>LR738710.1:578366990-578397719 GCA_902687465.1 Secale cereale
GTGGTAGTTCGTGGCTGGCCGTCACCGAAATTCGAGGAAGAGGCGGCTGGAAGCTGCTGGTGGCGCGGATTCTGAGGCAGGGGAGGCTAGAGGTAGGTGGAGGGGGCTAGGGGATGCCCAAAATGGCCATGGGGGTGTTTATATAGGGAAAATCCTAGGGGTTGGGGGTTTGAGGCCGTTTCGGAGCCATCGGATCATGATCCAACGGCACCGGAGCGGAGGGGGAGTACGCTGGGCCTAGATGGGTTGTGTAGAAGACCTTGGGCTTAGGGAAGAGAAGAGAGGGAGAGGCCCGCGGATGTTTTCGGAGACCGAAAACGTCCGACGAATTAACCGGCGACTAGTGCCGCTATATATATCTGTTGGGCTATCAAACGAGCTCCGAATGCGATGAAATTTGGCAAGCGGCCTGTCTACTCTATAATAAGACCACACGCCAAGTTTCCTTTCATTCCGAGAACATTTTTCAGCCACTTATAAAATAAATATTCGGAGGCGCCGCGGGCGCGTGCAAGTGTGTCTGGGCTCAGAACGGACAACGGAGAGGACGAGGGAACTCGGACGGATGCAAGTATTGAAAACATGATGATGCAACACACATGATGACATGGCAAGATGCAACACACAAGCAGATGACATGGCAACGACAACGAATAATTGGCTGACACCTGGCGCACCGGTCTCGGGGTGTCACAAGTCATGTGCTTCGTTCATTATGAGCTTCCTGAGATCACCCTTGGGAACCACAAGTTTGTCCTCAAAGAACAAGGTGTCTTTCTCATCAACGCGATAGCACTTGTATTTGGGAGTACCCTTGGCAATACCATGTTTCACTTTCTGCACCATAGCATCACTGAGTTGGGCCTCACGGATCTGATCTCCCAAGGTAGGAGCAACTTGAAGATTTGCAAGAAAGCCTTGCGGAACAACTTGGAGGTTGAGCTTCCTGATTGACTCACAAAGCTCGGGCTGGAACGGCTTGATAAGGAGACTGTTGCAATATGCCTTTCTACTCAAGGCATCTGCAATGACATTGGCCTTGCTAGGTGTGTATCGATGCTTGGATCATACTCTTGGATCATTTCAACCCAACGAATCTGGCGAAGGTTCAGGTTCGGCTGTGTGAAGATGTAATTCAAGCTCTTGTGATCGGTGAAGATGTCAACTTTTCTGCCCAACAGAAGGTGTCTCCACGTGATCAAGGCGTGTACCACAGCTGCTAGCTCGAGATCATGTGTGGGGTAGTTCTTCTCTTTTGGCTTCAATTGACGAGAAGTGTATGCCACAATCTTCTTGTCTTGCATTAGAACACCACCAAGTCCTTGAAGAGAAGCATCACAGAATACTTCGTAGGGCTTGGACTCATCCGGAGGAGTAAGAACCGGAGCAGAGATGAGCTTTTCTTTGAGTGTTTTGAATGCCACATCACAATCCGGAGACCAGTTGTACTTGACATTCTTCTGCAGCAAGTTGGGGAGAGGCTTGGCAATCTTGGAGAAGTTCTCAACGAACCTTCTGCAATAGCTAGCAAGACCAAGGAAGCTTCGGAGTTGCTTGACGTTCTGAGGGGGTTCCCAGTTGACAATCGCTTCAACTTTCTCGGGGTTGACAGCAATACCGTCAGCAGAAATGATATGGCGAAGATATAAGACCTTATCGAGCCATAATTTGCCCTTGGAGAACTTGGCATAGAACTTATGTTCACGGAGTCTGTCGAGAACCAAACAGAGGTGCTTGGCATGATCCTCTTCATTCGTGGAGAATGCCAAGATGTCATCCAGATAGACGAGCACAAATTCATTGGTGTAGGGGTTGAATATGTAGTGCATCATCCTCGAGAAGGTGGGTGGAGCATTTGTGAGGCCAAAAGACATGACTGTGTATTCATAGGAGCCGTAGCTTGTTCTGAATGCAGTCTTGTGAATATCTTCTTCGCGGATACGGATCTGGTAACCCATTCGGAGATCGAGCTTTGAGAACACTTTTGCTCCTTTGAGCTGCTCGAACAATTCATTGATGTTGGGGAGCGGATACTTGTTCTTTATTGTCTTCCTGTTCAATGGCCGGTAATCAACGCAAAGGCGCTCCGTGCCATCCTTCTTCTTGACAAATGGAACACCACAGCCCCAAGGAGAAGTGCTAGGCCTGATTAGACCCATACGCTCTTGCTCATCGAGTTGTCTCTTTAGCTCCTTCAACTCATCAGGGTAGAGCTTGTACAGACGCCGGCATGCTGGCTCGGTACTGGGCTCGAGTTCAATAATGAATTCAACTTGACGATGCGGAGGCATGCCTGGAAGCTCTTCAGGAAAAACATCTTCATATTCATTGACCACCGGAATTTGAGAGATGGCATTAATCTCGCCCTTGTCATTGAGAGAGAATAGCCTGATTGTGCTATCTCGAGAGGCGAAGAGAATCACATCTTCGTCAGGATGAGTAATCTTGACTTCCTTATTTGCACAATCAATGTGAGCATCATGCTGGGAAAGCCAATCCATCCCAAGAATAAGATCAATGTCGAAGTTGCCGAGAACAACCGGAGAAGCCAGAAAGCGTTAATCACCCATACGAATAGATACATCCGGAGCAAATATATTAGAATGCATTCGTCTCCCCGGAGAAATAACTGATAACTCCCTTGGCAAACTTTTGATGTCAACATTGTGCTTGGATGCAACAGGTTGAGACATGAAAGAACATGATGCACCCGAATCAAACAACACTTTTGCAGGAATAGAGTTAACTGGAAGGTTACCAAGGATCACATCTGAAGAATTCTCCGCTTGAGCTGCATTCATCAGATTCACTCTTGCTGTCTTTGGATCATGCTTGATAATAGCAGTACTGACAGGTGGAGGAGGCGGAAGGCGCCTTTGAGTACACTTGTTGGCATAGTGACCCTTCTTGCCACACTTGTTGCAAACCACTTCTGAGAGAGGACGGTGATAAGGAGCACTTGACTTCGAAGCTTGAAAGTGATTCTTTGACTGATTGCTTGGGTTGGGTGGGTGGGAGAACCACGGCCACCAGAGTGCTTGTTGTTGTTGTTGGGAGGTCGGATCATTGGAGGAGGTGGAAGCCAAAACTTCTATTGCTTTGCGACCACTTGGGAAGAAGAGGAGGAGTGAACAGCATCTCTGATCCTCTTTTTGGAAGCTTCCATCTTGAGCTGGGTTGCCTCTTGCTTAAGTGCCATGTTATAGAATTGATCAAATTCATCAGGATCGAACAAGGTGAGAGCTAGCTGGAGTTCATCCTTCAGACCACCACGAAACTGATAAATCTTGCTCTTGGCATCTGGGATATCTTGCTTGGCATAGCGGGCAAGGTTCTGGAACTTGACATTGTATTGATAAACAGACATTGAGCCTTGCTTCAGGTTGCGGAATTGCTCACGCATACCCTCGATGACACTAGTTGGAATGTGGTGAGAGCGAAAATCCTTGCAGAAGTCAGCCCACGAGATTTCACGTCCTTCTCTGGAATCTTTGTACTGCTGCCACCAATCAACGGCTTGGTCCTTGAGTTGGAAGGCGGCAAACTTCACTTAGTCCTCAGGTCTCACGTTACTGCACTCGAAATGCTTCTTGATATCCGTTATCCAGTCTTCAGCATCGAGAGGGTCCACACAGTAACTGAATGCCTTCGGTTGGTTTGCCAGGAACTGGTTGAGTGTAGCAAAGTGAGGTTGGTTGAACAAATTGCCTTGGCCTTGGTTCCCATGACCACCTTGATTTGCTTGAATGTTCTGCATCATTTGCATAAGCATCTGGTTGTTCTGGTTCGTCGCTTGCATAATTGCTCTCCACGCCTCAGACAAAGGAGGAGGGGAAGGAGGACGATCAGGAACTTCTTCACACTCTGGGTTAGCGTTGGGAACCCTTTTAGGAGCCATCCTGAATGACATGACAACTATTAGCCATTGATTGAGAAAATATATAAGCTGAATCAACGACTTGAAATTGCAACATAAGTCTTCACAAGAACATTCGAACAAGATGAACGAATGTAATCCACGGTTTAATGATACAACAATCTTCACGAGAAGCCACTTGGGAGAACAAAAGGTAAATAAAAACAAAAAGGAGCGGATAGAACAAATACAAGATAGAAGCTTCGTTCGACATATTCGTGCTGAAAGCTTATGGAACGTGTTACAAAAGGGTTTTGCAATCCCCGGATTAGCATAGCCAAGGACCCTTTAAGATGCAACTCCCGATCGGAACAACGCCCATAAAACTACTTCACTCAATGTAGAACCCGAACTCCATATCATGCATTCGTTGGAAGAATGCCTACGAACTACTAGATAAACCCACCTATTAATTTCCGAAAGTTTCCAGTTATGCAATCAGGTGTTGGGGATACAGGGGAAGCATCGCGCACTCAACTCTAATCCTACATCCACCTGTATCCATCCTTCAACACATAACCAGTTATTTCCGGAAACCGTTTACCTCGGACCTTCGAAACGCATCTGCTATACAAGCTATGGAAATACTCCCAAACTACCTCCCCAGTTTTGGGTGATGTCGGGGTTATCTTGCCACTAACCGCATAGGAGAGTTTTCGATGTCGGCCGTCTTAAGTATTCCAGAACTGCTGCGATATATTTATGACGACAACACCTCGAAGCTCAACTCCCCGGGACACTGCCACAACCCCTAAATGACAGGAGGCATCGAGAACAATGTTCTCGTCACAAAGACATCGGAACAATCCACACAATACCAGCGTGATCCTAAAAAAAAATTGGTGAATTTTTTAGATTAGAAGAGACAAGTAATCGTCAGGAGTCCTCACCAGAGTGAAAAGAGATGAGGAGCAAAAGAAATCCTACTCTCCGATATATATATGACTCAAAATATTTTTAAGTGTGTGCCTAGACTCAACCGTCAATGATTCAATCAAATAGTGGGGGCTTCTAGGTCAGAGAAGGCTCTGATACCAACTTGTAATGCCCAGTATGGGATTATACCTCCTACTTGTCGAGGCACAACTTAAACGTGTACGCCCATACTAGAATAATCTCAAGTATGGTATCTTTGCACGACTCATGTAAAAATAGGGATGAAATTGCAAAAGGATAGTTGGCTTACACTCGCCATGTCACACAATACATTACATAAGCAAATCATCATCCAAATAACATCACAGTCCGACTACGGATGAAGATCCAAATGAAAGATACCACATAAATAAAGCCACAAGGTCCGAATCGCCCCTAGTAGAAGACACTACTGATCATCGGGATAGTGCACATAGTATCGACTATGTTCTTCATCGAACTCCCAGTACAGCTCGGTGCCGTCACCTGTGTAGTCCACCATAATACGTGCATCTGGTGTGGTGCAGAATCTGTGAGCCACAAGGCTGAAGAAATAAAGGTTGCAGCTGCACTAGCACTAGCTTACGTGTTTAGAGCGAGAAGAAAAGTGCCACGAGCGTCAAAGTGATCACGAAGTGATCCTATCTAAGCACGTCAAACATAACCCCACCGTGTTCACTTCCCGAACACCTTTCGGAAAATGACAGTCACGGTTACTCGCGCTGGTAGTGTGTTTTGAACATGGTGTCACGTTTTCTACAACCGGATATTAATAAATTCCCATCTACCACATAACCGCGGGCACGGCTTTCGAAAGTTCAAAACCCTGCAGGTGTGTCCCAACTTAGCCGATTACAAGCTCACGATCTGCGGAGTCGCAACTCCAAGGTGGGAAGACCCGAGTATTCTCGGAATCTCGTGCTCAAGATATTCCGACTAAGGTAAAACTAATCCAGCAAGACCTCCCGGCGTGCCAACACCCTGACAGTAGCCGCGCGTATCTAGTCTAAGGCCATGACCGGATGGGTGATGCTACAGGTTATACCAGATACCTCGGGTTTCCCCAAGGCGGCCCTGCAGGACCCCCAGTTTGGACCAACACTCATGTGGAGCACTAGCCCGGGGTTGTTAATTAAGATCACGGGATAGCTAGTCCCTATGCAAGTTTTAGTTATTAGTCAAATGGAGTACCAATGTCGGGCCTTGCTGGAAAAGGTTTAGCGCTAAGCGGGTTATCGAGGGGGTCCCATAACCCCAACCGTGTTAGGAACGCATAATCAAGGAACATAACACCGGTTTATACGGTTCCTAGGGCGGCATGAGTGGAACAAATCACCAGGCAAGAGGCTTAGCCTTCCACCCATTACCAATATATAGATGATTTAGATTAAGAGTTTATATAGTGTGATATCCCAACAATAACTTCAACATGAAGCAAGAATCTTCAAATCTTCTCCTGCAACTAGCAATGCTATAAGAGGGGCTGAGCGAAGCTTACGTAGCCAAACAAAGGTTTGCTGGGTTGATTGGTTAGACAGATTCATGGTTACAATAGGAGGCTGACAAACAAACATGGGCATCAAGGCAAATAAGCTAAAGAGCGAGACATCTAGCAATAGGCAAAGATAGTAATGATATCTGGGTCAGGTCATCTTGCCTATCGAGTCCTCGATGGGATCGTAAGACGGCTCCTCGTACTCAACCTCGGTAGTAACCTCGTTCTCGTACTCAGTCTCAGCTCCCGGCTCTACTCAACACAAGAACACAACAAGGCACAAAATCAAACAAGGTGCAATGCACAATCAACATGATGCAGGTATGATGCAGATATGATGCAATACATGTCAAGGGAGGAAGCACACAATAACAACACAAGACAACAAGTTTAAATGAGGACGGAATCCGCATAAAGCAAATTCGGTAAGTCCTCATATGCATATGTTGAAATTGGTCCAGATCTGAACAAGCCTTAAGTTAAAGTTGTTAAACAGCAATTTTACATGCACCATGATGATCTAGATGAAATTCTAGTCAAGTTTCATATAAAGTTTGTTTAATTCGGAGCTACGGTCTAGAAGATATGAGCAAAACAAGACAAGCATGGCAACGGTGCAAGATGCACCCAAACATCAAGCAAACATACTCCAAACATGTAAACAACATGATATTATGATTCTACATGCAAAATCACACAAGTTTCATATAAGGCACACCCAAAACGGAGCAACGGGCTAAAAGATACGAGCAAAACAAGTTGCGATGCAAAGCTGAAATTAACAGCCACATAGCAACTTTGGAGCAAGAAATGTATACTCTACAACACCCAAACATGATGACAATAAGCATGGACATGAAGTAGACATATCCTAAATCAAACAACTCCATTGGAGGAACTCCATAGGAGGCATGGATCAATAGCAACAAGCTACACCATTTTGATCATGCTGTTAAAAACCTGACAGTTATATTTTATGGCAACTTGGGAGCAAGAATTAAATAAGTTACAGCAAGCCATATGATCAAGTGAGGGCATGTATGGATAGACAATAACATGGACAATAAGGAATGATCATTGGCCACTCCAAAACATGCATGGATTTGACTAGGGCATCAAGCAAACATAGCATCAGGTTATAACAGATTCCAGACTTAGCAGAAATTTCACTAAGTATAAAACAGTTATGTTGGCATGGCATGTTTACAAGCATGTTTAAGTCACCTCAAGGCATATCATGGAAAGTGGTTTGCACCTCAGCAAAGACCATATGATGGATATTCTAAAACATATTGACATGTGACATGGGGACAAACACATCAATAGCAACGAGCACTTCAAATCAGCATCTCATAACATGTTTCATAACTTAACAGCCACATGCACTTTTGCAACAGAGATTAACATGGCAATATGAACCCTAACATGAATGCTACAGCAACCATCATGTAGAGCATTTCATAATGAACATTTTGGCATATCATTTGCTTCATTTGGATAAACATGCACCAAGTTATCACATCTCAAACATGGCATAAAAATAACAAGTTGTTGCAGTTTATAACAAGTAGCACTCTTGTCATGAAGATTAATACCTCTAGATGAATTCAAACAAGCATGCCACAATGGAACAAAACGTAGAGCACATCACCACAATCATTTTGACATATCATATGCACAATTTGGACAAGCACACTAAAAGTTACAGCCATGCAAAGATGCCATCAGACAACAAGTTTAAATGACTTAGCAAAAAACCAACGTCAACAGGGGGTCGGGCGGACATGTCCGCTGACGTGGATCTTTGTCCGGCTACGCGGATCGGGCGGAGGACGAAGCGGGTAGGGTCGGGTCGGACCCGACCGACCGACCCATTAGGGTTTCTGCGGCTGGATCGGCGGATCTGAGGCGATCCGCGGCGGCGGAGGACGGCGGACCGGCGGCTTGCCGCGGCGGTGGAGGCAGGAGCTCGAGGGCGGTGGAGAGCCACCGGAGCCGGTGGGGACCGGTGGGGTCCGATCGGGGCAGCGACCGGGTCGCCGGCCGAGGCGGCGACGAGGGACGGCGACGAGGCCTCGGTCGGTGCGGCGGCGGGGGCCAGCGACGTGGTCGCAACGGCGGCGCGGGCCGGAGCGGATGAAGAACGGCGGCGGGGATGAAGCGCAGAGCCGCGGAGGCGCGCGGTCTCGCGCGGGCCGACCTCGGGCCCCGCGGGCCGCGGCGGCGGGAGGTGGAGCCGGCGGTGAGAGCAACACGTGGCAGTCGTTGATTGGCCGGGCGCGTCCGGGCAGACGTGTCCGGTCCGTTCCGGTCGTCTCCGGCGGCGAGAGGAGGGAGAAGCTAGGGTTTGGACGCGAAAATGGAGGGGTGTGGACGTTTTTATAGGCATAGGGAGCTAGGAGACTCCAAATGGGGAGCGGTTTTCGGCCACGCGATCACAATTCGACGACCGAGATGATGGGAAGGGTTGTGCTGGGTTAGTGGGCGGTTGAGGAGGGGGTCTTGGGCCTTAAATAAGAGGTTCTTTTAGCCCACTAGGTTAACCGTTGGAGTACCAAACGAACTCCAAACGCGACGAAACTTGACAGGCGGCCTACATGTACCAAAACAACATCACACGACAAGCCTCACGTCATTCTGGGAACGTTACACGGCCACACACGAAAGAAGGACTCGGGGTGCCACGGGCACGTGTGTGAGGGTCGGAACTCGAAACGGACAACGGGAAGAGACGAGTGGGACCGGGTGCAAGTGACAACACAAATGCAATGCAATGCACATGACAACATGACATGGATGAAATGCACACACGCACATGACAAAACGAAGAAACCCGAAATGAAGAAGAGCCCAAAATGGAATATATGAAGCCAAAGTTTATATATATTGCCATATTTGGGAAGTGTTAAATCCGAGGCATTACAGGTCCCTACTTAAAGAATATTTCATCTATTTCCCTTCTCTCATTCATATACATATCATTTTCATGGTCTTGCAGATATTGTTCTAAAGGATCGTTAGGAGGCACAGCAATAGAAGCAAGACCAATAATTTCATCCTTACTAGGTAATTCTTTATCATGGGGTTGTCTACGAAATTTAGCAATGTTAAAGTCATGAGACATATCCCCTAATCTAAGAGTAACAATATCCTTTTCATAGTCTATCTGCATTAACAGTGTTCAAGAAGGGTCTACCAAATATAATGGGACAAAAATCATCTTGTGGGGAACTGAGAACACGAAAATCGGCAGGGTATTTAACCTTCCCACACAAGACTTCAGCATCTCTAACAATCCCAACTGGTGAAATAGTGTCTCTATTAGCAAGTTTAATAGTAACATCAATGCCTTCTAACTCAGTAGGTGCAATATCGTGCATAATTTCTTTATATAAGGAATGAGGTATTACACTCGCACTAGCACCTACGTCACATAAACCATGATAGCAATGATCTCCTATTTTAACAGAAATAACATGCATGCCTACAACAGGTCTATGTTTATTCCTAGTATCGGGTTTGGCGATTCTAGCGGCTTCCTCTTGGAGGTAAATAACATGTCCATCTAAATTTTCGACGAAGAGATCCTTAACCATAGCAACACTAGGTTCAACTTTAATTTGCTCAGAGGGTGTAGGTGTTCTAGTATTACTCTTATGGACCACAGTTGAAGCTTTAGCACGATCCTTTATCCTAATAGGGAAAGGCGGTTTCTCAATATAAGCAGTAGGAACAATAGGATCAACATTATAAGTGATATTCTTTTCTTCAACTTTAACATGTTCAACTACTTTTACTTCAATGGGAGGATGGTATTTAAACCACTTCTCCTTATGGAGATCAACATGAGTAGCAAATGATTCACAGAAAGAAGCTACTATCTCAGAGTCATGCCCATATTTAGTGCTAAATTCACGGAAAACATTGGTATCCATAAAATATTTAACACAATCAAACTTAGGGGTTATACCTAACTCCTTACCTTCATCGAGGTCCCAGTCTTCAGAGTTGCATTTAATTATTTCCAATAAATCCCATTTGAATTCAATATTCTTCATCATAAAGGAACCAGTACAAGAAGTATCGAGCATGGAGCGATTATTGAGAGAAAGCCGAGCATAAATTTTTTGAATGATCATTTCTCTTGAGAGATCATGATTGGGGCATGAATATAACATTGACTTAAGCCTCCCCCAAGCTTGAGCGATACTTTCTCCTTCACGAGGCCAAAAATTATATATATATAATTACGATCACGATGAACGTGATGCATACGATAGAACTTCTGATGAAATTTCAACTTCAATCGATTGTAGTTCCATGATCCAATATCATCGCATAGCCTAAACCATGTTAATGCATCTCCCTTCAAAGAAAACGGAAGACCTCCTTCTTGATAACATCCTTGGGCATACCTGCAAGCTTAAATAATCCACAAACTTCATCCACATAGATTAGGTGCAAATCAGGATGCAGTGTTCCATCTCCTGTAAAGAGATTAGCTCACTGTTTCTCTATCATACCCGAAGGAATTTCAAAGCAAACATTTTCAGTAGGTTCAGTAGGTTGAGGAGCAACTCTTTGCTCTACTGGTCGGGGTGAAGATACCCCGAACAAGCCCATCAAAGGATTATGAGCCATAGTAACAAGTGATAATAAATTTTAGCACACTATATAATTTTTTCCTTACCAAAGGCGCTTCACTCCCGGGCAACGACGCCATAAAAGACTCTTGATGACCCACAAGTGTAGAGGATCTATTGTAGTCCTTTTGATAAGTAAGAATGTCGAACCCAATGAGGAGCAGAAGGAAATGATAGGCAATTTTCAGTAAGGTATTTTCTGCAAGCACTGAAATTATCTGTAACAGATAATTTTGTGATAAGGTAATTGGTAACAAGTGACAAATAGTAAAAGTAAAGAAGGTGCAGCAAGATGGCCCATCTTTTTTTAGCAAAGGACAAGCTTGGACAAACTCTTATATGAAGGAAAGCGCTCCTGGGGACACATGGGAATTATTGTCATGCTAGTTTTCATCATGTTCATATGATTTGCGTTCAGTACTTTGATAATTTGATATGCGGGTGGACCGGTGCTTTGGTGCTGCCCTACAAAAGAAGTATTAAGGTAAACCTAACCATAGCATGAAACATGTGGATCCAAATCAGCCCCTTACGAAGCAACACATAAACTAGGGTTTAAGCTTCTGTCACTCTAGCAGCCCATCATCTACTTATTACTTCCCAATGCCTTCTCTAGGCCCAAAAAATGGTGAAGTGTCATGTAGTCGACGTTCACATGACACCACTAGAGGAAAGACAACATACATCTCATCAAAATATCGAACGAATACCAAATTCACATGACTACTTATAGCAAGACTTCTCCCATGTCCTCAGGAACAAACGTAACTAGTCACAAAGCATATTCATGTTCATAATCAGAGAGGTATTAATATGCATAATGGATCTGAACATATGATCTTCCACCAAGTAAACCAACTAGCATCAACTACAAGGAGTAATCAACACTACTAGCAACCTACAACTACCAATCTGAGGTTCTGGTACAAAGATTGGATACAAGTGATGAACTAGGGTTTTAGAGGAGATGGTGCTGGTGAAGATGTTGATGAAGATAACCCTCCCCAAGATGGGAGAGTTGTTGGTGATGAAGGCGGTGACGATTTCCCCCTCCCGGACGGAAGTATCCCCGGCAGAACAGCTCCGCCGGAGCCCTAGATTGGTTCCGCCAAGGTTCCGCCTCGAGCCGGCGGCGTCTTGTCTCGAAAGCCTCCTTATTATTTTTTCCAGGTCAAAACACCCCATATAGGAGAAGATGGGCATCGGGGAGTCACAAGGTGGCTCACGAGGTAGGGGGCGCGCCTAGGGGGGGCACCCTCGTGGACAAGTGGTGGCCCCCCTGTCGTATCTCTTTCGCCAGATATTTTTTATATTTTCTGAAACGGTGTTTCGTAGAGTTTAGGGCCTTTTGACTTGTGCAGAATAGGTCTCCAATGTATGCTCCTTTTCCAGCCCAGAATTCCAGCTGCCGGCATTCTCCCTCTTCATGTAAACCTTGTAAAATAAGAGAGAAAAGGCATAAGTATTGTGACATAACCTGTAATAACAGCCCATAGTGCAATAAATATCAACATAAAAGTATGATGCAAAATGGACGTATCAGAAGGCGAAGGCGGCAAGGAGGATGAGGGACGCGGGATCCAGATGCAGCGCCTGGATCTAGTAATGCGTAAGCACGATGTTGAAGAAATGGAAGAAAGGGTGGACCAATCCAGCCAGAAGAGCGTGGAGGTGGATAGGGATCTCAGTTGCCTCCATGTCCTTCATGCGCCGGGAAGCAGGCCACACCACCGTCGCTTTCCACTCATTGGAGCCGACGGCGGGAGTCGGCCGGGCCTTGGCTAGCCCCTCCGAGTTAATCACCATCGACAGGTCAAGCGCATGCTCCCAGTCGAGCCGAAACTCGGCGGGAGCGCTACTTCCCCCCTTCTTCTTCTTCGACCTAGGGGCCATGGAGGCTAAAGGAAGATTGGCGAGGCACCGAATCAAGGAAGAAGGCGGTGGGGTTGCAAGATGGAGAGGCACGAGGAAGGACAAGTCTGGGCGCGGCATGCGAGTCTCATAAGGTTGTGCTGGTAGCAGGCGGCCGCCAAGCCAAGCAGTTTCCCGGCGGCGTGGGGGAGTTGAGACGCCCACATCCAATTCAAGAGCCACACGTCAACAGGGCCCGCAGCGCTTTGCCCTTGCCCTTTGGCTTCGCCTTGAAGCCAAGTCCGAGCGTGCCTTGGGCCTGGGGGCTACTGTCGGCATTCTGGGAACCAGGGTACCTAGACTTGCCTGTCTGCCGCCCATGACGTGGCTCCTTCAGGCCTGGTACGGCCCATCTTCAGCATCGACACTTAAGACCCTCGCGAGGGACCAAGCCTCGTGGGGCGAACGACACCAAGACCTCCGGAAGGGGCAGCCTCGGCAGGCCGGCTCCTGAGGAGCGGAGAACTCTATGCAACCCCCACCTCATGAGGTTTGCATGACGCAAGCCATGACGACCAAGGCCAGGTGGACGCCAGCGGGTGCAATACAACAGTTTCCTCTTTGGTTCTAAGGAAGCGGGCTCAGACGCAGAGTCCCAAGGAATCTGCCAAAGGTTTCCATTCCAATGCAACTAGACCAAGACCGCTAGGACGGCAGGACGGAGGTCATCACCGAGCCAACCATGGCGTCAGGATCAAAGGCTTTGTAGGCGAAGACCACCTTTAGTCAGGATAAGATGTACTAGTTGTCCCCCTTCATAACTGGCCATTGTGGGATCCCTTCCCGCCAAACATTTTGAGGAAGAGGACCAAGGCCACTATATAAGTAGGATAGCCATCACCCAAGAAAGGGACGGATCATTGAGACCCTCTCTTCCACAACCTAGCAAGAACACCTCTCCTCCGGAGGTCGTTCACCCATTGTACTAGTTCATCCACAACCCAGCTCGAGGCTAATCCACCACACTACTGGAGTGGGGGCCACTCACCGCTAGGTGGCCTGAATCAGGATAAACTGCCTCGTGTCTCTTTTATATTCCAATTCATTATGCTAGTTGGTGTGACGATGAGTAGATAGATAGGCGAGGTTGAGATCTTCGCACGCACCCCAGAGTTCGAACCTAGTAGGGTTTTACGGAGCCCTGAATCGGATTGAATACTTCTATGGATTTGAGAACACTTGATGTATGTCTTGCTGTGAATACCCGTGGTGACAATGGGGTATCATATTCATTCACATGATATGTGTTTTGGCACTCAACTTGCGGATTCCCGAAGTGACATTGGGGTAATCTATGCATACGGGTTGATGCACATTCTCGTTTTTTTTCTCCGGTAGAAATCTTGGTGCACTCTTTGAGGTTCTTTGTGTTGGATTGAGTATTATGAATCTGAAATTGTTTGATGCACATCATATAATTAACTCACAGATACTTGCGGTGACATTGGAGTATCTAGGTGACATTAGAGTTGGTTGATGTGTATCATATGGTGTTATTTTAGTACGAACTCTTGACAGATCGATCGGAAAGGATAACTTGATGTTATTTTAGTACGAACTCTTGATAGATCGATCGGAAAGAATAACTTTGAGGTGGTTTCGTACCCTACAACAATTTCTTCTGATTTTCTCCGCTAGATATGAACTTTGGAGTGATTCTTCATCGCACATTGAGGGATGGTTATGTGATACAATCGTATTAGAATTGTTGCGAGATTGCACTAGCGAAAGTATGGACCATAGGCCTCATTTTCAAGCATTGTAATACCGTTTGGGCTCACTTTTATTACTTTCTACCTTGCTATCTTTTATTGTTACTATTACAAAAATCAATATCTACTATCCATATTACACTTGTATCACCATCTCTTCGCCGAACTAGTGCATCTATACAATTTACCATTGTATTTGGTGTGTTGGAGATACAAGAGACTCTTTGTTATTTGGTTGCAGGGTTTTTCGAGAGGGACCATCTTCATCCTACGCCTCCCATGAATTGATAAACCTTAGGTCATCCACTTGAGGGAAAATTGATACCATCCTACAAAACTCTGTGCTTGGAGGACCAACACGAGTTTACAAGAATAAAATTGCATAGTAGACATCAAGATCTTTTCTGGCGCCATTCCTGGGGAGTTGAGTGCTTGAAGGTATATCTTTAGATCTTGCAATCGAATCTTTTATTTTCTTGTTCTATCGCTAGTTTGGTTTATAAAAGAAAACAACAAAAAATTGGAATTGAGGTGGCCTCATATTATTCGTCTCTATCATGTCTTTCTTGAAAATGATGGAAAGTAAAATTGTGCTCAGTGGATAGAAAAAGAATTCAATAAAATGTTTGGCATAAAATCTTTTAATGATGAGCATGATTGCAATGTTGTTAGTATGAATTCTATGAATATCCATGATGCTAATGATATGCAAAGCCATAAGCACTGGGATGCTATGTTTGATAAAGATGATATTTTTAGTCCCCCAAGATTTGATGTGCAAATTTGTTATAATGGTAGCATGCCTCCTATTTATGATGATTATAATGATGACATGTATGCTATAGAGAATAATGAGAACCGTGAAACATGTCATCATGATTTTAATGCTCAAATTGATCATGCCAATCAAATGTCTCATGATAGTTATTTTGTTGAGTTTACTCCCACTACTATTCATGAGAATAAATTTTCTTATGTGGAGAGTAGCAAAATTTCTTTGCTTATGCATATTGAAAAGAGTGATTTATGTGATGGTTATATTGTTGAATTAATTCATGATGCTACTGAAAATTATTATGAGATAGGAACATATGCTTGTAGGTATTGCAATAATATCATGTTTCCTCTCTATGTGTTGAAAATTTTGAAGTATTGCTTGATTTGCCTTCCTATATATGCTAGTTGATTCTTATTCCCAGAGATTGTTTTCTCACAAAATCTCTATGCATAGGAAGTGGGTTAGACTTAAATGTGATAGTCATATGCTTCATGATGCTCTCTTTGTGTTTCAATTCATTACTTCTATGTGAGCATCATTGAAATCATCATGCGTGGCTAAAAAGGCATTAAAGAAAATCGCTTGTTGGGAGACAACCCAACACTTACCCCTACTATTTTCGTGTCTTCACATGATTGAGATACTATATTAATCATGATTTACATGTTTTGTTTCAACAAAGTTCCAAGTAAAGCCTTTGGCATAGTGTGGATGATAGTTGACTTGATTCTGTGGGAAACGGAAAATTTTACGACCAGTGCAGAAAATTCAATAAATTACTGGAACATACTAATTTTCTGAAATTTTTACACATGATTGGTATACAAATTTTCTACGTTGTCCTAAATTTTTAGAATTTTTAGAGTTGCAGAAGCATGGTTAGTGTCCAGATAATTACAAACTATTCTGTTTTTGGCTGATTCTATTTTCAATGCATAGTTTTCTATATTCTAATTTCTATGGCTTATATTGGTCAATATAAATTGTAGAAATGATATGGTACAATAGGAATTGTGTGAGAACAATTATGAATCTTGTCTTTGATAGTACCCAAAGTAAATGATTTGTTTAATCATACTAACCCATCTCACGAAGTTCCGTTAAGTTTTGTGTGCTTGAAGTTTTCAAGTTTTGGGTGAGATGCTGATATGAGGATAATAAGGAGTAGCGAGACCCTAAGCTTGGGGATTCCCAAGGCACCCTAAGGTATGATGCATCTCCAACGTATCTACTTTGCCAAACACTTTTGCCCTTGTTTTGGACTCTAACTTGCATGATTTGAATGGAACTAACCTAGACTGACGCTGTTTTCAGCAGAACTGCCATGGTGTTGTTTTTGTGCAGAAATAAAAAGTTCTCAGAATCGCCTGAAAATCAATGGAGATTTATTTCAGAAAATATAAAAATACATGCAAGAAGATCCACACCGGGGGACCACGGGCTGTCCTCGAGGGTGGGGGGCGCGCCCCCTGCCTCGAGGGCACCCCGATGCCCCACCGACGTATCCCCAGGTCCTATATATTCCGTTTCGTGGAGAGAAAAATCAAGGAGAAAGAATTATCGCGTTTTACGAGACGGAGCCGCCGCCAAGCCCTAATCTCTCTCGGGAGGGCTGATCTGGATTCCGTTCGGGGCTCCAGAGAGTGGAGATCGTCGCCATCGTCATCATCAACCTTCCTCCATCACCAATTCCATGATGCTCACCGCCGTGCGTGAGTAATTCCATCGTAGGCTTGCTGGACGGTGATGGGTTGGATGGGATCTATCATGTAATCGAGTTAGTTTTGTTAGGCTTTGATCCCTAGTATCCACTATGTTCTGAGATTGATGTTGCTATGAGTTTTCTATGCTTAATGCTTGTCACTAGGGCCCGAGCGCCATGATTTCAGATCTAAACCTATTATGTTTTCATGAATATATGTGTGTTCTTGATCCTATCTTGCACTATAGTCACCTACTATGTGTTATGATCCGGCAACCCCGAAGTGACAATAATCGGGACCACTCCCGGTGATGACCATAGTTTGAGGAGTTAATGTATTCACTATTTGTTAATGCTTTGCTCCGGTACTCTATTAAAAGGAGGCCTTAATATTCCTTAGCTTCCAATAGGACACCGCTGCAACGGGAGGGTAGGACAAAAGATGTCATGCAAGTTCTTTTCCATAAGCACGTATGACTATATTCGGAATACATGCCTACATTGCATTGATGAACTGGAGCTAGTTCTGTGTCACCCTAGGTTATAACTTCTACATGATGAATTGCATCCGACGTAATTTCCCATTCTCACCGGTCTAATGCCTACGAGCTTTACCTATATTGCTTGCCGCTTATTTACTTTTCCGTTGCTATTATCACAAAAAACTACAAAAACATTATCTTTACTTTTTATTGCTGCTACCACCACTATCATATTACTGTGCTACTGAACTATCTTGCTGCAGATACTAAGTTTCCAGGTGTGGCTGAATTGATAACTTAGTTGCTAATACTTAAGAGTATTCTTTGGCTCCCCTTGTGTCGAATCAACAAATTTTGGTTGAATACTTTACCCTCGAAAACTGTTGCGATCCCCTACACTTGTGGGTTATCAGAGCAAAACACCTTCCACCCAAATCACCGACCCCTCCACCAAATAAGCTCCGCCCTAAGCCATGGTGCACAAAGTATAGCCAGGATCTCAAAGAGCATTTGCCAGCGGAGAAGAAAATCATGGGCGCATGCGCGGATCAGGTCGCGATGGCTGCCATTCGTGCCGACCCCCAGATCTTGGAGGAGCACCTCGCCGTCGAGGCCACCATCGATGCCTCGCGCGCCAACGCCGCGACGCGGTTGGCTGCTTTGAATGACAGTTCATGGTGTTTTATTGAGGCCACTATCGGTGTCGGGACCCCGATCCTAAGTCACACCGATCTAGCATGTAACATCCCATATCACTTTGCGGCCTCACGCACGGTATCCCCACGGGTGCCACCTTACCTGGCCCGGGACCGTTTGCGCATTTTGGCTCACGTATATGATAGTGTCGCTAGCATCCATATGACAGAGAACCCGGGCCGACATGACCAGTTATAAACCAAAAGTGGCACTAAATTACAGAGACAGGCATTCATGACCCAGCAACGAACGTGTCGGTCATCAACGTATGAACCCAAGTCGCAGCAAGCTACAAGGACTTAAAGGAACAACGCGTGACATTTCCCCTAAGGGACAGACACAGGAACAAAGAAGGACATATGCCGGTCAGCCTAAGTGATCCGGAGCAGTAGCAAGCTACCAAGGCTCAATGGAAGCACTAGGAGACATTTCCCTGTAAGATAGGCTACCAATGGTAAACAACTAGGTGTCGGATCCCACACATACCAAGCATTTCAATAACATACACACAATATGCTTAATATATGCAAATACAACATGGCATCACAACAAGACTCTAATAAACAATGTATTTATTCATTAGGCTCCGAGGAGCCAAGTATTACAAACATGGGTCTCATGACCCAACATTCAGAGCATACAAGCAACAAGCGGAAGCACTACATGTCTGAGTACAGACATCTACAAATGAAAAAGGCTGAAGAGCCTGACTATCTACAACACTCGTTCAAGATCGTAGCTGAGGTACAAGCTACTTGTCGAAGTCCAAGCGGAACTACTAGTGAGACATCAGTCCTATCTGCAAAACATAAATTAAGCAAACATGAGTACAAAGGTACTCAGCAAGACTTACATCAGATCCTATCATACATGCACTTGTATCAAGAAGGCATAGTGGGGTTTAGTTGCAGCAAGCCAGCTTTGACTCAGTGGCTATCCTATTCTACGATTGCTGGTAACACTTTGAGGTGGCTCACACGAGTCCACTAAGCACCACATAATACACCACTATGGATTCATTCCCATCTCCCTACGAGAAGGCCATCCATAGCACTCACACTTGTCTTGAGTATTTTAGAGTATCCACTTCAAGTTGTCTATGTACCACGTAAGCATCCAAGAAGTCCATATTCGCGGACCCGGCTATTCGAATAGATCATGTTAACCCTGCAGGGGTGTACTTCTTCACACACGCTCTCGCCACTTACCGCCAGGTACATCTCGTGTATCTCGGCAACCTTCAAGCGGAAGCCTGGCGAGGGTGTCGGCCACGACCTGACTAACCACACAAGTCTCTCGTCCAGGTTTATCGCCTATTCGGGTTCCATCCGTGGGGAGATCCGGCCGGGGTGTCGCTCACGGCCCCAAATGATGTGCGCAGGGTTCCCAAGCCCACCTCGCCGAGTGGATCTACGCTTGGTACACCGTGCCACGGTGCCTAGTCTGTCCCAAGCCCACTGGCCGAGTGCCACTTGGTAGACTACTAACACTAACTACAAACACCAGAAACTAGTTGCAACTCCTGGACAGAGATCATGTTGATTAATAAGTCGAGAGGGGTCGAGTTACCGGAACCCAATGTGTGGTAGTAACTAGTCATTGGAGAACATACACAGAACTCAGTTGTTAGGGACGGTTCCAGTGAGACAACCCACCATGTACTCCTACATGGCCTCTCACCGCTACCTTTACCAAATCGTGTTCACACGTTTAACCCTCAGCATCAGAACATATCATTTCACTCTAATTCATTCCCGATGAATTAGACCTGACACACTCTAAGCAATAGCAAGCAAGGCATGGTAAGATCACATCATGGCTTCAATCAACTCCTACACATGCTAGTGGGTTTCAACTATTTACTGTGGAAAGATAGGTCATGCAGAGGAATGGGTTCAACTACCGCAGCATAAAGTAGCAGTTGCAATCGTTGTTGTCCTAATGCAATAACAGGGAGCAGGAGCGAGAAAGGGGGTTGTATCGGAATGAACAAGGGGGTTTGCTTGCCTGGTGAAACAACGTGCAGAGCACTGCTCCTCTGACAGGTACTCTGGATCGGTCTCCGGAGCTGGACCTATCGAGAAGAACGGTGCCGACAGTCAACACAAGCATATGCAACAATATGATGCATGATATGGCATGAAGTTATGATGTTGTTTGAGCTAATGCAACTAGCATTTTAATTGGTTGAACTCCATTTGAACCAAGGGTTCAAATGCAACTCTTTAATAAGTATTATAAAATGCCATATATGTGTTTTCATATAAACAGTAGGTTTAACTTCATTTGTCATGCATGAAAATGGTACAGATGGATAGATTGAATTTTTCTGATAATTTTTCATATATAACTTATTTCATTCTGAGCTACGGTTGAATTTCTGTGATTTTTGAAGTTTAAGCCAAATTCTGAATTAAATAAATCATTTAAGATTTATTTAAAAACCAGAACTGATTTAATGCATCAGCATGACACAGGCATGACGTCAGCAGGTCAAAGGGGCTGTTCCAGAGTCAAACCTGACAGTGGGGTCCACTGGTCAGTGACTCAGTTAATTAACTGAGTTAATTAACTCTAAATAATCCTAACAGAAATAATTTGCAGGGCTGGGCCCACATGTCAGTGGCTAAACTAATAACAAAACTTAATTAAATTAACTAAAAGGTCAACTAACTATCAGGGGGGCCACCTGTCAGTGACACAGGGGGTCAAAGCACACCGGTCAGTGGTCAAAACCAACCGGCGGCTCGACGCCGGCGACCACAGACGCGGCGGAGGGGCGCGGAAATGCCGCTCCGGCGGTCAAATGGGCAGCGAAGACCACGGGCGAGCTGCTGGAGCTCGTCCGCGTCCATTCCCGCAAGCGGCAGGAGCTGGGACGGCCGGAGCTCCCCGGAAACAAGCTCGCGGCGGCGCCGGAGTTCGGTCGAGCTCGGGCTCGGGGCTGTGGTGGCCTAGGCGGGGCAGCGCTAGCAGCTACGGCCTCTACGCGACGCGGGGAGCGTGTTGGTCGCACGCCCGGGACCAAAAGGTCACCGGAGCACAACCGGCGATGAGCGCGGGCGGCGGCGCGTGCGGGTGATCGTGGAGCGGCAGCTACAGCCTGCGAGGGGGAGAACGGAGAGGGGGAGCATGGCCAGAAGCTTACGGCGATCGCAGCGGTGCAGGCGGAGGGCTCGGAGGAGGACCGGAGCAAGCAGGGCGGCGGAGGGGATCTCCGGCGGCCGGCGATGAAGAAGAGGTCGGGGTCGAGGCCTCAGAGCGTCCGGCGATGTGTGACTCGTCGGAGAGGTCGGGGGTGGAGTGGCGGAGCTCTTGGGCACCTTGGCTGGGCGTGGGGTGGTCTGTGGCCACGGCAGCGGCGATCGACGGCGACGGCGGCGCTCGGGAGCTACGAGAGAGGGGAGATAGAGAAGAGGGGAGGCGTCCAGAAGAGTGCGTGGGGGGGGGTCGGGGAGGCTGCGTGGCTCGAGCAGAGGCCATCAGGCGGCGAGGGGGAGGACAGGCAGGCAGGAGGCGTGGCGCTCCGGCCGTGCGCGCACGCCGGCCACACGCTCGGCCTCCTGTCGTCGGGGCAGACGACAGGGGAGGGCTCGGTGGGCTGGGCTGCCAGCTGGGCCGGCCCAGTGCCAGGCCAGCAAGTGGCCCAGGTAAGCTCTATCCTTTATTTAATTCTGTTTTTCTAATTTTCTGACATTTGTTTTGATTTAATATCTAAATTAAATCAATTATTTCTTCTGACATATTTATTTTGCAGGGACCTAGCAATTAACCCAAGCCCCTAAAAATAAACAACCAGAATTTTGGACATATATAAAATATATAATATATATATCCAATGCAAATAACTATTGCATTAATTCCAAATGCCCAAAATAAATACTTATGAGCTCCTAATAATATTGGCTTGATTTTTATCTCTGACCAATATTTTTTAGAGGGCCACATGAACATTTTCTTGGACCTTTTTGGAGCAACTTTTATTTGGGTCACTTTCAAAAGAGTTTCTGAGGGTTTCACAAGTCCTCATTTCAATTTCATTTGAAAAAAATTAAACATGATGCAACAACAAGGCTAACCTAGTGCATACCAGAACTAGGGTTGTGACAACTCGCCTCCACTTGAAAGAATCTCGTCCCGAGATTCAGGAGTAGGCGGAAAGAAGATGGGGTACTCCAGTCGGAGACGATCTTCTCGCTCCCAAGTAGCTTCTCTCTCGGAATGATGAGACCATTGAACTTTGAGAAACTTGATGTTATGACGTCGAGTGACACGCTCTGCTTGATCCAAAATGCGAACGGGATACTCTCGATATGTGAGGTTATCTTGGAGATCAAGCGTTTCATGGTCCACTTCGCGGATGGGATCCGAGAAGCAACGCCTGAGTTGTGAGACGTGGAAGACATCATGAACTCGAGAAAGATGTGGGGGTAGTTCCAATTGGTAGGCAACCTCTCCTCGTTTAGCGAGAATGCGAAAAGGACCAATGTAACGAGGAGCCAACTTGCCCTTGATACCGAAACGATGGGTACCCTTCAAAGGAGTAACCCGAAGATAAGCTTTGTCACCAACTTCATAAGCCACTTCCTTATGATGACGATCATATTGGCTCTTTTGACGAGACTGGGCTGTTTTCAAATTCTCACGAATGATGCAACTTGCTCTTCTGCTTCCTGGATCATATCCGGTCCAAAGAATTGTCTTTCACCGGTTTCTGACCAGTTCAAAGGTGTTCGACATCTTCGTCCATAAAGAATCTCAAAAGGAGCTTGCTTAAGACTGGATTGATAGCTATTGTTATAAGCAAACTCGGCGAAAGGAAGACATTTCTCCCAATCCATACCGAATGAGATAACGCAAGCTCTAAGCATGTCTTCGAGAATTTGATTAACCCGTTCCACTTGACCACTTGACTAAGGGTGGAAAGCGGTACTGAAAGAAAGATGGGTGCCCATGGCAGTCTGGAAACTCTCCGAGAAATGAGAAGTGAAAAGACTACCACGGTCTGGATTGATCTCTAGTGGGACACCATGAAGTGACACTATTCGAGAAATATACAAGTCAGCAAGCTGACTAGCAGTGATACTCTCTCGAACAGGTAGGAAGTGAGCCACTTTGGAGAGACGATCAATAACTACGAAGATAGCATTATTCCCTCTCTTGGTCCTGGGAAAGCCGGTGATGAAGTCCATACCAACTTTATCCCATTTCCACTCAGGAATAGCTAGAGGCTGAAGGGTGCCAGCAGGTCTTTGATGTTCTGCCTTAACGCGACGACAAACGTCACATTTAGCAATGAACTCAGCAATTTCTCTCTTCATCCTAGTCCACCAGAACCTCTGGCGTAGGTCCTGATACATCTTAGTACTACCGGGATGAATCGTGAGAGGAGATTCATGAGCCTCTTTAAGAATCAATTGCCGAAGATGTTGCTTCTTGGGAACTACCAAGCGGTTATCAAAGAAAACAACACCTCGATCATCCATAGAGAAACTACCAGCAATACCTTTGGCAATGTTTCTCTTGATCCGGGTAATTCCGGTATCATGCTTTTGGGCTTCTATGATATGATCCACAAGAGTAGGTTTCGCCACCAAAGTAGAAAGGAATCCGTGAGGAGCAATGTGAAGGTTAAGCTTACATAATTCCTCATGGAGAAGTGGTTGGCCCTGCTGCAACATGAGATTGTTGCAATAGGACTTACAACTTAGCGCATCAGCCATGACATTGCCCTTGCCTGGGGTATAGGTAATCCCTAAGTCGTAATCTGAGATCAACTCCAACCAACGTCTTTGCCTAAGGTTCAAATCTGGTTGGGTGAAGATATACTTGAGACTCTGGTGATCGGTGTAGATCTCGCAACGATTACCAAGAAGGTAATGTCGCCAGGTCTTAAGTGCATATACTACGGCTGCAAGTTCTAGATCATGTGTAGGATAATTCTCCTCATGTGGATGCAACTGTCGAGATGCATAGGCAATCACATGACGATCCTGCATAAGGATGCAACCTAGTCCCTGTCGTGAGGCATCACAGTAGATAACAAAGTCCTTAGTGAAATCCGGTGGCACAAGTATGGGAGCAGAAGTCAGGCGTCTTTTCAGTTCTTGAAAACTGTGCTCACACTGTGGGGACCACTCAAACTTTTTATCTTTCTTAAGAAGTTCCGTGAGAGGTTTGGCCACTTTAGAGAAGTTCTCAACAAAGCGGCGACAATAACTGGATAGACCAAGGAAACTCCTAACTTGTTTAACTGTTTCAGGCGGAGTCCAATCAAGAACGGCCTGAACTCTCTCGGGGTTGACAGCAATGCCCTTACCAGAGATTACGTGGCCAAGATAGGTCACTCCCGACCAAAATT
The DNA here is from genome assembly GCA_902687465.1 of Secale cereale. NCBI lineage: Eukaryota > Viridiplantae > Streptophyta > Magnoliopsida > Poales > Poaceae > Secale > Secale cereale. The sequence goes on from LR738710.1 coordinate 578,391,602, forward strand.
CGCACTTGGAGAACTTGGCATAAAGGCGGTGCTCTCTGAGTTTTTCTAGAACAAGTCTAAGATGTTCGGCATGCTCTTCCTCGTTCTTCGAGTAAATAAGAATATCATCGAGATAAAGCACGACGAACTTATCTAAGTACTCCATGAAGATCGAGTTCATCAAGCGGGAGAAGGTGGCTGGAGCATTTGTTAGACCGAAGGACATGACGGTGTACTCGTACTGACCATAACGAGTGACGAAAGCCGTCTTGGGGATGTCCCCATTTCTAATCTTGATTTGATGGTATCCTAACCTCAAATCCATCTTGGAGAAGACTGAGGATCCAGCGAGCTGATCATACAGGTCGTTGATCCTGGGAAGCGGATACTTGTTCTTTACCGTGACCAGATTGACGGGACGATAATCTACAACCATCCGATCCGTACCATCCTTCTTCTTGACAAAGAGGACGGGGCAAGCCCAGGGAGAAGAACTAGGACGGATGAAACCCTTTTGCAAGGACTCATCAAGTTGTTTCTTAAGCTCGGCTAGTTCTAAGGGTGCCATTTTGTAGGGTCTCCTAGAGATTGGAGCGGTTCCTGGGATAAGCTCTATAACAAACTCTACATCTCGGTCGGGTGGAACACCTGGCAGTTCCTCTGGAAAGACATCCGGAAAGTCACGGACTACCGGAACATCTTCAAGATCTGGGAGAGGGCTGGCATTAAGAGAATAGAGTTGACGCTTTGCAACTCTAGTGTTGACAGTGACTATCTTACCAGATGGATGTGTAAGCTGAACAGACCTAGTGAAACAATCAATCTTGGCATGATGAGCTGTCATCCAGTCCATACCCAAGATGATGTTAATATCTGAACACTTGAGGGCTACAAGTGATGCAAGGAACACAAGTCTGTCGACTAGGATTTCATTACCATGGCTTACACTAGAAGTCTGCCATTTGGATCCAGGAGTTTGAATAAGTAGTGGGGAAGGCATATCACAAAATGACATGTCGTGCAAACGGGCATAACTTTCGGAAATGAAAGAATGAGACGCTCCAGTATCGAATAGAACCGATGTCGGATGACAATTGACAAGGAGTGTACCAAGAACGACATCTGGATCATCATGAGCGTTATTGGCTGAGACGTGATGCACACGTCCATGTTCGATGGGAGCTGACTTAACACTGATCATCTTGCGTGATGATTTATCACGTCTAACGGACTTTACGGACTGGGATGGGGCAACACGGGTCTGAGTGCAAATACGAGCAATGTGGCCCGGCTCTCCGCACTTGTAACAAATCCTGGGATTAGGACGTGGACCCATATTGACAAACGGTCCATCAATAGACCTGGGTGGAGCAAACTGCTGAACTGGAAGAGGTACCACACGAGATGGCCTCGGAAGATAAGTGGGTGGAAGAACAGAGTTCGAAACCCAAATCCGGCGCTTTTGGGAACTAGAACCGGAGGAAGTTCCCGAATCAAGGGTGTGCTTACGAGACTCATCGTAAGTGAGCTGAGCTGTCTCTGCGTTGATGGCCTTGTTCACAAGAGCCTGGAATGTGTTGCAATGATGCAAGTGGAGATCACGACGCAGTTTGGGGTTGAGACCCTTTCGGAACCTAGCCTGCTTCTTGGCGTCCGTGGACACTTCTTCTGTAGCATAGCGGGCGAGGTTCTCAAACTCTCGACTATAAGCATCAACAGCCATCTTAGCCTGTGTAAGACTACAGAACTCTTCTCTCTTGCGATCGATGAGGGCTTGAGGGATATGATGCTCACGAAAAGCCTCAGTGAAATCTCTCCAGGTAGGAATCTGGTCAGCTAGAATCATGGCCTCATAGTTCTGCCACCAAAGACTAGCAGGACCTTCCAGGTGATAAGTGGCATAGATAACCTTGTCATCTTCAGCTACGTTCGCAGAACACAGCTTGTGAGTGATACTACGGAGCCAGTCATCTGCATCGAGTGGCTCAATGGAATGATGAAAGGTGGGTGGTTTCAGACGAATGAAGTCATGAATGGTTGTTGATTCCCTGCACTGTTGTGCGGTGTTCTCCTCAATACGGGCCAACAAGCGGTTAGACTCACGCTTGTTTCTCTCCATCTCTATCATTAACTCTGCCAACGAAGGCTGGTCGGGAGGATCCTCCTCATCCCTACCATCTCCGTGGTTCTGTCTACGAGCAGATGAGCCTCGCTTAACTGAAGACATCCTGAGGAGCGAAACCGAAGACGGAAACATCAACAACTATAGAAGGCATAAGGTAGAACAAGAAATTAGTATCTCTCGAACTACTAGGATAATTCCGGCAGCATATCGGCAGTAAAATGCTCAGAATGAGACATCCTGCTAACAAAGGGTAGTTCAACATCTCACTCAAGGTTCTGTGATAGTACTAAAACAACTTCACCGGAAGAACTTGAAAACAGGAGTAGAACTCTGATCAACCAATCTTAAGGGACTACGGAGTAGTAACTCGTGATCCTGATAGACGGAAGAGAAAGCCTAGTTCCTTAACCCCGTAGGAAAGGTAAGATGACTCAGATCAGAAGACATGAGGTATAAGGAGTAAAAAGAGCCTTACGTTCCCTTCCACAATCAATTCCCTTATATAACTAAGGAATTTCTAGACTCAACTTCGACCATTTTGGCTTGGTAATCCTACAGGCAGTCAGGCTCTGATACCAACGCTGTCGGGACCCCGATCCTAAGTCACACCGATCTAGCATGTAACACCCCATATCACTTTGCGGCCTCACGCACGGTATCCCCACGGGTGCCACCTTACCTGGCCCGGGACCGTTTGCGCATTTTGGCTCACGTATATGATAGTGTCGCTAGCATCCATATGACAGAGAACCCGGGCCGACATGACCAGTTATAAACCAAAAGTGGCACTAAATTACAGAGACATGCATTCATGACCCAGCAACGAACGTGTCGGTCATCAACGTATGAACCCAAGTCGTAGCAAGCTACAATGACTTAAAGGAACAACGCGTGACATTTCCCCTGAGGGACACACACAGGAACGAAGAAGGACATATGTCGGTCAGCCTAAGTGATCCGGAGCAGTAGCAAGCTACCAAGGCTCAATGGAAGCACTAGGAGACATTTCCCTGTAAGATAGGCTACCAAGGGTAAACAACTAGGTGTCGGATCCCACACATACCAAGCATTTCAATAACATACACACAATATGCTTAATATGTGCAAATACAACATGGCATCACAACAAGACTCTAATAAACAAAGTATTTATTCATTAGGCTCCGAGGAGCCAAGTATTACAAACATGGGTCTCATGACCCAACATTCAGAGCATACAAGCAACAAGCGGAAGCACTACATGTCTGAGTACAGACATCTACAAATGAAAAAGGCTGAAGAGCCTGACTATCTACAACACTCGTTCAAGATCGTAGCTGAGGTACAAGCTACTTGTCGAAGTCCAAGCGGAACTACTAGTAAGACATCAGTCCTATCTGCAAAACATAAATTAAGCAAACATGAGTACAAAGGTACTCAGCAAGACTTACATCAGATCCTATCATACATGCACTTGTATCAAGAAGGCATAGTGGGGTTTAGTTGCAGCAAGCCAGCTTTGACTCAGTGGCTATCCTATTCTACGATTGCTGGTAACACTTTGAGGTGGCGCACACGAGTCCACTAAGCATCACATAATACACCACTATGGATTCATTCCCGTCTCCCTACGAGAAGGCCATCCATAGCACTCACACTTGTCTTGAGTATTTTAGAGTATCCACTTCAAGTTGTCTATGTACCACGTAAGCATCCAAGAAGTCCATATCCGCGGACCCGGCTATTCGAATAGATCATGTTAACCCTGCAGGGGTGTACTTCTTCACACACGCTCTCGCCCCTTACCGCCAGGTACATCTCGTGTATCTCGGCAACCTTCAAGCGGAAGCCTGGCGAGGGTGTCGGCCACGACCTGACTAACCACACAAGTCTCTCGTCCAGGTTTATCGCCTATTCGGGTTCCATCCGTGGGGAGATCCGGCCGGGGTGTCGCTCACGGCCCCAAATGATGTGCGCAGGGTTCCCAAGCCCACCTCGCCGAGTGGATCTACGCTTGGTACACCGTGCCACGGTGCCTAGTCTGTCCCAAGCCCACTGGCCGAGTGCCACTTGGTAGACTACTAACACTAACTACAAACACCAGAAACTAGTTGCAACTCCTGGACAGAGATCATGTTGATTAATAAGTCGAGAGGGGTCGAGTTACCGGAACCCAGTGTGTGGTAGTAACTAGTCATTGGACAACATACACAGAACTCAGTTCTTAGGGACGGTTCCAGTGAGACAACCCACCATGTACTCCTACATGGCCTCTCACCGCTACCTTTACCAAATCATGTTCACACGTTTAACCCTCAGCATCAGAACATATCATTTCACTCTAATTCATTCCCGATGAATTAGACCTGACACACTGTAAGCAATAGCAAGCAAGGCATGCTAAGATCACATCATGGCTTCAATCAACTCCTACACATGCTAGTGGGTTTCAACTATTTACTGTGGAAAGACAGGTCATGCAGAGGAATGGGTTCAACTACCGCAGCATAAAGTAGCAGTTGCAATCGTTGTTGTCCTAATGCAATAACAGGGAGCAGGAGCGAGAAAGGGGGTTGTATCGGAATGAACAAGGGGGTTTGCTTGCCTGGTGAAACAACGTGCAGAGCACTGCTCCTCTGACAGGTACTCTGGATCGGTCTCCGGAGCTGGACCTATCGAGAAGAACGGTGCCGACAGTCAACACAAGCATATGCAACAATATGATGCATGATAGGGCATGAAGTTATGATGTTGTTTGAGCTAATGCAACTAGCATTTTAATTGGTTGAACTCCATTTGAACCAAGGGTTCAAATGCAACTCTTTAATAAGTATTATAAAATGCCATATATGTGTTTTCATATAAACAGTAGGTTTAACTTCATTTGTCATGCATGAAAATGGTACAGATGGATAGATTGAATTTTTCTGATAATTTTTCATATATAACTTATTTCATTCTGAGCTACGGTTGAATTTCTGTGATTTTTGAAGTTTAAGCCAAATTCTGAATTAAATAAATCATTTAAGATTTATTTAAAAACCAGAACTGATTTAATGCATCAGCATGACACAGGCATGACGTCAGCAGGTCAAAGGGGCTGTTCCAGAGTCAAACCTGACAGTGGGGTCCACTGGTCAGTGACTCAGTTAATTAACTGAGTTAATTAACTCTAAATAATCCTAACAGAAATAATTTGCAGGGCTGGGCCCACATGTCAGTGGCTAAACTAATTAACAAAACTTAATTAAATTAACTAAAAGGTCAACTAACTATCAGGGGGGGCCACCTGTCAGTGACACAGGGGGTCAAAGCACACCGGTCAGTGGTCAAAACCAACCGGCGGCTCGACGCCGGCGACCACAGACGCGGCGGAGGGGCGCGGAAATGCCGCTCCGGCGGTCAAATGGGCAGCGGAGACCACGGGCGAGCTGCTGGAGCTCGTCCGCGTCCATTCCCGCAAGCGGCAGGAGCTGGGACGGCCGGAGCTCGCCGGAAACAAGCTCGCGGCGGCGCCGGAGTTCGGTCGAGCTCGGGCTCGGGGCTGTGGTGGCCTAGGCGGGGCAGCGCTAGCAGCTACGGCCTCTACGCGACGCGGGGAGCGTGTTGGTCGCACGCCCGGGACCAAAAGGTCACCGGAGCACCACCGGCGACGAGCGCGGGCGGCGGCGCGTGCGGGTGATCGTGGAGCGGCAGCTACAGCCTGCGAGGGGGAGAACGAAGAGGGGGAGCATGGCCAGAAGCTTACGGCGATCGCAACGGTGCAGGCGGAGGGCTCGGAGGAGGACCGGAGCAAGCAGGGCGGCGGAGGGGATCTCCGGCGGCCGGCGATGAAGAAGAGGTCGGGGTCGAGGCCTCAGAGCGTCCGGCGATGTGTGACTCGTCGGAGAGGTCGGGGGTGGAGTGGCGGAGCTCTTGGGCACCTTGAATGGGCGTGGGGTGGTCTGTGGCCACGGCAGCGGCGATCGACGGCGACGGCGGCGCTCGAGAGCTGCGAGAGAGGGAGATAGAGAAGAGGGGAGGCGTCCAGAAGAG
>LR738710.1:578404648-578483599 GCA_902687465.1 Secale cereale
GCCCCATCTGGCCTTGGCCGCCGCCCCCTAGGGGGAACCCTAGGGGCGCCCCCTCCCCTCTCTTCCCCCTATATAAAGAGAGGCAGAGGGAGGGCAGCAACACAAGTTCGTGCCTCGGCGCTGCCCTCCCTCTCCCACGAATATCTTCGTCTATTTTGCAGTGCTTGGCGAAGCCCTACTGGAATTCCTCCACCACCATCTCCACCACGCCGTCGTGCTGCTGGGTTTCTCCGTCAACTTCTCCTTCCCCCTTGCTGGATCAAGAAGGAGGAGACGTCCCCGAGCTGCACGTATGAACGCGGAGGCACCGTCCGTTCGGTGCTAGGATCTTCGGCGATCTGAATTGCGGCGAGAACGACTCCATCAACCGCGTTCTTGAACGCTTCCGCTTAGCGATCTACAAGGGTATGTGGATCCGACTCTCCCCTCGTAGATGCATCTCCTAGATTGATCTTGGTGAGCGTAGGAAAATTTTTTGTTTCCCATGCAACGTTCCCCAACAGTGGCATCATGAGCTAGGTTCTTGCGTAGATGTTTTCACGAGTAGAACACAAAGGGGTTTGTGGGCGTTGATGTTTAGATTGCTTCCCTCCTTGGTCTTTCTTGATTCAGCGGTATTATGGGATGAAGCGGCCCGGACCAACTTTACATGTCCACGTACATGAGACCGGTTCCATCGACAGACATGCGACTTTTGTTGCATAAGATGGCTGGCGGGTGTCTGTCTCTCCTATCTTAGTTGAATCGGATTCGACGAAGGCGGTCCTTGTAGAAGGTTAAATAGCAACTTAAATATCACCGTTGTGGCTTTGCGTAGGTAAGAAGCGTTCTTGCTAGATACCCATAGCAGCCACGTAAAACACGCAACAACAAATTAGAGGACGTCTAACTTGTTTTTGCAGGGTATGTATGTGATATGATATGGCCAAAGACATGATGAGATATATTTGATGTATGAGATGATCATGTTGTAATAGTTAATATCGACTTGCATGTCGATGTATACGGCAACCGGCAGGAGCCATAGGGTTGTCTTTAATTTTTGTATGACCTGCGTGTCAATCATTAAGCGCTATGTAATGCTTTACCTTATCGCTAAACGGTAGCAATAGTAGTAAGAGCATGGTGGGCGCGCGACAACCCCGATGGCGACACGATGATGGAGATCATGATGATGGGGATCATGGTGTTACGCCGGTGACGATGGAGATCATGCCGGTGCTTTGGAGATGGAGATCAAAAGCACGAGTTGATGGCCATATCATGTCACTTATGATTTGCATGTGATGTTAATCCTTTTATGCATCTTATTTTGCTTAGGACGACGGTAGCATTATAAGATGATCCCTCACTAAAATTTCAAGATAAAATTGTGTTCCCCTCGAGTGTGCGCCGTTGCGAAGGTTCGTCGTTTCGAAGCACCACGTGATGATCGGGTGTGATAGACTCTACGTTCGCATACAACGGGTGCAAGCCAGTTTTGCACATGCAGAACACTCGGGTTAGACTTGACGAGCCTAGCATGTACAGACATGGCCTCGGAACACGGAAGACCGAAAGGTCGAGCATGAGTCATATAGTAGATATGATCAACATGAAGATGTTCACCATTGACACCACCTCATCTCACGTGATGATCGGACTTGGGTTGGTGGATTTGGATCATGTCACGCTCGGATGACCAGAGGGATGTCAATTTGAGTGGGAGTTATAAGTAATTTGATTAGTTAAAACTCACTTATCATGAACAATAGTCTAAGATGTCTTTGCAAATCTTTTGATGTAGATGGCTCCCGCAGTAGCTCCCCTGAATTTTAATGCGTTCCTAGAGAAAACTAAGCTGAAAGATGATGGGAGCAACTTTGTGGACTGGCTCCGCAATCTGAGGATCATCCTCACAGCTGCCCAAAAGGTTTATGTCCTAAATGCACCGCTAGATGAACCCCCCCGCTCCGGCCTCTGTGGACGTTATGAACGCCTGGCAGTCGCGTGCGGATGACTACTCAGTAGTACAGCGTGCCATGTTGTATAGCTTGGAAGGAGGACTTCAAAGGCGTTTTGAACGTCATGGAGCATATGAGATGTTCCAGGAGTTGAAGTTCATCTTTGAGAAGAATGCCAAGATCGAGAGGTATGAGACCACCGATAAATTCTTTGCTTGCAAGATGGAGGAGAATTCGTCTGTCAGTGAGCACTTACTGAAGATGTCTGGGTATTATACCCGCATAGCTGATCTGGGACTTGTGTTCCCGGAGGAGGCTATCATTGACAGAATTCTCCAGTCACTCCCACCTAGCTACAAGAGCTTCGTGCAGCAGTATAACATGCAAGGGATGAACAAAACCATCGCCGAGCTGTTTGCGATGCTAAAAGTCGCTGAGGCAGACATCCAGAAGGAGTATCAAGTGTTGATGGTCAATAAAACTACCAGTTTCAAGAAGAATGGCAAGGGCAAGAAGGGTAACTCTAAGAAGGGTGGCAAGGCAGTTGCTCATCCAGTGAAGAAACCCAAGGCTGGGCCCAAGCCAGAGACTGAGTGTTTCTATTGCAAGGGGAACGGCCACTGGAAGCGGAACTGCCCCAAGTATCTGGCAGACAAGAAGGGGGCCAACAACAACAATAAGCAAGGTATATGTGATATACATGTTATTGATGTGTACCTTACCAACTCTCGTTGTAGTGCCTGGGTGTTTGATACCGGTTCGGTTGCTCACATTTGCAACTCTAAACAGGAACTACGGAATAGACGGAGGCTGGCGAAGGACGAAGTGACGATGCGCGTGGGGAATGGTTCCAAGGTTGATGTGATCGCCGTCGGCACGCTCGCTCTTCGATTACCATCGGGATTAGTTATGAACCTGAATAATTGTTATTTAGTGCCTGCGTTAAGCATGAACATTATATCTGGATCTTGTTTAATGCGAGACGGTTACTCATTTAAATCAGAGAATAAAGGCTATTTATATGGGTAATATCTTTTATGGTCATGCACCCGAAGTAGGGGGTTTATTCTTATTGAATCTCGATAGTGATGATACACATGTTCATAACATTGATGCCAAAAGATGTAGAGTTGATAACAATAGTACCACTTTCTTGTGGCACTGCCGTCTGGGTCATATCGGCGTGAAACGCATGAGGAAGCTCCATGCTGATGGACTTTTGGAGTCTCTTGATTTTGAATCACTTGACACATGCGAGCCGTGCCTCATGGGCAAGATGACTAAGACCCCGTTTTCAGGAACAATGGAACGGGAAAGTGACTTATTGGAAATCATACATACTGATGTGTGTGGCCCGATGAGTGTCACGGCACGCGGTGGATATCGTTATTTTCTCACCTTCACTGACGACTTAAGTAGATATGGGTATATTTACTTGCTGAAGCATAAGTCTGAAACGTTTGAAAAGTTCAAGCAATTTCAGAGTGAAGTTGAGAATCATCGTAACAAGAAGATCAAGTTCCTACGATCTGATCGAGGGGGAGAGTATCTGAGTTATGAGTTTGGCAATCACTTAAGACAATGTGGAATTGTTTCACAGTTGACGCCACCTGGAACACCACAGCGTAATGGTGGGTCCGAATGTCGTAATCGAACCCTATTAGATATGGTGCGTTCTATGATGTCTCTTGCCGATTTGCCACTATCATTTTGGGGATATGCGTTAGAGACATCTGCATTCACTTTAAATAGGGCTCCATCTAAGTCCGTTGAGACAACACCGTATGAACTGTGGTTTGGTAAGAAACCTAAGTTGTCTTTTCTCAAAGTTTGGGGTTGCGATGCTTATGTCAAAAGGCTTCAGCCAGAAAAGCTCGAACCCAAAGCGGACAAATGTGTCTTCATAGGATACCCAAAAGAGACGGTTGGGTACACCTTCTATCTCAGATCCGGGTGCAAAGTGTTTGTCGCTAAGAACGGGTCCTTTCTCGAGAAAGAGTTTCTCTCGAAAGAATTGAGTGGGAGGAAGGTAGAACTTGATGAGGTTATTGAACCTCTGCTTCAACCAGAGAGTAGCGCAGCACAGAAAGATGTTTTTGTGGAGCCTGCAACGGTTGAAGAGGAAGCCAATGATGATGATCAAGAAGCATCTGATCAAGTTACTACCGAACCTCGTAGGTCGACAAGGGTACGCACTGCACCTGAGTGGTATGGTAACCCTGTCTTGGAGGTCATGTTGTTGGACAACAGTGAACCTACGAGCTATGGAGAAGCGATGGTGAGCCTGGATTCCGACAAATGGTTAGAGGCCATGAAATCTGAGATGGGATCCATGTATGAAAACAAAGTATGGACTTTGGAAGTATTACCTGAAGGGCGGAAGGCCATTCAGAATAAATGGATTTTTAAGAGGAAGACGGACGCTGACGGCAATGTCACCGTGTATAAAGCTCGACTTGTGGCAAAGGGTTTTTCACAAGTTCAAGGAATTGACTACGATGAGACTTTCTCACCCGTAGCGATGCTTAAATCCGTTCGAATCATGTTAGCAATAGCTGCATATTTTGATTATGAAATTTGGCAGATGGATGTCAAAACAGCGTTCCTTAACGGTTTTCTTAAGGAAGAGTTGTATATGATACAACCGGAAGGTTTTGTCGATCCAGAGAATGCTGACAAAGTTTGCAAACTCCAGCGTTCCATTTATGGGCTGGTGCAAGCGTCTCGGAGTTGGAATCTTCGCTTTGATGAGGTGATCAAAGCGTTTGGGTTTGTACAAGTTTACGGAGAAGCTTGTATTTACAAGAAAGTGAGTGGGAGCTCTATAGCGTTTCTAATATTATATGTGGATGACATATTGCTAATTGGAAACAATATAGAACTTTTGGATAGCGTGAAGGGGTATTTGAACAAGAGTTTTTCGATGAAGGACCTCGGTGAAGCTGCTTTCATATTAGGCATCAAGATCTATAGAGATAGATCGAGACGCTTGATAGGACTTTCACAAAGTACATACCTTGATAAAGTTTTGAAGAAGTTCAAAATGGATCAATCCAAGAAGGGGTTCTTGCCGGTATTGCAAGGTACAAAGTTGAGTAAGACTCAATGCCCAGTGACTGCGGAAGATAGAGAAAAGATGAGTGTCATCCCCTATGCTTCAGCCATAGGCTCTATCATGTATGCAATGTTGTGCACAAGACCAGATGTCAGCCTTGCAATAAGTATGGCCGGAAGGTTTCAAAGTAATCCTGGTATGGATCACTGGACAGCGGTCAAGAATATCCTAAAGTACCTGAAAAGGACTAAGGAGATGTTTCTCGTTTATGGAGGTGATCAAGAGCTCGTCGTAAAGGGTTACGTCGATGCAAGCTTTGACACTGATCCGGATGACTCTAAGTCTCAAACCGGATACGTATATATTCTCAACGGGGGAGCGGTAAGCTGGTGCAGTTCCAAGCAAAGCGTGGTAGCCGATTCTACATGCGAAGCGGAGTACATAGCTGCCTCGGAGGCGGCAAAGGAAGGTGTCTGGATGAAGGAGTTCATGACAGATCTTGGAGTTGTGCCTAGTGCATTGAACCCAATGACTCTGTTTTGTGACAACACTGGTGCCATTGCTCTAGCCAAGGAACCAAGGTTTCACAAGAGGACCACACACATAAAGCGACGCTTCAATTCCATCCGCGATTCAGTCAAGGAGGAGGACATAAGCATTTGCAAAGTACACACGGATTTGAATGTTGCAGATCCGTTGACTAAGCCTCTTCCACGGGCTAAGCATGATCAACACCAAGACTCTATGGGTGTTAGATTCATTACCTTGTAATGCTAGATTATTGACTCTAGTGCAAGTGGGAGACTGTTGGAAATATGCCCTAGAGGCAATAATAAAAGAGTTATTATTATATTTCCTTGTTCATGATAATCGTTTATTATCCATGCTATAATTGTATTGATTGGAAACTTAAATACATGTGTGGATAAATAGACAAACTTTGTGTCCCTAGTAAGCCTCTTCAGGACTAGCTCGTTGATCAAAGATGACCGCGGTTTCCAGGTCATAGACATGAGTTGTCATTTGATAACGGGATCACATCATTAGGAGAATGATGTGATGGACGAGACCCAAACGTTAAACATAGCTTTTGATCCTATCAGTTATCGCTATAGTTTTCTGCATGTCAAGTATAAGTTCCTACGACCATGAGATCATGTAACTCACTGACACCGTAGGAGTGCCTTGTGTGTGCCAAACGTCGCAATGTAACTGGGTGACTATAAAGGTACTCTACAGGTATCTCCGAAGGTGTCTGTTGAGTTGACATGGATCGAGACTGGAATTTGTCACTCCGTGTGACGGAGAGGTATCTCCGGGCCCACTCGGTAATACGTCATCTCAATGAGCTCAAAGTGACTAAGTAGTTAGTCACAGGATTATGTATTACGGAACGAGTAAAGAGACTTGCCGGTAACGAGATTGAACTAGGTATAGAGATACCGACGATCGAATCTCGGGCAAGTAACATACCGACGAGACAAAGGGAACTGTATACGGGATTGCCTGAATCCTTGACATCGTGGTTCATCCGATGAGATCATCGAGGAACGTGTGGGAACCAATATGGGTATCCAGATCCCGCTATTGGTTATTGACCTGGGAGTGTCTCGGTCATGTCTGCACAGTTTCCGAACCCGCAGGGTCTACACACTTAAGGTTCGGTGACGCTAGGGTTGTTAGTGAGAACAGTGCATGGTATCTGAAGGTTGTTCGGAGTCCCGGATGAGATCCCGGACGTGACGAGGGTCTCCGGAATGGTCCGGGGACGAAGATTGATATATAGGATGAGAGTGAACGGAGTCCGGAAGTGTTCCGGGGAGCACCAGGGAGTCATCGGATGACCGAAAGGAGTTTCGGGGGGTCCCGGCAAGTGTTGCGGGCCTCATGGGCCATAAGTGGGAGACGCAACAGCCCACACAGGGGCTGTGCGCCCCCCTTGGCCCCTCCACCTGCGCCTAAGGGGCTGGGCCCCCCTAGGGCAGCCGCACCCCCTTGGCTTGGGGGGCAAGGCGCCTGGGGGGGGGGAACCCTAGCCCTGGCCGCCGCCCCCCCCCTTGGCCGGCTCCATCTGGCCTTGGCCGCCGCCCCCTAGGGGGAACCCTAGGGGCGCGCCCTCCCCTCTCTTCCCCCTATATAAAGAGAGGCAGAGGGAGGGCAGCAACACAAGTTCGTGCCTCGGCGCTGCCCTCCCTCTCCCACGAATATCTTCGTCTATTTTGCAGTTCTTGGCGAAGCCCTGCTGGAATTCCTCCACCACCATCTCCACCACGCCGTCGTGCTGCTGGGTTTCTCCGTCAACTTCTCCTTCCCCCTTGCTGGATCAAGAAGGAGGAGACGTCCCCGAGCTGCACGTGTGTTGAACGCGGAGGCACCGTCCGTTCGGTGCTAGGATCTTCGGCGATCTAAATCGCGGCGAGTACGACTCCATCAACCGCGTTCTTGAACGCTTCCGCTTAGCGATCTACAAGGGTATGTGGATCCGACTCTCCCCTCGTAGATGCATCTCCTAGATTGATCTTGGTGAGCGTAGGAAAATTTTTTGTTTCCCATGCAACGTTCCCCAACACTAAAGTTAGGGAGAGTGCAAATGTTGATGATATTTATGAAAGTGATGATGAAACTACTCCCAATAGATATGAATTGCCCGTTGTGCCTGAGGGTTATGTTATGGATGAAGAAACTGCTAGAGACTTTCTTGCTTGCAATGATAGATATGATCTTAAGAAGTGATTAGCTAAGCTGAAAGAAAAGTCCTTGAATGCTAGAATGAAACATGACCCTGCTTTTGCCACTTCACCTATATGTGTCACTGATAAGGATTATGAATTCTCTGTTGATCCTGAGTTAATTACTTTGGTTGAATCTGATCCTTTCCATGGCTATGAGTCTGAAACTGTTGTGGCACATATTACCAAGTTGAATGATATAGCCACCATGTTTACCAATGATGAAAAGATTCGCTACTACTATATCCTTAAGTTATTTTCGTTCTCGTTAAAGGGTGATGCTAAGACTTGGTTTAATTCCCTTGATCCTGGTTGTGTGCGTAGTCCCTAGGATATGATGTATTACTTTTCTGCTAAATATTTTCTCGCTCATAAGAAACAAGCTGCCTTACGGGAAATATATAACTTTGCTCAAACTGAAGAAGAGAGTCTCCCACAAGCTTGGGGGAGGCTCCTCTAGTTACTTAATGCTTTGCCTGATCATCCTCTTGAGATGCATGATATACTTGATGTCTTTTATAATGGACTAACCGATGCTTCCAGATACCACCTGGATAGTTGTGCTGGTTGTGTTTTCAGGGAAAGAACAGTGGAACAAGCTGAATTACTATTAAATAATATGCTGGCCAATGAAAATAATTGGACACTTCCTGAACCAGCCCCTAATCCAACCCCGGAGAAAAGAGGTGTTCTATTTCTTAGTCCTGAAGACATGCAAGAGGCAAAGAAATCTATGAAAGAAAAAGGTATTAAAGCTGAAGATGTTAAGAATTTACCACCTATTGAAGAAATACATGGTCTTAATAACCCGACACAGGTAGTAAAGGTAAATTCTCTTTATAGATTTGATGAAAGTGATATTCCTCGTTATATGTCTGCTAGCCAATGCTTAGATGAGTTTGACAATTTCATTGTGAAACAAGAAAACTTCAATGCTTGTGTTGGTAGACAACTACAACACAATGCCCATATGATTGAACGCTTGAGTGATTATCTGTCTAGTGCTAAAGATGAACTGAAACTCATTAGTATACATGCTTCCATGGTCACCACTCAAGTAGAAATTGTACTTAAGGCTCAAAATGATTTGCTCAATGAATTAAATAGTAAGAACAATGACTATGTTGTTAGAGTTGCAACTAGAGGTGGTAAAATGACTCAGGAACCTCTGTATCCTGAAGGCCACCCTAAGAGAATTGAGCGAGATTCTCAGAGGGCTAATATAGATGCACCTAGTTCTTCTAAAAAGAAGAAAAAGAAAAATGATAGGACTTTGCATGCTTCTAGTGAACCCGTAGCTCACCCACCCGAGAATCCCAATGATATATCTGTTTCTGATGCTGAGACACAATCTAGTAATGAACATGAACCTAGTGATAATGTTAATGATGATGTTCATGTTGATGCTCAACCTAGCAATAATAATGATGTAGATATTGAACCTGTTGTTGATCTTGATAACCAACAATCAAAGAATCAACGTTATGATAAGAGAGACTTTGTTGCTAGGAATCACGGTAGGGAAAGAGAACCATGGGTTCAGAAACCCATGCCTTTTCCTCCGAAATCATCCAAGAAAAAAGATGATGAAGATTTTGAATGCTTTGCTGAAATGATTAGACCCATCTTTTTGCGTATGCGTTTGACTGATGTGCTTAAAACAAATCCTTATGCCAAGTATATGAAAGATATTATTACCAACAAAAGAAAGATACCTGAAGTAGAAATTTCCACCATGCATGCCAATTACACTTTCGAGGGTGGAATGCCTAAGAAATTAGGAGATCCAGGAGTACCTACTATATCTTGCTCCATTAAGAGAAACTATGTTAAAACTGCTTTGTGTGATCTTGGAACGGTGTTAGTGTTATGCCTCTCTCTTTATATTGTAGACTTGACTTGAGTAAGCTGACACCAACTGAAATATCTTTGCAAATGGCTGATAAATCAACTGCTATACCTGTCGGTATTTGTGAGGATGTGCCTGTTGTAGTTGCAAATGTTACTATTCTAACGGACTTTGTTATACCTGATATTCCCGAGGATGATAGTATGTCTATTATTTTTGGATGACCTTTTCTGAATACTGCAGGGGTTGTTATTGATGGCAACAAAGGCAATGTCACTTTTCATGTCAATGGTAATGAGCATATGGTACACTTTCCGAGGAAACAACCTCAGGTTCATAGTATCAATTATATTGGAAAAACTTCAACTATCACTATTGGAGGTTTTGAGTTTCCTATTCCTACTATCAAGAAGGCATATGACATACTTATTGTTGGGGACATAACATATCCCCATTGAGGTAACATAGTGTTATTCGAAAATTCTCCAGTTTCATGTTACTCGAAAAGAGTTTATTAACAAGACCTGATCAACCTTGTTAATGGATTCCTTTTGATGAACATTGGATAGGTGAATCTAGATAGCACAAACCTTCTGTACCCTCCTTTTACTTTCTGTTAATTATGATTAATAAAAGAAATATAGCATTAACTGTCTGTTTCCAAACTTATCCGTGCAATAATAAAAATGTCCCGAAAATAAAAGTTCTCTGAAAGTGCAACTAATCCCCGGGTGGTTTTGGCAATTAATAACAACATATATATCATTGAACTAATAGTTACTTGAGAATCATTTCAGAGAAGTTCAGTGATATGGGTATGGCAATGACTGAAGAAGTGGACCCCTCAAAATGCTAAGGCAAGCATTGGCAAAAGCTCAAGACTCCATTTTTGGTTTAGTGATCCAAGATCACATTGAGTCCATAGGAAAAGCCAATACTATTAAAAGGGGATGAGGTTATGTTGATGATCTGGTTGCTCAAGTGCTTAGTGATATATCTCCTTCAACTATCAGCAACCTTCACTACAAAATTCACTCATAAGTAATCTCGGTCCCACCGATTATCCAAACTCAGTCACACCGAGATGAACCACCTCAGCCATAAGCCAAACCCTAGAAAAATCGGATATTCCGAGTTTGAAATCGGTCTCACCGAAACATGGGCTGTCAAGCTTCTGTAACCCTCTGTCATCATATCGGTGTCACCGAGATGATAAAGTCGGTCTTACCGAAACTGGCAAGCTCGTGTCTTTGCTCAAATCGGAATAACCGAGATGGTATTTTCAGTCCCACCGAAAACCCCAACGTTCACATTATTTGAACTTTCGGTCTGACCGAGTTGTCCACTTCGGTCTCACCGAGATTGCTCAATTATGTGTGTAACGGTTGGATTTTTGTGTGGAGGCTATATATACCCCTCCACCCCCTCTTCATTCGTGGAGAGAGCCATCAGAAAGAACTACCACTCCTACCTTACACTTTCTGAGAAGAGAACTACCTATCCTTGTGTTGAGATCAAGTTGCTCCACTCCTACCATATGAAACTTGATCTCTAACCTTCCCAAGTTGCTTTCCACTCAATCCTTTCTTCCACCACAGCCAAATCAGTGAGGAGAGTTGAGTGTTGGGGAGATTATCATTTGAAGCACAAGAGCAAGGAGTTCATCATCATCTACAACATCTATTACCTTTTGGAGGGTGGTGCCTCCTAGATTGGTTAGGTGTCGCTTGGGAGCCTCCGTCATCGAGATGTGGAGTTGAACCAAGAAGTTTGTAAGGGCAAGGAGATCGCCTACTTCGTGAAGATCTACCCCGAGTAAGGCTAGCCCTCCGTGGGCATAGGCCATGATGGAATAGACAAGGTTGCTTCTTCGTGGACCCTTCGTGGGTGGAGCCCTCCGTGGACTCGCGCAGCCGTTACCCTCCGTGGGTTCAAGTCTCCATCAACGCGGATGTACGATAGCACCACCTATCGGAACCACGGGAAAAATCACCGCGTCTCCAAATTGCGTTTGCTCTTCTCCACCTCTCTTTACTACATGTGCAATTTACTTTCCGCTGCCTATACTCTAGAATTGCATGTGTAGGGTGATACTTGACTTGATCATAATTGTGAAACTATCAAAAACTGTTCTTTGTCAAAAGGCAGAATTTTTATATTTACAAGTAGTCTAATCACCCCCCCCTCTAGACATACTTTCGATCCTACAAGTGGTATCAGAGCTTTGGTCTCCATTGTATTGGTTTCCATTGCATTGGACTCCATAAGCTTGGTTTCACAACCTAGGAGAGTATGGCGTCTAGTGAGGGTAATTATCGTAGAGGTCCTTACTTTGACGGTACAAATTTTGCTAGTTGGAAGCATAAAATGAAAATGCATATTCTTGGTCATAACCCAGCCGCATGGGGCATTATTTGTGTTGGTATGCAAGGTGAATTCTTCGAGGAAGGAAAAGTTCCGGATCGCGAAGCTACACCGGAAGAGTTGCGGATGTTGCAAAACAATGCTCAAGCTTGTGACATTCTCTTCAATGCTTTGTGTCCCGAGGAGTTCAACAAAATTAGCCGTCTTGAAAATGCAAAAGAGATTTGGGATACTTTGGTTGAAATGCACGAAGGTACCGAGTCTGTGAAGGAATCAAAGCTAGATATTCTTCAAGGTCAACTTGACAAGTTCAAGATGAAGGATGGTGAAGGAGTCGCTGAAATGTACTCTAGGCTTGCTCTCATCACAAATGAGATTGCCGGCTTAGGAAGCGAAGAAATGACCGACCGATTCATCATCAAGAAGATTCTAAGAGCTTTGGATGGAAAGTATGACACCGTGTGCACTTTGATCCAAATGATGCCAAACTACAAGACTCTCAAGCCAACTGAAGTCATTGGAAGAATTGTTGCTCATGAGATGACACTTAAGGATAAGGAAGAGCTTCACAACAAGTCAAGTGGTGCTTACAAAGATACAAGTGATGCTCCCACAACCTCAAGTGACAAGTTAATTTCCAATGAAGAGATAAGCCTAATGGTTAAGAACTTCAACAAATTCTACAAGAATAGAGGCAAAGAGAGAAGCTCAAAGTCTAGATCATATGATGAAAAGAGATCTTCTAGTCGTGATCGAAACTGCTACAATTGTGGAATACCCGGACACTACTCAAATGAGTGTACGGCTCCCTACAAGAGAAGAGAAGAATCTCCAAGAAGAAGATCAAGAGATGAGTCACCTCGGAAAGAGAGAAGGAGTAGAGATGATCGTTATGAACGAAGACCCTCTCGGAGAAGCAAGGATTCGGAGAGGAAAGACAAGTCATCAAGGAGCTACACAAGAAGAAGACATCAAGCTCATGTAGGTGAATGGGTCTCCGGCTCCGACTCCGACAATCAATCCGATGGAAGCTATCACTCCGACTCCGACTACAGTCAAGATGAAGGTGTTGCCGGTCTTGCACTCGTATCCTCCAACTCTAACTCCTACGACCTATTTGATTCACCAAATGAGGGAATTGGAAGATGCTTCATGGCTAAAGGCCCCAAGGTATCACACCCTGAATTCATTGACTTCAATAGTGATGAGGATGACTTGCTTGGTGAAGATGAGCTCTTGCATGATAAATCTAGTGAGCTTAGTAACGATGAAAATGCTAGTAGTATTTATAGTCGAGAAGAGTCGAATGACAATGCTATGAAGGAGATTGAGCGTCTAACTAAAGAACTAAACACTCTTAAGTTAGCTCATGAAACAACTCAAGAAGATCATAGAGAGCTCCTAAGATCTCATGAGAAGCTACGCTTCGAGAAGCTCACTCTAGAGCAAGAACATGAGTTTCTAAAAGCGATCAATGACGATCTTCGAAAGAAGAGTTCTTCATATCTTGCCAAATGACTTCTCTTGTCTAATTTCTTGCCACCTATTAAGACTAAGCATGACAAGCATAAGAAAAATTCTTCCTCTAGTAGTAACAATAACCATGTTAAATCTAATGTTGTTACTTCTAGTAGTTCTCTTGATTCCACTAACAATGTTTCAAGCCAAGTTACACTTGAGCAAGAGAATAGTTTATTGAAAGGGATCATAGAGAAAGGTGTCTACAAGAGTCTTGCCGGAAGCAAGAACTTTGAGGAAATTGTTCGCAAGCAAGGAAGGCACCGGAAGAATCAAGGGATTGGTTTTGAGCGAAAGTTCAACGCCGAAGGTGTTGAGTGGGAAGAAGGTCAATACCCTACTCCACAGTTTGTTTCTCAAAAGGAGAAGTATGATCCTACTTCCTCCAATGTGGAACAAGCTCAAGATGACCTTCCACCACAAGACCACAAGCTGAAAGCCAAGGACAAGCTTCAAGAGGAGATTGATGCATTCATTGAAGCACCTCAAGCCATGGTCAAGTGGGTTCCCAAGGACACGTCAAGTTCTACTTCGTCAAGCTCAACTACAACCCCAAGGATTCCCATCAAGATGATGTGGATCCCGAAGAAGAAGAACTAGAAGGTTCTTGAGGGTGACTCCGCCAACATACTTCACTCACATTCATTTTGGCAACTTGTGCAATCAACTTCCACATCATGCACTAGTTCATGGAGTCACAAACCCTCTTGTTGGTAAGTCAAGGGACAAGGTAATCATTGCTTTCATGGACATCATCTATTGTGAACTTCAATCTATGTCTATGGATATCCTTGTTTGTTCCTTGTGGGACTAACCCATGTAGGTATTGAAAGTGCCCTAATCCAAAGGATAGCTCCCAACTCTTGATGATCTACATCAACATTGAGCATCCACGTCTTCAACATCTACATGAAGTCTTCTACGACAACCCAAGGTTAGTTTGACCCTTTAAAAGGGGTTCTCACATCTAGGGGGAGCTTTACTCTAAACATTGAGCTAAAGCATCTTCAAATGATGTGAACACATCAATGCTTTATGTAAAAGTGGTAACCCCACTTGTGCTTAAACGATGAGTATGACCTATGATCAAATGTTCTCATTTGGCTCCTAAGTCAAAATACTCATATAAAGATGACCTAGTCATCGACAAATTGTGTGCTAGTAGCTAGAGTTTTGGTTGTGCATGTTTGACACATATTTCATTTGCTATCTTATTGTGTGAGCATATTGAATGCATGATTTTATCCATTCGAGGACATCCATTTGTTGTTTTGGTTGTTTTGAATTTTCTGGCCAAATGGATGGACAAGAATGCCTAAGTACCTCCCCTAGCTATCTATGCTTTCTTGTCTCAAATTCTATTCATGCTTATATCACAAACTTTGAACAAGTCATTTTCGGACCCTCCGAGTGAGGAGCACTCGGAGCCACCGATCCGTCTAAGGCTGACTTCCAAAACCTTCTAAGTGATTTTCGGTCAGACCAACTCATTCAAACTCGGTCAAACCGAAAGCATTTAGACTGATCTAGGTTTCATCTCGGTGAAACCGAGTTCTAAATCTCGGCGTGACCGAAATGCGTAACTGCCTAGCAGTTATCCATCTCGGTGCCACCGAGTTTTCCAACTCGGTCCCACCGACAGCAAAGGGATATATATACTGAGGGCAGCGCGCGTTGATTACTCCTTCAAACGTTTTCGCTCCCACATCCCCTGCTGCCGTCGCCCTGATCTCCGGATCGTCGCCGTCGTCGCCTGTGCGCCCTCGCCGCAGGTCTCCATCGCCGTCAACGGACTTCTCCTCCGCGTCGTTGCCGCCGTAGAGAGACTCCACCAAGTTAGGGTGAGTCTTGATCCCACTCGTGCTCCCATCTCCGATTCAATGCACGTTTGGTTTGCCCAATATCTGGCCACGATTGAAATCTTCTTTTACACCAGATTAGTTCGTTTGAACTAGATTCGCGTAAAATTCTTAGGGTTAGGTTTCCACGGAATACATCTCGGAAAAACCGATTTTAAATTTTCGGTGTGACCGATTCGGCCTCTGGCCATTGCACTGCACCTTTCGGTCCAATCGAGTTGTGCAAATCGGTGTGACCGAAATACAGTTTCTGTGAAACCCTAGTGTTTCGGCAGGACCGAAACCCACTTCGGTCCAACCGAAAGTGGTGTGTAAAGCCTCTGTTAACACTTCGGATTTACCGATACTAAAAAAAATCGGTCTGACCAAAATGCCTTCTGTGAAAACTTAAAACTAAAATTTGAACTCATTTTTTTTTGCAAAAACTTCTGCAGTTTGTGATAACTCTTCTTCTCTGCCTATACCTTATCTACTCACAGGTTGTCAGTCATGTCAGATGCCAGTGACAGTCAGAACAGGTCAGAGTCACCTATTGCAAACATTCCGGAAGCAGACACTAGTCCTGAGGCTAGCAGTCCATTTGATGATGGTGAGAGGAGTACACCTAGTGGCTTGCCTCCTGCAGCCACCAGAGCTAGAAAGGAGAAGAACTCCGATGATGAGGATTCTGATTTCGTAGCTGAGGAAGAGGTGTCCTCCAAGCCTAAGAGAAAGGTTGTTGCCAAAGAGCAACAAGGTCAGCAGTCAAAGAAGGGCACCAGCAAGGTCAAGCAGTCAGCTGTTGCCAAGAAGCTGAACTTGGGAGAGCCAGCCCCAAGCAAAGTGAAGAAAACCTCCAAGAGAAAGAGGGTTGTGTATAGTGATCCTCATGCAGATGGAGCAGTTGAGGATGAAGAAGAAGAAGAAGCACCCCAGCCTGCTCCTCAGAAGCAGAAGCTCATGGGTGATGCCATTAAGGCCGGAGCCACTTCAAAGCCCAAGAAATCTGCTCAAGCCAAGGCAGCTCCAGCAAAGCCTGCTGCCAAGCCCAAGAGGACAACCAGAAACATTCCAGCATCTGAGAAGAACAAGGGTGATGTGCCACCAGCTGAATCTGATGAGGAAGAACAAGTGTTGCTGAAACTCCGTCCAAAACTGCCACTCCACAATGATGCTCATCCTCAAGCCGAGGATATGAAGGCAAGGAAAGATAGAGGTCTCAGGCTATGGAGACAAGCTGACCCATATGCCGTGAGGAGAAGGACTGCTGTAGACCCCAGATTCCACACCAGAGAGCAGCAGGACTTCTATGAGACTGTGCTAATGGACAACAAGCCCATAGTCGCAGACACCAGATACGTTGACTGGGAATACATTGACAGCGAAGAGCACAGAGACTTCTTTCCCCATGTGCATGAAAGCTTCACTGCATGTGGAGTTGCTGAGTTTGTGGGTCAGAAGTTGACCAGCTGGAACGACGAGATGATTATGCAATTCTATGCCACAGCTCATTTCTATCCTGATGGGAAGATCACCTGGATGACTGAAGGTCAAAGGTTTTCTTCTTCTGTTGAAGAATGGGCAGAACTTCTGAATGCTCCAGTGCAACGAGAGGATGACATTGATGTCTATGGGATTCCAAAGAAGAATCATGATTCCATGAAGAACATGTACAAGGAGATCCCCGCAGCAGATTTGGAAGTATGGAAGCTCGGCTCAGTCTACTATCTCCAGGCAGGTTTACCTACCACTAACACTATTCTGAGGCATACCTTGATGCCCAAGTCTGGAGATCATCGCATGATCAGAGGGTATTCTATCAACATGCTGCATATACTTGATGAGAAGGCACCTTTCAAGGTGATGGACTTAATGGTAGAGACCATTAAGAGGACTGCAGCTGACCAGAAAAGGTCATGTGGATTTGCCCCACAGATTCAGATGCTTATCAATGCCAAGTTTGGCACAGGCAAATTCCTGTTGGATAGGTAACACTTACCCCTGCAGCCAGAGCATGAAGACAATGTTGTTGTGATGGACGAGGAGGATCCAACATCTGTTGAAGGTCAAGCCAAGATAGAAGCTGCTAAGAAAGCCAAAGCTGATAAAGCAGCAGCAGCAGCAGCTAAACCAAAGAGTTTCGGAGAACAGATTCTTGAAGCTACCCAAAGGATTGAACAACGCCTGGCCAGCATTGAACAATCTCAGGAGAGCCTAGAGAGGATTGTTCACGAGAAGATCCACGCTCTGGACGTGAAGCTGATTGAAATTCAAGTGACCGTCAACAAGCTTGAGGCAGACATGGAGGAAGCAAAGCAGGACAAGGCAGAGCTTGTGCAGGATGACTTAGTCCAGGACTCTCATCGCTAGACTGCTCCGGTTCCCAGAGGATCCCGATCAGCTGCTATTCCAGTGTCTGACTCCAGGACTACAACTTCAGCACCTCCTACAGCTCCAGCAGTCACTCCAGCCACTGCTCCAGTATCCACTCCTCCAGCACAGACATCAGCCGAAGTCTTCGCCGATGCCGTCATATCTACTCCGACATCAACCCAGACGGGAGCCGCCAGCAGAGCCCACAGTGACGTTTAGCTCTATGCTTTTTCAAACTTTTTGGTAACTTGTTGCCAAAGGGGGAGAAATTGTATAGATCATAGGGCTTCGAGAGAGAGAGTGCTGTTATCTTTGCGCTTTTGCTCTTTCGTTCTTTTGCGGTCTCTTTGAGATACTTTTGGTACTTTTGGTTTTCGAAACTTTCAGTGTGCTTGATACTACGTTTGATGCTACCTTAATGAGTGCTTGGTCGTACTATGCTTGAATGTGTGCTTAATGCTTATCATATGCTATTCCTATCGTGTATGACTATTTACTCATGTCTTGGTGATTGGGTGCATGCTATTCATTCTTATCATTTTGTGCGCTCCACCAAGATGTATGTGACATGGAAGAGTGACCCATGATCCTAATCGATTGTGCATTTGCATTCAAACGCAAATCCTAAATAATGCACAAATTTAGGGGGAGCTCTTGCTTATCACATACTTCTCAAAGCGACGATATTATTCATTGATTATATCTTTTGTCGAAGCTTTGATCTATATGTTGTCATCAATTACCAAAAATGGGGAGATTGAAAGTGCAACTAATCCCCGGGTGGTTTTGGCAATTAATAACAACATATATATCATTGAACTAATAGTTACTTGAGAATCATTTCAGAGAAGTTCAGTGATATGGGTATGGCAATGACTGAAGAAGTGGACCCCTCAAAATGCTAAGGCAAGCATTGGCAAAAGCTCAAGACTCCATTTTTGGTCTAGTGATCCAAGATCACATTGAGTCCATAGGAAAAGCCAATACTATTAAAAGGGGATGAGGTTATGTTGATGATCTGGTTGCTCAAGTGCTTAGTGATATATCTCCTTCAACTATCAGCAACCTTCACTACAAAGTTCACTCATAAGTAATCTCGGTCCCACCGATTATCCAAACTCAGTCACACCGAGATGAACCACCTCAGCCATAAGCCAAACCCTAGAAAAATTGGATATTCCGAGTTTGAAATCGGTCTCACCGAAACATGGGCTGTCAAGCTTCTGTAACCCTCTGTCATCATATCGGTGTCACCGAGATGATAAAGTCGGTCTTACCGAAACTGGCAAGCTCCTGTCTTTGCTCAAATCGTAATAGCCGAGATGGTATTTTCGGTCCCACCGAAAACCCCAACGTTCACATTATTTGAACTTTCGGTCTGACCGAGTTGTCCACTTCGGTCTCACCGAGATTGCTCAATTATGTGTGTAACGGTTGGATTTTTGTGTGGAGGCTATATATACCCCTCCACCCCCTCTTCATTCGTGGAGAGAGCCATCAGAAAGAACTACCACTCCTACCTTACACTTTCTGAGAAGAGAACTACCTATCCTTGTGTTGAGATCAAGTTGCTCCACTCCTACCATATGAAACTTGATCTCTAACCTTCCCAAGTTGCTTTCCACTCAATCCTTTCTTCCACCACAGCCAAATCAGTGAGGAGAGTTGAGTGTTGGGGAGATTACCATTTGAATCACAAGAGCAAGGAGTTCATCATCATCTACAACATCTATTACCTTTTGGAGGGTGGTGCCTCCTAGATTGGTTAGGTGTCGCTTGGGAGCCTCCGTCATCGAGATGTGGAGTTGAACCAAGAAGTTTGTAAGGGCAAGGAGATCACCTACTTCGTGAAGATCTACCCCGAGTAAGGCTAGCCCTCCGTGGGCGTAGGCCATGATGGAATAGACAAGGTTGCTTCTTCATGGACCCTTCGTGGGTGGAGCCCTCCGTGGACTCGTGCAGCCGTTACCCTCCGTGGGTTGAAGTCTCCATCAACGTGGATGTACGATAGCACCACCTATCGGAACCACGGGAAAAATCACCGCGTCTCCAAATTGCGTTTGCTCTTCTCCACCTCTCTTTACTACATGTGCAATTTACTTTCCACTGCCTATACTCTAGAATTGCATGTGTAGGGTGATACTTGACTTGATCATAATTGTGAAACTATCAAAAACTGTTCTTTGTCAAAAGGCAGAATTTTTATATTTATAAGTAGTCTAATCACCGCCCCTCTAGACATACTTTCGTTCCTACATTCTCCAAATGCCATGAAAATGAAATATGATTTTTTTCTAGAATATTTAAGAAAATATGGCATTGAACACACAGCGAGGGGAGCCAGCACGTGGCCTCGAGAGCACAGGGCGCGCCCCCCTTCACAGGGCGCGCCCCCTGCCTCGAGGGCCCCACGTGCCCCCCCTCCACTTATCCTTTCACCCATGCTCTTCTTCTTCCTCCAAAAAAAAATCCCCAACCAGCTCAAACCCGAGTTCTAGCTCATTTTGTTGTCATTTTCGATCTCCTTGCTCGAAGCACCATTCACCAAACTGTTTGGGGAGATTGTTCCTTGGTATGTGACTCCTCCATTGGTCCAATTAGTTTTTGTTCTAGTGCTTTATTCTTTGCAAATTTGTGCTGCTGTGGTGACCTTGTTCTTGAGCTTGCATGATAATTTTTCTTGGTCCCAAGTAGTTCTAATGCATGATATAGCTTCTTGGCACTTATAGGAGTTGTTGCTATCAATCTTGTTGAGTTTGGTTAACTTTTATTTGTGAGTTACTAAAAATTTCAGAAAAATGTCTAGGAAAAACTTCCAAGGTGGTCCTTCAAGGAAGCAAGAACCGAGGCTCGCGTTCCGTGAGCTGGACGATGAACCACCAGGGGATGCTGATGTGCGGCCTTGTGAATGGCCGTCGGATGAATTTATGAGTCAAGCGGGCATTAAAGATGAATTGTACGCATATGTGCGTAACGCCGACCTCGAGGACTTCATGCAAGATAAGTGCCTCCAATACCGTGGCTTAACTGATAGTTTTGTGAGAAGGTTTAAATTTTCATCTTCACGTAATTCTCACACTGTCCTATTTGATCTTTATGATAAATCTTATACCGTGGACTTAGAGGATTTTAATGAAGCCTTTAAGCTCCCATAGTGGGGCAGTATGAGTGATCCTCGTAAATCTGAATTTAGAGAATTCCTTGCTAGTATTACAGTGGGAGAATCTAGGGACATCACACAAGCCACCACGGAGAGCATACATTTTCCTGCTATTCATTACTTTGCTCTCTTTATTGCTAGATGCATAAATGGTAAAGATGAAGCCTGTCACATGTGTGTCCCTGATCTCAGCATTCTCAGGAGTGCTGTACTAGGTGATAGGCAATATAACTTAGGAGCAATTGTTGCACATAGACTACACCATAATGGTTCGAATGGAGATTTATTTGGTGGGATCTATGCTACTCGCATAGCCCACTATCTTGGTGTGTCTGTGGATCCGTATGATAACCCTTTACCTGTTGCTTATTTAGACTGTAATGCTATGGCTAGTCACCAGTTTATAGAGTGGGATAATCAAACTCTCAAATATGGACTAATCTTTAACCGGCAGCATGCCATTCCTATTGTTCTCCCTGCCCCTACTTTGTTTAACTTTCAGGAAAAATGGAAGACACAATATAACTACGGAGGCAAACCGCCTTCGAGCTGCAGCTCAGCAAGCAGCATCTGCTGCATCTCAGTACGACCCCAACTACAACTTTGGATATCCGTCAGGCCAGTACTGGCCATAGACCATCTTAGGCCAAAAGCCTAAGCTTGGGGGAGTATGTGTTTCTCACCGACTTTACTTTCATGTTCACACTTATTCTAGTTGTCGGTGCTCACACTCTTTCACTGTACCATCCATGCTTAGTTTAATTTTCTTTTTCTTGTGTGCTAGAAAAACCCGGAAAAACAAAAAAATATTAGTGTAGCTTCTAGCTAGTTTACTTTCCTTGCTTGTAGTAGTAACTAAAAATGAAAACCCAAAAAGATTTCATGTTCTTCTTTTGCTTGTTGGGAGCTTTCCCGTGTAAATAGTTTCTTTTCTTTTCTTTAGGAGTTAAGAGCAGAAGACCATGATTACAATGCTTAGTGGCTCTCATATGCTCTGTTGTTGATTTAACCTTGAGCTATATTACCTTGTCTTCTCTCTTGTATTGAATGTGTGCAGATTCCAGCTTAGTCCAATGCACGTGCACTATTATTATTATCCACACTATTCTGTCGTGCGAGTGAAAGGCAATAAGGATGATATATGATGAACTAATTGAGATGAGAAAAGCTGGTATGAACTCGACCTCTCTTGTTTTTGTAAATATGATTGCTCGTCGTTCTTGATTCAGCTTGTTATGAATGAAACATGCTTGCAATGACAATTAGAGATCATAGCTGCTTATGCCATGCTTAATTAGCTGAGAGTTTATAATGGTCTATCTTGCGTGCCAACATGATATTAAAATGTTTGTGATGTAGTATGATGGGTGGTGTCCTCCTTTGAACGATTTAAGTGACTTGACTTGGCACATGTTCACGCATGTAGTTGAAACAAATCAACATAGCCTTCACGATGTTTATGTTCATGGTGATTTATATCCTACTCATGCTTGCATTCATTGTTGATTAATTTTAATGCATGTTCATGACCGTTGTTGCTCTCTAGCTGGTCGCTTCCCAGTCTCTTTCTAGCCTTTACCTGTACTAAGTGGGAATACGGCTTGTGCATCCACTTCCATGAACCCCAAAGTTCTTCCATATGAGTCCACCATACCTTCCCATATGCGGTATTTACCTGCCATTCCAACTAAATTTGTATGTGCCATACTCTAAACCTACAAATGAAATTCTGCATTGTATGCTCGAACAGCTCAGGTATCAACTAGGGCTGTCTATATCTTCCATGCTAGGTGGGTTATTCTCACGATGAGTGGATTCCGCTCATCATTCATGATAAAATGGCTGGTAACCGGGATGCCTAGTCCCATGCTCAAAATCATAATAATTAAACAAAACTCCCCTAGGGCTGTTGCTTGTTTGGACGGTACCCCGTGGATTCGGATGGCCGTGGAGTGTGCTTGTTGGTGGTTGGGGGAGTATAAACTTTACCATTCCGTTTGGGAACCGCCTATAATGTGCGTAGCATGGGAGATATCGAGATTATTGGTTGTTATGTTGACAATGACAATATACCGCTCAAAATGTTATTCATCTCTATTTAAAAATCGAGCTCTCGCACCTCTACAAATCCCTGCTTCCCTCTGTGAAGGGCCTATCTATTTATTTTATGCAGAGTCATCATCCTCTTATCAAAAAGCACCAGTAGGAGAGCACCTCTGTCGTTGCATGTATTACTATTAATTTGCATTGAGTATGATCATGACTGGATCTCTTTTACCATGAATTACAATGTCTAGTCAGTCCTTGATCTTTAAAGGTGCTCTGCATTTATGTTTTGCGGTCTCAGAAAGGGCTAGCGAGATACCATCATGTTATATCATATCATGATTGTTTTGAGAAGTGCTGTCATCTGAGGTTTATTATTATTGCTCGCTAGTTGATTATGCTATTGATGTGAGTAGTCTTGAGACCTGAAAGTTATTGTGAATGTGGTTAGTTCATGATCTTGTTGAAAACCTGAATGCTAGCTTACATATTTACTACAACAAGAGCAAACGGAGTTTGTCAAAGTTTTTCTTTATCACTTTCAGTTTATCAACTGAATTGCTTGAGGACAAGCAAAGGTTTAAGCTTGGGGGAGTTGATAAGTCTCCAACGTATCTACTTTGCCAAACACTTTTGCCCTTGTTTTTAGACTCTAACTTGCATGATTTGAATGGAACTAACCCGGACTTACGCTGTTTTCAGCAGAACTGCCATGGTGTTGTTTTTGTGCAGAAATAAAAGGTTCTCGGAATCGCCTGAAAATCAACGGAGATTTATTTCAGAAAATATAAAAAATACCTGCAAGAAGATCCACACCGGGGGGCACTGGCTGTCCTCGAGGGTGGGGGCGCGCCCCTCTTCCCAGGGCGCGCCCCCTGCCTCGAGGGCACCCCGATGCCCCACCGACATATCCCCAGGTCCTATATATCCCGTCACGTGGAGAAAAAAATCAAGGAGAAAGAATTATCGTGTTTTACGAGATGGAGCCGCCGCCAAGCCCTAATCTCTCTCGGGAGGGCTGATCTGGAGTCTGTTCAGGGCTCGGGAGAGTGGAGATCGTCGCCATCGTCATCATCAACCTTCCTCCATGACCAATTCCATGTTGCTCACCGTCGTGTGTGAGTAATTCCATCGTAGGCTTGCTGGACGGTGATGGGTTGGATGGGATCTATCATGTAATCGAGTTAGTTTTGTTAGGGTTTGATCCCTAGTATCCACTATGTTCTGAGATTGATGTTGCTATGACTTTGCTATGCTTAATCCTTGTCACTAGGGCCCGAGTGCCATGATTTCAGATCTGAACCTATTATGTTTTCATGAATATATGTGTGTTCTTGATCCTATCTTGCAAGTCTATAGTCACCTGCTAGTGTTATGATCCGGCAACCCAGAAGTGACAATAATCGGGACCACTCCCGGTGATGACCATAGTTTGTGGAGTTCATGTATTCACTATGTGTTAATGCTTTGGTCTGGTACTCTATTAAAAGGAGGCCTTAATATCCCTTAGTTTCCAATAGGACCCCGCTGCCACGGGAGGGTAGGACAAAATATGTCATGCAAGTTCTTTTCCATGAGCACGTATGACTATATTCGGAATACATGCCTACATTGCATTGATGAACTGGAGCTAGTTCTGTGTCACCCTAGGTTATAACTTGTACATGATGAATTGCATCCGACGTAATTTCCCGTCACCGATCCAATGCCTATGAGCTTTACCTAGATTGCTTGCCGGTTATTTACTTTTCCGTTGCTATTATCACAAAAACTACAAAAACATTATCTTTACTTTTTATTCCTGCTACCACCACTACCATATTACTGTGCTACTAAACTATCGTGCTGCAGATACTAAGTTTCCAGGTGTGGCTGAATTGACAACTCAGTTGCTAATACTTAAGAGTATTTTTTGGCTCCCCCTGTGTCGAATCAACAAATTTGGGTTTAATACTTTACCCTCGAAAACTGTTGCGATCCCCTACACTTGTGGGTTATCAAGGTAATATTCAAGGAACAACCAAGTAACTAAGCTTGGGGATGCCCCGGAAGGCATCCCCTCTTTCGTCTCCAACATTATCGGTAACCTCACATGATATGAGTTTTTCTTGGAGCGTAATTTTATTTTGTTGATATTTTCTTGATGGTATTTATAATAATGTTTTGCACCTTTTATTTCAATAAAAATGTCAAGTATATCCTTTACCATGCTTATTTTGCTAGTCTATATGTTGCTGTTTGAAAACAGAAAGTTTTATATCATTGTCTGAGTTCTTATGGATAATCATAACGTGATAAAATCTTGAAATATTTGCACAGTGAGCATTAATAAGTTCTAGATAACATGGTAGTTTTTCAGATTTTTTTGAGCTAGGATAGTATGAGGAAAATTGCACTCTTTACAGACTTTCCTGTTTAGACAGATTGATGTTATGTTTGCATTTTTTGCATATGTTTTCTTCTTTAATGATTTTACTAGCAAAAAAGCCCGTGCGTTGCAACGGGTGAAAAAATACAGACCTAATGCCATAAACATGGATCAAGACCCACCCCCCACACACACGAATAGGCGAGAATTATTTGAGGGACTTCTCTAGAAGGAGTCGAGCCAATCGTTAGAAACATCAAATAATCATCTATACAAAATGAAGAACTCATCTTCTTTCCATCTGTTTCAAGACATGCTGGGTGGTTTGCGCAATAATGTTGTGTAAACTATTTCTCATTTGTTCCCGTAAAAAAATCTCAACTGAAGTTGAGAACGGTCAATGGAGTATATATAGTTAGGAAGTATCATTAGGCTACACCACGATCGTGAGTACATGCAGTATGATATCCATTACCTAGGAGAGAAAATCTGGTGCTTGATGGAGTAGTTTAGTGCACCATGGATGTAAGGGGTTACAATACAGAACCTATGTAATCCAGGGATAGTTAGGTCTGCTCGGTGCTTAAAATTTGATTCCAGTATGTGAATTATTGACAGAGCAAAATCAGACTATACATGCACACTACTCTCTAGCTTGAAACAGATTAAGGCGATCACCTATAATGTAAAAGCACGTATCTCTCCTTTTCATTCACAAATATTGGGTTACATAAAAAATTGTTCTGTAAAGAAAACATATAATTATTCAACTATTGGTACTTAAAGGTTGTCAAGGTAGATGAATATGTCCTCGCAAAAAGAAGGTAGATGAATATGTTGCCATCACGCCAAGGTACTTTCGCTTTCTGCATTTATAGAGCTCTTGGTGCACATATATTTTTGAGAAGTGCAGAAAGGAAATCATGAGTGTCAGGCCCAAGTAATATCATCTATCAATCCATTGTACTAACCTTTAGTAAAAATAATGATGTCACTTAGTAATTAACATATCCGACTGACTGAAATACGTGCACCTGAACTATAATTAACACATGGTTATGAAAGTCGCAACATGATAAAGAACCACATCAGTTGCCTCTCTCATCTTACACATGAAACCCTATGTTCTTCCATGTCGTGAAAGGGGAAATAGTCTTTTTGTCAGCATAAGATTGAACATAAACATTCTGCACAATTGACGACAGAAAGGTCTGTGCCAACCTTCTAGCACACAATCAATTATCATAACCAAACTGAGTACTGTATAATTATTTAAGAACCCCAAACAGTAAGAAAAAAATAAGTAAACATGGAGATATTAGGACGCATTTGGGCAGAATTCGACAGAAGGGGCCTGGCGGACTTGCGTTGTTTCTCGCTTAAAGCGCAGGCGTCTGTACTCATGGTTCTCCCAAAAGGCGACTGTTGATCCAGCCGGAAGAATATAGATAATGACTCACGTTTTGATCCAGAATTTGCTTTACTTTCACTAAGTCGTTCCTTCCAGTTGTGTCGTACTTTCCAGTGAAAGTGATCTGCAAAACCAGGCTCTGTTTGCTCCCTGATGCAGTGTCGTGGGAACCAATCTACAAGTACAAAGCTAGCTTGTGCAACCAGATCAATCCAACTGCAATGCGCCAGTAGCACGCGCAAAGTACATCATGCCGGAATCAATCTATGGTCAAGGGAGCAAAACGATATGTATATCTGCATGCGTTGTATATAGTCAATCCCTCAGCTAGCTCGTCTGCACTTGCATATCTTGCCGCGTAAGGGTAGTTCGGAAAGTAGTACAGTTAACCTCCAGAGGGGCGTAATCGCTAGAAAAAACTCCATATGTATCATCGGCAAGGTCAGACTGTGCTAACATCACTCAAATTATAAGTC
Source organism: Secale cereale (assembly GCA_902687465.1). Taxonomy (NCBI): domain Eukaryota; kingdom Viridiplantae; phylum Streptophyta; class Magnoliopsida; order Poales; family Poaceae; genus Secale; species Secale cereale. Next base: position 578,431,779 of record LR738710.1, read on the forward strand.
TTGTGCCCCCGGCAACAACGGCGCACACGGCAGCGGCTCCTACGAAGACATGCGTGTTGCATGTGAGCACCTCGTTGAGTGGGTAGCTCGTGAAGGAGGCAAGGAGGTCCTACAGCGAATGGCGGTGATGTGGTCAGATGTGGACATGAACGATAAATGGTCAGCCTACCCGTCGTAGTTCAGGCCCAATCTCCAAAACGCCGTTGCGCGCACATACACTCAGAAGCTACTTTTCTCAATGGTGCTTACATATCGTGCATGCATGTCGAGGAACAGCTCCATGTGTAGCGTAAGGAACGGCCATCGGACGCGACGGTCATTGCCGTACCTAACATCTGGCATAGGCCCGGCAGAAAATCCTCGCAATCTCTAGGTGGCAAGCCTCGTGTCGACCATCGACGCTCCCAGGGATCCGTCTCCCACAGGTGCCATGCCAGGCGAGGCTTAGCAGCAAGAACCGCTCGGCATCGTACTCTTCTAACACGCTGGCGGCGAGCCTTGGGTCAGCGGCTCGAGGATGCGTCCCCGACGATCAGTTTCTATTCCCCTGGTTCGATTTGAGGAGCAAATCGATGGTATTAGCTAACCATGACGTTCTCTTTATAGCAACAGATTGGTTCTGGAGTTAGAGTTGTATACACAATGGACTAATAATGGACAGTGATGGATGAGGAAACATACCAAAAAAATAGGACAACCGGGCATAACGTGGGTGGAACGAACGGAAAACCAAGTAAGGCAAGAAAAACAACAATAAACGTATGGAGAACTATTAAAGCCTCTCTCCTTTATTACTAGGTAATGATTTGAGGATAGGAGTATTAAATATGCAGAGGCATTTAGTATAAAATGTTAAATAATATTTTTTGTGATTTGTTACAGTAGGGAATGTGTCACACCCTGATTTTCATGCCACATTGCTTAAGCTAATTATCATGCTAAAAATGTGGATTTACAAAAACTTTTGAGTGATTTTGACTTTGCTTGACTGATTTTCTGTTTGATGTTTGCTAGTGCTCTAAAAATCAAATAAATCCTCCAACTCTTATACTTCATCTCCTTGATCCAAAACCTTCTCCCAATGATCATGCCATGTGTATAGAACAGTATAGAATTTTCTTATAAAAATATTTTGGCCAAATAGTATTTTCAAAAATTAGTTTTCCAAAAACCCCTGAATTGAGGTTTGCACTCCAAGTACCTTATTTAGGGTGTGAAAAATCTTTCAAAAAGTATATTTGAATCCTATTAGGTATAGGACTCAAAGAAACCACAAAATTATAATTTTAAAAGTTATTTTTATATTTTATTTAAAAGATTTTTCTTAAGGCCAGAAATGGTCTTTAATAGGGAAAAATTATTTAATCATTTCAAAAATATTTGCCAAAATTCAGGGAAACTCACAGGACATATATTGTCCATATATAAGAGTTTCAACACATGGTCATGTTCAAAATAATGGACAAATCCTTCCAAAACCCTTTCTGGATATTTCAAGCTTCTGAAATATTTACAAAGGAAATATTCTCCAAAAATTCCAGGGAAATTCTATCATGTCAAATATGACATATTTGATGATCTTGCAAAGCCTCATGCCTTGAAGATCAAGGAAACATCATCTAATCCCCTCAAAACCGTTTCAGTCCATTTTGAAGTTTCAGCAACTTTACATTGCCAAACTTGTCCAAATGCTCTCAAACTTGGTACATATTCTAAAATGATGTAATTATGCATCTATGACAAATGGCACAAGTTTTGGAGAAGCATAACTTGATCTAAGTGCCCCAAAACCATTTCTGTTCAAATTCAAATTTGAACAACTTTACATTACCAACTTTTTACCTGGGGCTTCAAACTTTGTGTGCATAATCATAACCCCAAATGACGATACTACACCAAGTGGTGCATCAAGGGGAGATGATTAGCTTAACTCAAACATGGTGAAACCATTTCTGTTGATTTCTAGGGTTCACCAAAGTTACATTGGCAACTTTTCCCAAATGAGCTCAAATTTGGTGGAGGGGCCTAAATGTGTGTGACATTCCATCCTGTTGAGTCCCATGTCAATTGGAAGTCATTTGCTTTTCCAAAACATGATCAAACACCTTCTGCCATTTTTCCTAAACCATTGTTTGGACCCCTTTCACTATTCCCCTCTACCTCAATTTCTTACCATAGGTAAACCTGATCATCCTCTACCTCCTGTAACTTCCCCATGTCCCCAGCTCACTGATTGAGGGGTGAAAACCCCATTTTTACTCTCCTGGACAGTAGCAGTCTCCTTCTTCCTCACCTCCCTCCTCATTCCAGTGGCTCCCCAGGGCATCCAAGACCATCACACATTTCTTTACTCCTCCCCTGACCCCCTAGACAACATTGGGCAAGATGGACGCGACCATAGCGGTGAGGGCACGGCCGTGCCGGCCATATGGGCGCTCTGGAGCGCGCTACAGTGCGCTCCCGCACTGTAGCCGCGTCCTGCCCGAGGCACCCGACAGCCTGGGGCATGAGGATCGTGTCTCCCGAGGTGCCCTCGATGTCCGCGACCTGCAGGCCTGTCGGCCCTATCCTCCCCTGCCCTCCTTCTCCCTCCGCAAGCTCGCCCAAGCGCGTCCATGGACGATGCTCACGGTGCACCGCGGCCGCGCCTATTTAAGCCACCCCCGACCCTCTCTCTCGTCTTGGTTAGATCCTCCCTTCTCCCGTGAACCTCCTGGACAATCTCCCTCTCCCCTGGTGCTCTCCTTCCCTCTCCAAGGCCACCATGGCCGCCGTCGGCCTCTGCCGGCTCTGGGGAACCAGAGCCTCCCCCTTCTCTGTTGGCCACCAGGAGGAGGACCCCAGGACCGTGGAGCCCCCCCGCCACTCCTTCCTTCCTTTCCCCTAGCATCCCTGGCATCGCACCCGTCTCGATCCGAAGCCGCCCGCCGGGGCCGAGGCTGCCGCCGCCCCCGTTCCCCCTCAGACCGCGTGAGGCCCATGGATGGGCTCGGCTTGATCTCCCGGAGCTCGTCAGTGTTCTGGACGCCGCCGGGGACGACCGGAGTTGCCGGGAAGGGTGCCGACGCCTGCTCGGCCGGCCTCCCCTGCCCCTCCTCTGATTTAAGCGGGAGGTAGGAGGAGGGCCTGCCAGCAGGGCCCACCTGTAAGTGGCTAAGGCTCCGGGCCCCTGGAGTAAGTGGAGACGGCCTTCGGGGGAAGGCGCCTGCCCTGGTCGAAGGCATACTTACGGGAGTACGCCAACAACGTCACCTCTGCCACCCCGCGCGGCTGATGCCACTGGGCCGGCCCACGTCCACATCCCGCCTTTGCGCAAGATAAGGGTAAAACCCTTTTCCCTATCCTTTTTCTTTTACCAGACAGCTTCAAAAATCATCCAAATATTCAAATAGTGTCCAAATTTGATGATTCAAATTTCTAGTAGTTTCTAAAATCATGCTCTATCACATGGTGCAACATGCACATTTTTTCAGAAACTTTTCCTTCACTAATAATTATCAAATGCCATTATCTCATTTTCTGTGATGAACTTTAGAAAATCACAGAGAGCTCAAATTTGATCCAAATGCAGTGGTTCAAATTCCTAGGTGCTTGTCATATCCAAACTTAGTTTTGGAACATTTTTATTAATACTTTCTGTACCCCACCAAATAATGAGCCATTTCTTCATATTTATCAACTTTCTAAAATCCTAGGGAATTCATTTAAATTCCAAATCTAGTGAAACCAACTCCTAGATGCTTCTAAAATCATGACTTGTTAATGGGTGCCTTGGCTCATCATTCAAGAATATATTTCTGTACACTTCTTTCAAATCCATAAACCCCTTGGTTCCATCATATTGAAATGATCCAAACTATCCATTGATCCAATACCTATGTAAACACCTTGGTCATTTCTAATATGACCAGAGGTATCCTAGAAAAGTCCAACTCCTATTTTTAGAGCACTTTTATTTTTGCCTTGTTGTGTTGCTTATTATGATTATTTCCATCGTTAGTTGACAAAATAAACGGAGTACTCGGAGATGGACCAGAAGGTTTGAAGACTCGGAAGGACAAGGCAAGCAGCCCTTTGACCATGTTCGAGAAACCTTTTTATGCATGTCTCATAGCACCTTATTATCAATGCATCGGAATCATGTTGAGGTGGAGACCACTTTGGGTGCTACCTCTGTTGCTTTACTATTGAAACTTGCATCAAGCATGACCCTACCTTCCTATGAGGGTTATGTGGGTGGGAGTAGTTAGGTTGCTTTAATAGTGGCTACGCAAATGGGACGGGTATATGCATGGTGACGGAGGCAGAATACTTTCAAAAGACTTTTCGAAAACCCCGTCGGGTGCCACTTATGCCCGAGGGAGATGGTGAGATGGGTAACCACTTGATGACGAAGTGGTGTACCGAGGCAAGTGTGTGTGTTGTTTTGAAAATGGATTGGTTTAAGTTGCGACCGTTATTCCAACCTTACATGCGCAACCACTCTACCCTTATATGGGAAAGGGCATTATTGATTACCTAGGTCGATACTAGCATGGTGCCCGCATTACTAGTGACGGGGGTGACATGAGGTCACTCTCGGGACGGGGTCGTGCTTGGATAGGCGGCCATGACTGTTTTCATAGGGCACCGGACACACCGTTGGTACCCCGTGTCAGTGGTATGTGATGAATATGGGAGCAAGTCTCCACAATTTCTAAGATGTGAAATGTTTGGCACGGGCCTGTTACCAATCGAGTGGACTCGGTGTTAGTGTCATCTAGGGAAAGATAGTGATCGGGTGCTTACCCCGTGTACTTGAGGTACCGCGGGTCGTGGATGTCACGGAAGTTCCCCGGATCTAGTGGGTAAAGTGTGCAACCTCTGCAGAGTGTAAAACTATTCGAATAGCCGTGTCCACGGTCAAGGACAGTTGGTTAACCGCTCTTGGGCTACGTCCAATGTTTGCGAAACCTGGTGTGTGTGCGTGTGAGGATAACAACTCGGTTCAGTGATATTGATGATGTGATTCTTGAGGAAGTCACAATGAGCTTGAGCATGGGTTGATTACAACTCTTTCTCGGTAATGATGTTTGTAACCTCCTGATACTTGTTGCAGACACATGCATGTCCATGTTATATGTTGATCATACTTGCATATGAAAAACTAGCTTTCCGCAAAACTGCCAAATAGCAGAAGAGCCTTGCATAATTATTCTGTCATCACACTTGGGTTGCTTGCGAGTACATTCAAAGTACTCATTGGCTTGCCACTGGTTATTTTATTGGCCAGGCAGGAGAGAACAGGATATGATGAAGATTTCTTGGTGACGAACATGCGACCTAGGACGCTTCCCAGTCAGAATGCCTGTAGGGTTAAGGCAGATGGCATGGGTCCATGTTGTGATTGAAGATTTCCGCTGCGATGATATACTCAAGACTTGACCATTATGATCCTATTTGTGTAATACGGTGTGTATGGATGTAAGGCTCTTCTTATTCAGCTTCTGTGTGTTCAGTGAGCATTGATCTCTGGGATCACTGTACACGTGCATTCGGTGATCATGACTTATGAGTCGGGGTCCCCACAGAATGATAAGGTTTTGCATTGATTTATACTAACTTATCTCACCCGTTCTTGTTGACTTTTATGTGGATGAAGTTTTTGAGATTTAGGAAACCGTGATATGAGAGGAATTAAAGAGACACAAAAGCTCAAACTTGGGGATGCCCAAGGCATCCCAAGATATTATTCCAAGAAATCTCGAGCATCTGAGATCGGGGATGCCCCGGTAGGCATCCCACCTTTCTTCATCAACAATTATCGGTTAGTGTTGGTTGAGCCTAAGTTTTCGCTTCTTCACATGATGTGTGCCATTCTTGAAATGTCATTTTATTTTGGTTTGCTTGCCATTTGAATAAAATACATAGATGTGAAAGTTTTTGAATGAGAGAGAGAGTCTTCAAATAGCTACCCTTTTACTTAACTTCTCATGTGAACTTCACTTATATGTTTTTGGAGTAGTTTGCCTTTTACTCTTGTGCTCCACTTATATTATTTTGAGAGTTGATAATAGTGATAACAATTTACACAAGCTATGAAATTGGTCATAATATGAAGAAGATCCAAGAAGGACATAATAAAAACATTCATGTAGATCATTGGATATAATAAGTTTGATTCCTTGCAATAGTTTTGTGATATGGAGATGATAATATGTGAGTCATGTTAGTGATTTGTAAGTGCATCTAGTGCCACCCCTAGTTGGTTTTGGAGTATTGATGACAAACGTGGTTGAGGGACTAACGTGTTTGTGAGAATTGCAGGACAACACATGTAGTAGTCCCTCACTGAATCGGTTTACCTACCAGAGATGACGCCTAAAAATGTGTGAAGACATTGAAGACAATGATGGTTCGTGAAGACATTCACTTGAAGATAATGACCTGTGAAGACATTCACTTGAAGACTATGGAGTGTAAAGACATAGTTTCTGATACGTCTCCAATGTATCTATGAATTTTTATTGTTCCATGATATTATATATTCTGTTTTGGATGTTTAATGGGCTTTATTATACATTTTTATATAATTTTTGGGACTAACCTACTAACCCAAGGCCCAGTGTAGATTGTTATTTTTTTGCCTATTTCAGGATTTCGCAGAAAAGGGATATCAAACGGAGTCCAAATGGAATGAAACCTTCGGGAGAGTTATTTTTGGAACGATATCTTCACGAGAGACTTGAGCACCAAGGCAGAGAAGAAACGTGGTGCTCACGAGGGTCCAGGACACGCCCCTCCCCCTGGGCGTGCCCTCCACCCTCGTGGGCCCCATGTTGCTCCACCGACGTACTTCCTCCTCCTATATATGTCCATGTACCCTGAAAACATCGAGGCAACAGAGAAAACCCTAATTCCATGGCCGCAACCTTCTGTTCCCATGAGATACCATCTTGGGGCCTGTTCCGGAGCTCTCCTGGAGGTGGGATCTACCACGGAGTGCTTCTACATCAACACCATAGCCTCACCATGAGTTGTGAGTAGTTTACCACAGACCTTCGGGTCCATAGTTATTAGCTAGATTGCTTCTTCTCTCTTTTTGGATCTCATTACCAAGTTTCCTCGGTCTTCGAGGAGATCTATTCGATGTAATCTTTTTGCGGTGTGTTTGTCGAGATCCGATGAATTGTGGCTTTATGATCAAGATTATCTTTGAGAAATATTTGATTCTTTTCTAAAATCTTTTATGTATGATTATAATATCCTTGCAAGTCTCTTCGAATTATTGGTTTGGTTTGGCCTACTAGATCTACAGTTCTTGCGATGGGAGAAGTGTTTGGCTTTCGGTTCAATCTTGCGGTGTCCTTTCCCAGTGACAGCAGGGGCGGCAAGGCACCTATTGTGTTGTTGCCATCGAGGATAAAAAGATGGTGTTTATATCATATTGCTTGAGTTTATCCCTCTACATCATGTCATCCTGCTTAAAGCATTACTCTGTTCTTATGAACTTAATACTCTAGATGTATGCTGGATAGCGATCGATGTGTGGAGTAATAGTAGTAGATGCAGAATCGTTTCGTTCTACTTTTCACGGACGTGATGCCTATATATAATGATCATGCCTAGATATTCTCATAACTATGCACTTTTCTATCAATTGCTCGACAGTAATTTGTTCACCCACCGTAGAATTCTGCTATCATGAGAGAAGCCACTGGTGAAACTTATGGCCCCCGGGTCTATTCTCAACATATTAATTTTCCATCTACTTTACTTTGCTTTATTTACTTTTTGTTCTTATATCCAAAAATACCAGAAATATTATACTATCCTATCTATCAGATCTCACTTTCGTAAGTGACCGTAAAGGGATTGATAACCCCTTATCGCATTGGCTGCGAAGTTCTTATTTTGTTTGTGCAGGTGCGAGGGACTTGTGCGTGGTCTCTTACTGGATTGACACCTTGGTTCTAAAAACCTGAGGGAAATACTTACGCTATTGTGCTGCATCCCCCTTTCCTCTTCGAGGGAATACAACGCAAGCTCGAGAAGTAGCAAGAAGAATTTCTGGCACCATTGCCGGAGAGGCTTACGCGAAAGTCATATACCAAGTACCTATCACAAAACCTTATCATTCGCATTACAATTATCTGCCTCTCGTTTTCCTCTCCCTCACTTCACCCTTGCCGTTTTATTTGACCTTCTTTTTGCTATTTGTTTCTCGTTCGCTTGCCCTCATGTCTGAGATGGGGGAAGATTTTATCGAAAAGGGTAGTAATGTTGAGGGCAACATCTATGTTGATCCTCCGGATGAAACTACCACTTTACATATTAAGAAGTTCCGGGTTGGTAGTGGTAATATTATTGGAAAAGGAGTTCTTCAAGACTTCTTTACTTGTGCCCGTGCTTTACCCACTATGGGTGGATCTATTCTTCATAGAACTAAGAGCCTTGCGGATGCCATATCTATGCTTGTAGATGAAATTAAAAGGCAATTTACCCATATGCATCCTTGCATTCAGAGAATCTTTATGGAATTTTCCAATATTGAGCATTCTTCTGTTAAGCGCGCAACTACTATCTTTTTGGCTCATGAGTTCAGATTTATCATGAAAGAAGCCAAAGAAATCTTCACTCATTATGGAGTGGATGCTGGTCGTCCTCCCATAGAAGCTATCTTATTCAATCAAGAGGACATAATGCATTTGAGATCTCTAGATCATGTTGCTTTTAATGAAAACCTTAGAAAAAAGGTTCCTACCGATGTCTTGGTTGATAGAATTTCTGAATTGAATGATGATTTTGCTATTCAAAACAATGGGTTAGGTTTTTCCCTTGATCGAAGTCTCATGACCTTTTGCCAAAAGAATGCTTATAATGATGAATTGGTTGTGCAATATAACGGGCCAAAGGAGGAACCTATACCTCCTGACCTTGATATGGGGGACTTTTGTCCTATTAAATTTAGCCCTTTTGATTACTTTTGCTTGCCACAAAGAAACCTTGCTGCTAAACATAGGGAATATGAGATGAGTTTTCGCGATATCTTATCATTATGGCAATTCCTAGATATATCCTTGTATCGTGCCTAGCTAGGGGCGTTAAACGATAGCGCTTGTTGGGAGGCAACCCAATTTTATTTTCTTTGTTTTTGCTTCTGTTTAGGAATAAATATTGCATCTAGCTTCTGTTTAGATGTGGTTTGTGTTTTAATTAGTGTTTGTGCCAAGTAGAACCTTTGGGAAGACTTGTGTGAAGTTTATATGATCATGTTGTAAAAAACAGAAACTTTAGTGCTCACGAGATTAGCTACCAGATTTTACTGGAGAGTGCTATTTAGTTGATTCTTTTTGCAGATGATTAATATACAAGTTCCTATGTTTACCAATTTATTTCAATTTTTTTGGAGTTACAGAAGTGTTCGAAAGTTACAGATTACTACGGACTATTCTGTTTCTGACTGGTTTTGTTTTTCGTGTGTTGTTTGCTTGTTTTGATGCATCTATGAGTAGTATTGGGTAATATGAATCATAGAGAAGCTGGAATACAGTAGGTTTAACACCAATATAAACAAAGAATGAGTTCATTACAGTACCTTTCTGTGGTGGTTTGTTTTCTTATACTAACGGGGCTCACGAGATTTTTGGCTAAGTTTTGTGTTGTGAAGTTTTCAAGTTTTGAGTATGGCTTTGATGGACTATGGAACAAAGAGTGGAAAGAGCCTAATCTTGGGGATGCCCAAGGCAACCCAAGGTAAAATTCAAGGACAACCAAAAGCCTAAGCTTGGGGATGCCCCTGTAAGGCATGCCCTCTTTCATCTTCATCTATCGGTAACTATACTCGGGACTATATTTTTATTCACCACATGATATGTGTTTTGCTTGGAGCGTCATGTATGATTTGAGTCTTTACTTTTTAGTTTGCCACAATCATCCTTGCTGGACACACCTTTTAAGAGAGATAAATATGGTTTAGAATTTATTAGAATACTATATGTGCTTCACTTATATCGTTTGAGCTAGATAGTTTTGCTCTAGTGATTCATTTATATCTTTTGGAGCACGGTGGTGGTTTTATTTTGTAGAAATTGTTGATCTCTCATGCTTCACTTATATATTTTTGAGAGTCTTTTAGACAGCATGGTGATGTGCTTTGGTTATAAAACTAGTCCTAATATGATAGGCATCCAAGATGAATATAGTAAAAACTTTCATATAAAGTGCATTGAATATGATGAGAAGTTTAATACTTGATGATTGTTTTGAGATATGAGGATGGTGATATTAGAGTCATGCTAGTGGAGTATGAATTTGAGAAATACTTGTGTTAAAGTTTGTGATTCCCGTAGCATGCACGTATGGTGATCCGCTATGTGACGAAGTTAGAGCATGAGGTATTTACTGAGTGTCAACCTTTGTGTGGAGGTCGGGATCACGCGATGGTTAACTCCTACCAACCCTTCCCCTAGGAGCATGCATTGATTACTTTGTTTTGATGACTCATAAATTTTTGCAATAAGTATATGAGTTCTTTATGACTAATGTTGAGTCCATGGATTATATGCACTCTCACCCTTCCACCGTTGATAGCCTCTCTTGTGCCGCGCAACTCTCGCCGGTACCTGACACCGACCATATACCTTCCTCAAAACATCCACCATACCTACCTATCAAGGCATTTCCATAGCCTTTCCGAGATATATTGCCATGCAACTTTCCGCAGTTCTGTTCATATGACATGCTTCATCATCATTCACATAGAGTCATATTTTGTTCTAGCTTCGAGTTGTAATCTTTCAGTTGTAAGTCAACAAAAGTGTGATGATCTTCATTATTAGAGCATTGTCCCATGTGAGGAAAGGCCAATAAAAAAAGAGAGATGGCCCAAAAAAATTTAGAGAGGGGCTAAAAAAAGAGAAAGCCCCTCCAGAAAAAATGAGAGAAAAGAGAGAAGGGACAATGCTACTATCCTTTTCCCCACTTGTGCTTCAAAGTAGCACCATGATCTTCATGATAGAGAGTCTCTTGTTTTGTCAATTTCATATACTAGCAGGAATTTTCATTATAGAACTTGGCTTGTATATTCCAACGATGGGCTTCCTCAAATGCCCTAGGTCTTCATGAGCAAGCAAGTTGGATGTACACCCACTTAGTTTCTTTTGATGAGCTTTCATACACTTATAGCTCTAGTGCATCCGTTGCATGGCAATCCCTACTCACTCACATTGATATCTATTGATGGGCATCTCCATAGCCCATTGATACGCCTAGTTGATGTGAGACTATCTTCCTCTTTTTTTGTCTTCTCCACAACCACCACTCTATTCCACTTATAGTGCTATATCCATGGCTCACCCTCATGTATTGCGTGAAAGTTGTAAGGTTTGAAAAAATTTAAGTATGAAAACAATTGCTTGGCTGAAACCGGGGTTGTGCATGATATGAATATTTTGTGTGATGAAGAGGGAGCATAGCCAGACTCTATGATTTTGTAGGGATAACTTTCTTTGGTCATGTTATTTTGAGAAGACATGATTGCTTTGTTAGCATGCTTGAAATATTATTATTTCTTATGTCAATATGGACTTTTGTATTGAATCTTTCGGATCTGAACATTCATGCCACAATAAAGAAATTACATTGAGAATTATGTTGGTTAGAATTCCACATCAAAAATTCCGTCTTTATCATTTACCGACTCGAGGACGAGCAGGAATTAAGCTTGGGGATGCTTGATACGTCTCCAACGTATCTATAATTTTTGATTGTTCCATGCTATTATATATTCTGTTTTGGATGTTTAATGGGCTTTATTATACACTTTTATATTATTTTTGGGACTGGCCTACTAACCCAAGGCCCAGTGCAGATTGCTGTTTTTTTGCCTATTTCAGGGTTTCGCAGAAAAGGGATATCAAACGGAGTCCAAACGGAATGAAACCTTCGGGAGAGTTATTTTTGGAATGATATCTTCACAAGAGACTTGAGCACCAAGGCAGATAAGAAACGTGGTGCCCACGAGGGTCCAGGGAGCGCCCCCTCCCCCTAGGCGCGCCCCCACCCTCGTGGGCCCCACGTTGCTCCACCGACGTACTTCCTCCTCCTATATATGTCCACGTACCCTGAAAACATCGAGGCAACAGAGAAAACCCTAATTCCACAGCTGCAACCTTCTGTTCCCGTGAGATCCCATCTTGGGGCCTGTTCCGGAGCTCCGCCGGAGGGGGGATGTACCAAAGTGTGCATCTACATCAACACCATAGCCTCACCATGAGTTGTGAGTAGTTTACCAAAGACCTTCGGGTCCATAGTTATTAGCTAGATGGCTTCTTCTTTCTTTTTGGATCTCAATACCAAGTTCTCTTTGGTCTTCGAGGAGATCTATTCAATGTAATCTTTTTGTGGTGTGTTTGTCGAGATCCGATGAATTGTGGGTTTATGATCAAGATTATCTTTGAGAAATATTTGATTCTTTTCTGAAATCTTTTATGTATGATTATAATATCCTTGCAAGTCTCTTCGAATTATTGGTTTGGTTTGGCCTACTAGATCTATAGTTCTTGCAATGGGAGAAGTGCTTGGCTTTGGGTTCAATCTGGTGGTGTCCTTCCCTAGTGACCGCAGGGGCAGCAAGGCACATATTGTATTGTTGCCATCGAGGATAAAAAGATGGGGTTTATATCATATTGCTTGAGTTTATCTCTCTACATCATGTCATCTTGTTTAAAGCATTACTCTGTTCTTATGAACTTAATACTCTAAATGTATGCTGGATAGCGGCCGATGCGTCGAGTAATAGTAGTAGATGCAGAATCGTTTCGGTCTACTTGTCACGGACGTGATGCCTATATATAATGATCATGCCTAGATATTCTCATAACTATGCGATTTTCTATCAATTGCTCGATAGTAATTTGTTCACCCACCATAGAATTCTGCTATCATGAGAGAAGCCACTAGTAAAACCTATGGCCCCCGGGTCTATTCTCAACGTATTAATTTTCCATCTACTTTACTTTGCTTTATTTACTTTCTGTTCTTATATCCAAAAATACCAAAAATATTATACTATCCTATCTATCAGATCTCACTTTCGTAAGTGACCGTAAAGGGATTGACAACCCCTTATCGCATTGGCTGCGAAGTTCTTGTTTGTTTGTGCAGGTGCGAGGGACTTGCGCGTGGTCTCCTACTGGATTGACACCTTGATTCTAAAAAATCTGAGGGAAATACTTACGCTTCTATGTTGCATCACCCTTTCCTCTTCGAGGGAATACAACGCAAGGTTGAGAAGTAGCAGTTTCTTTCGTAGTTCCTTTTCTTATTTCTTGAGTCATAGGAACCACCGTACTATTAAGTGGGGGTCAAAGTGAACATAGTCAGATGCCCGATGTGATGCTCAACCAAAATACTATGTCTTCGAGCGAAGACAATGAGAGCAAATCTTATCTAGAGTTGGATAAGTCAGCTTTGCTTGTAGCCCAAGCTAAGTTGCGGCATGTGTTTGGAATCCGACCATTGGACACATGTCAGTTCCTTAGTGACCAAGAGTCATTCCGGACATATCATGTCGGGTTGCCTCCTGGCTATAAATGGCCCACCCCCTACACCATAAGTTGGTGGCTGCTCAGAGTTAGTGCACGGATTTTGTCGTTTAAGAGCAACCCACCTTCGAAGCCTTTGCGAGAAAAGATCCTTGTGAGGACAAAGCCCAAAACATCCAGAGCCAAAGAGTGTTAGGCATCACTAAAGTCTTTCTGTCTATGTGATCTGAAGACTTGTTACACTTGAGGGACTGTGTATCCTCCAGCCGGTTAGGCGTCGCGTTATGAGCATCCAAGAGTCATTGTGGATTGTCGGTGAACGAAGTCTGTGAAGGTTTGGAAGTCTACCTTGAAGACTTACCAGAGTGATTGGGCGAGGACTGGTTGTCCTTTGCTCAAGGGGAATAAGGTGAAGACACGGTCTTGTGAGTTCAATCTAAGCCTCCCTAACCAGATGTACAGTTGTCACAACAACTGGAACTGGTCTACCAAATTCCCCTCGTCTCCAAGCTACTGGTTCTATCTTCCAACCCATTTACATTTCAGTTTGTCATTGGGAAGTCATTGCTTACTTACCTGATATGTGACTTCATTGTGTGAAGATTGTTCACTGTTTAGCTTCATTCCGTCTTCCACTTTGATCCATGTTACCTAGCTATCAATAGTCTTCGTACTTTCACTATGATGCTTACTTGACTATTGCTTGTCTAGTTTAGTTTATCTTCTACTGCATATCTATAGGTTCACTCCATCTGTTTGTCTTCAAAAGATGTCATGTTTTGAAGACTTTCATAAAAATCGCCTATTCACCCCCCTCTAGTCGATAACTAGCACTTTCAATTGGTATCAGAGCAAGGTGCTCCCTTGTTCTGTGTGATTCAGTTTAACCACTTGGACTTTTAGCTATGTCGACTACAGGGATAATCAAAGTCTCTGCTGCGTGCCCTTTCTTCAATGGAATTGATTACCCCTACTGGAAGAATAAGATGCGCATGCATCTTGAAGCTATCGATAATGATCTCTCGTATGTCGTCAAGACTCGTGTTCCCAAGGCTGGTGAAGGTGTCACCCTGCTGATGTCAAGAAATTCGCACAATTGGACTCAACCGCAAAGAACATCATCTGTGGTCATCTGACCAAAGGACAGTACAGACGTGTGAGTGCACTGGAATCCGCCAAGCTGGTATGGGACTAGCTGTCCATGGTTAACGGAGGCGTCTCAACTCGGAGAGACTCAAGGATTGATGTTCTTCGCAATCTCTTCAATCGCTTCAAGAGAAATGACAATGAAAATGTCCATCTCACATTTGATCGCCTCACTGATATCACCAATGAGCTTCACGCTCTTGGCGCCACTGAAATCACCAAGAATGAAGTTGTGAAGAAGCTATTGAGGTCTCTTGACAGTTCGTTTGACACATTGGTACTGATGATTAAAGAACGACCTGACTTGAAAAGTCTTGATCCGTCTGACATACTTGAGAGGCTCAACACACATGAGTTCCAGCTATCTAAGAAGAGAGATATCTATGGCCCCAACTATGGTCGATGCAGAGCCTTGAAGGCAAAAGATGTGTCCTCATCTGAAGAAGACTCTGACTGCAGTTCCGACGATCCCGAAGACATTGGCAGAGAACTAGCTATGCTTGTGCAAAAGTTTCAAAGTTTCTCCAAGAATAAAAGCTTTGGAAAGTCTTCAAGATCCAGCTCAAGAAACGACGAGGCTTCCTCTCGTGACTACAAGAAGAGAACATGCCACAACTTCAAGAAGCATGGCCGCTACATATCTGAATGTCCTCAGTGGGACAATGTATCCAAGAAAAAGAAGAAGAGCAAGGAATATGATTCTGATGACAAGAAAAAGAAGAAATCTTCAAAGTCTTCTTCCAAGTCTTCATCAAAGTATTTATCTTATAAGAAGAGTTCATCTGGCAAGGCTTGTCCATTCATTGCCAAGGAAATGGATTCAGAGGAGGAGTCTGCTTCTGAGGAGGCAGAGGTGGAGTCTGAGGAGGAGTCTGATTCAGGTGTGGCTAGCTTGGCTCTAGCTTCAGCATTCGTCGCCAAGTCCATCTTCAACACTGAAGATAATGGTCAATCCGCTGACACTGAAGTCAATAATGAGGACGACTCTTCTCCAACCTACTGCTTCATGGCGCGTGGTGCAAAGGTAAACTCACGCAATGCCTACTTTCAGACCTCCAGTGAAGATGACTCTGAATGTGAATCCAAACCCACCTATAAAACCGTTGCTAAAATTGCAACTGAACAACAAAATGCTATGGAACGTATCCAAAAGTTGCTAGACAAAAGCGATGATCTGTTGGACGCGGAAATGAGTCGAACTCAATCCGAAGACATAAAAATCTTCACGTTAAGTACACTGAGCTTGGAAGTCGTCATGAAACCCCCTCAGCTACTCATGAGAAGCTTTCCTATGATTATCTTCAAAGGAAGCAAGATCTAGAGAAACTTAGAGCGTCTCATGATGATCTTCAAAAGGAAAACGATTCACTGCTCGCCCAACATACTAGATCCGCTCAGGAAGACTTTGTGCCACCTTGTCTATAATGTCTTGAGCGCGACAATGTTGTCTCTTTTACTGAATGCTCTACTGCTTCTGAAGTTGAAATATCTTCAACTGTTGATGTGGTAACTAACCCTTCTGCTGAGGAAACCACTACTATTGCTGATGAGAATGCTAGGTTGAAGACATTGCTTGAAACAGGCGTGTACAAAAGCCTAAAAGTACATAAGACACTTTGCGATGTTCTCAAGAAATAGATTCTGAACCAAAACCCTAGGAAAGAGGGTGTTGGGTTCAAAAGGAAAATGAATGTTGATGGTTCATACTGGAAGCCTGAGCAGTACCCCAAAACCGCATGGGTTGTTGCAAAGGGCCCCCGAGTAGATCCATCTACCTTATCTGAATTCACTTGTGCTAACCCTATTTTCATTGAAGAGTCATTTGACTCAAACTATAAACTATTCAAGGATCAGAATGGTAAAGTGTTTGCCAGGTTCATTGGAACTAACTACAGGAATGGGTCACCTATGAAGAAGATCTGGGTTCCGAGAAGTCTTCTCGAAAAGCTTCTAGTGAATGTCATCATGACACCACCTGGAAAGAAGACAAACCCCAGACCAAAGGCTTCATACAGACAGAGGACCTCACAAGGTCACCCTAACGCAAATGCTTTGTAGGGAGATTATCATCAGACTCATGAATATGAGCATGTTTCATCTAACCGCTTCGTTCATAAAACAAAGAATTTCTCTGCATATTCATATGAGTATTATTCACCTCCTGCAAAGCTATTTGCTCAGGCTCCCAAGCCAAAGTTCTCAAATGCTGCACTTAGACTTATTGCTTCTAAGCCACCCCTAAAGATGTGGGTGGTTAAGAAAAATTAACTTCTCTTGCAGGCAAGGGTCTCCAGCCGAAAATCAAAGACTTTAGACGCCAATGCTGGCGACCTAAAACATCTTGTGGGACGCAAGATAAAATGTCAAAATGGTCTTACCATGTATTTCGTCCAATGGTTTCTTGACAAGCTTCCTATCATGCCTAACAAGGACCTTCACTTTGATGGCATGCTTGTTCGTCAAATGTTTATGCTTCACACTTCCCTTTGTGAAGACTATACCGCTAATTGAACTGTAGGGTACTACACCGCAAGCTACTGAGTGGATAATTGACAATGGATGCACCAACCACATGACTTGTGATCGACGTCTTCTCATGGATTCAACCCTACGTCCTTCTACTAAGAGCCACATCACTTCCGCGGATACTGGTAAAAGCAAGGTATTGGGTCTTGGTAGAGTTGCTATCTCAAAGGATCAACACATGGATAAAGTGATGCTTGCTGAATCCCTTGGATACAACCTAATGTCAGTCTCTATGCTATGTGATCTAAATATGATTGTGATATTTGGAAAGTATCGTTGTCTTGTGCTTATGGAATTTGACAAGTCTCTAGTCTTCGAAGGATATCGAAGAGGTGATCTGTACATGGTAGATTTCTCTGCAGGACCACAACTCGCCGTTTATCTTCTTGCAAAAGCTTCATAGTGCTGGCTTTGGCATCAAAGACTAGGTCATGCGGGCATGAGGAACTTGCACACTCTCGCCGAGAATAAGCATGTCATAGGAATCGAGGTCGTCAAGTTCAAGAAGGATCATCTGTGTGGTGCTTCTAAAGCTGGGAAGATGACTAGGGCCAAGCATCCCTCGAAGACTACATCACGTCCCTTCGAGTTGCTTCACATGGACATATTTGGCCCTACTCACTACTCTACTCTCTCCACTCACTACTGCAGGATGCTGCTAACGCGAAACTATGATCAGAGACCCTTTGACGAAACTGTGTGCGATGCAATAATCACAAATGGTGGTGTAAAAAACCGTAAAAAAATGTGCAAAATGTATGCGATGACGGATGCATCAAACACAAGTCAGATTTTAGTTGCGTGTGCGATGCAGGGCATATGGTTCAGTTCAATTAACTGTTTGCGATGAGGCAACGCAAAAGAAACGGGCAGCCAGATGAAGGCGTGTGCAATATACAACATACGGTTCACTCGGATGAACTATTTGTGATTGGGCAACACAAAAGAAACGGTCAGCCAGATCAAAGTGTGTGCGATATAACGCATGCAGTTGACTCGGCCTTGTTGTCAGTGTGTGACCTCTGTGGCAACCATTCGCTCCCCACTAGCCTCTTCTTGTACCATGGCAACCGTCCACCGCCTCTTCGCCTTTCCCTCTTGATTTGGAACTGCTGTCGCACGCTCTTCATCCCTCCATTTGCCTTCACCCTTCCTTCTGCCATTGTTTGATCGTCTTCTCCATGGAGGGAACAGGCCGGAAACGAACCCGTTATTCTTGCCCCGTTCTGAAAGATGACGTGGTGGAGGAATTCATTGATCGGTGCGACGTCATCACCTCGGCTAGCATGGTAGGTTCGTACAAGAGCATTCTCGACTCAACAAATAGGATCATTACAAAGAACCCAAGGGTTCAGGTGTGGTTTGATCTCCCCTATCTTCTTCGCCATGACCCTGCGCACCGTCGCGAGGACGACGGAAGCCTTGCCTTGTGCAAGTTGATGCCGCTTGATAATGATACATGTGATGTTAAGATGCCATCGCTTAAGGGTAAGGCCTGGGCAGGCGCAAATGGAGATTGGGTTGTTTATATTGGGAACAACTGCGAGTGGGAACTTGTTAATGTGTACACTCGTCACCGGGTTCCACTTCGAAAAATCTCAGACTGCCATGAGGTTTAGCACACAAATAGTCTACGTACGTTCAGATACAATGATCATGACTGTCATCCACAAAAGATAGTAATTTATTGAGTTCCCAACCGCTCTTGGGATTACAAGAACTATGATGTCGTTGCTATCTTCGACAAGCTTGTTGCCGTCTTTGCTTCCACGGATGGATGGATATTGCTCAAAAATCAATTTATGTACATGAATGAGTACTGTGACGCAATTCAATACGAGCGTCTTGTGTTTGCTGCCACCACTCATGGCACTGTTTTTCCATGGGATCCTTATTGTTCTGGTACGTTTGTATTCCACCATAATTAGAATTGTTTCATCCACATGCATGCTAGTTAGTATCACTGTACTAATTAACCTTCTTGTGTTACCAAGGTCCTGTGGACATTCCACCACCTATACTTGAAAAAAATTATAACCAAGGGGGAGATGACGATGGTGATGATCACGAACATGAGGACGAGCAGGACCTATATACTCAGTGGCGCCTGGCAACTTATTCCGACGGATAACCTCTTCTTGTATTTATACAGGGCACTGCTGATGTTACTAAGGAAGTAGGTGTTGTTTCCCATGGTCGCACTATCCAGACCTATTCCAACATACGTTGCGGGGTATTCTGGATGGATACTAGTGTACTACCGCCAACACCTTCTGAATGGTTATGTATTGATAGTCTTGGAGGAAACTCGCTCTTCCTTGGACAAAACTACCCAATGATGTTGAAAGGCGATCCATCTGCTATTGACACAATGTTACTACCATTTATGAGAAGCAATTGTATCTATACCTTGGACATTGCTATGGTTCCCTACCCTGGCTATCACAATACGCGTCCTGATATAGGCCGCTTCTGCCTGGATGATCAGTCCTGCATTGGTCTCGAGATTGACAATAGCTGGCCCTTCCGAGAGAATCAGTTATGGTTCAAAGCAAGTGTTTCCAACGCCGAGGATTGGTTGAGCTGAAGTTCATTTCATCGCTTTGTTATTTGTTGTGTGAGAAAAACTTTACTTTACTAGAATGTTTTGTTGGAAATAATCTATAATCCAATATGTATCCTCGTTGTTGTGTGTGTTGATGACTTGTTGTATGTAATGAATGGTACATTTGCATATGCGTCCCATCAACTCACGCCTGCTCGCACATCAAACGGGTCACGTGGCGGCACGTATATTATTTTTCTATTTGGATGACAAAAAAGTACAATGCCACTTTGTATTGGTGTCCATATGAATAGTACTAGTGATTTTAGTTGCAAAATTTGATAGTGCTAGTGATTTTGCATATTTTGACAAATCGCTGTGTTAGAAGGTTGCCAAATGGCAATGTTACTAGATAAACAAATGTCAATCTTTCCAGTTTGACAAATGGCAACATACCCAATATGACAGATGCAAATCTTACTCAGTTGTTTCTACGTGGTTGCACACGGGTTATCCTAAACAACCGTTTGCGTTGAAGGGATGTGCAAATCCTGCACTTCGAATTTTCCATGGCTATCACTTTGCATACGGGTGTTCTATCTAAAACGTTTGCGATCAAAAGGTGCACAAATCCTGCTCGGCACATTTTCCCTTGGCTTCCTGGGGAAGCTGTCGGTTTGCATACGGGTGTTCTAACTAAAACGTTTGCGATGAGTGTTTTATATTTAAAAACCATTGACATTTTTTTCAAAAGAAAATCATTTGATAAGTCTGTACATTAAGAGAGAGAAATGCAAGTTTGTTCAAACCATATCTTTCATTCAGTCACACTGTGATTTTATATTCACTAGCAAAACATGCCCGTGCGTTGCAACGGAATAAAAAATTAATGCCTCATACTCACACCTTAGAACATTGGTGAATTCCTTAAAATCCTTCACGATGCCACATGACAAACAACATGATAAGTGGTGTTTAAAAAAGCATAATGTTGGATGATTTTTGAATACTCAAGATGTTTCAAGTTTATTAGACAACACAAATATCAATGGTAAGCCGACATTTCCAAAATACCACATGTAAAGAAGATATTAATTAAGTATTAATATAATAGCATATTTGGAATATACACGATTTTTGAGGGGTTTCCATATGACATGTTAGATTTGGATTTCGGGTTTGAAAGTTATGAGTTAAAAAATTTAAATGTGCCTGAAAATAGAAAAAATAAAAATGGAGTAGCTCGGCCGAAACTGAAACATCATGTGGTCCATCTGCTAAGTAGGATAGAAAGAGGGAGAGAAAAGGAGAAAGAGGATATTCTCAAAAAACGAAAAATAAAAGCAAAAAGAGGAGAGGAACCGGGATTCGAACTTAGTTCTCTTGAATGGAGGGGCGAGGCTATACCACCACTCCCCTCGAGCGCTTGCGATCTATGACATGGGCTTACTTTAAATAAATAGAAGCCTTCCGTGATTTTAGAAGGAAAACAGTGAACCGTTTTTTTCACTTACCGGTGGCACAGTGGGTAATTATTTACAACTCTAAGGGTAATTTTAATGACGGATGACCAGAAACCCAATTTGCTATATTATTAGGTAGAGATATGATCGAGAATTCGAGATACAGTATTAAACCCCCAAAAAACTATTTCTCGCGACAGCGGAGGAGGCGTGTCGCGCTGTTGTTGTCATTATCGTCCTTCGAGATGCCGTTGTTAAAGTTTTCAAGGCAGCACAAAATGGTCTTCACTTGCAAATCAAACATCATGTCGTCACGCGATCGACGGGCGGGGCGCGGGAGGACGACAACTAGCGCTACTGATAGGTAGTGGTCGACGGCGGCGTCCCATGCCGCCGAGGGGGCGCATGCACGGGCACGGGCTCGACGGGTGCACCCAAACGCATAGGGACCAGTGCCTTGGTGTGTGGAGGGGCGCGCATGGGCAGGAGCACGAGCGCGGCGGGTGCATCGAAACGCATGGCGCCCGACGCCACGGTGGGTGGAGGGGCGCGCACGGGCATGGGCGCTGGCGCTGGCAAGTACACGAGCTCACGTGGGCCTGCAGAAACCTCACTGGCACCCGCGGCTTCCAGCTCTGCGATAGTAATCGGCGACCAACCCGTCAATGTTACGGGGATGGTCGCTGGCATGGGCGCGAGGATGGGAGCTAAGACAGGAGCGAGGGCAGCAACTGTCGTGGCCAGCTCGTTCTGGGCCTTGTCCATGAGGCCCCATTCCTCCTTATTTTCTATCTCCTCCGGCTCGGAGTCGACTTCACCGAACTTAAAGACTAGTGGCAGATGATCATTCTACGCCATGGCATTGATGGAGGTCTGCGGGAGGGAGGGGAATGGGAGGCGAACAGTAAGGACGCTCGTATTAAACAGCGGCTTGGGCGCCATTAATGGAGAGGAAGGCGGGCGGCCATGGAAGTCAAAGGGCTCACTGCCCATTGAGCTTGCGCAGCATACAGCTCGCATGCTTCCTGGTGAGCGTGCGCATTGGAGGACAACTTGCATGCCTCTCAGTTAGCCTGTGGACCAGACTTCGCTCGCACGACTCCCATTCAGTCAAAGTCAAGTAGCTGTCCGCACGGCACCTCCTATAGCCATTAAAACAAAGACACGTGGCATCACGTGAATGGTTAACAAAATGCACACGATTTGAATTATACAAACATTTGAGATATTAAAGTGGCACCTATTTTTCAGAATGCCTTTGTTGGCTGTTATTCAAGTGCGCCTTCTCTCAAAATGGACACTAAAAATACCATAGCATGTCGGGTGCCATTCCATGATAGCATGCCAAGTTTCATATATTTCAGACGAGTTTTGGATTTACTAGAATTTAAAAACAGAGTATCTCAACGTTTTCCCGGCAATCAACGGTGTCCTGGTGTTAGAAATCATTCCCATTTCTTGCATGGGACCTAAGCATGCACCCAAGGACACATATTTGATTTTTCAACCAATTTATATGCATTAGAGCGTGTGCATGTAGTTCAAATTTGAATTATGCACATAAATGCATTGAAAACTCAATTAATGCATACAAATGTCCAAACGAACCCTGAAAAATCCCAAAAATTGACACAACACTCCTGTTGTTCTATGTTGACACGAGAAAAAAATTTGAAAGCAATAAGAGGCAATGGATATCGTTTCATCCCCAAAGGTGGGATGTTCCCTATCGAAACCATGAGGCTTGTTGTGAGAAGCTCTCGTTTGTGAGAAGCATATCCCCAAACCTGCCCCAAATGGGGCAAAACATTTACCACGACATGTTGATGCCGCTCCATGATAGCATGCCAAGTTTCATGAATTTCGGACGAGCTTTCGATTTACTAGAATTAAAAAACTAGGTATCTCAATGTTTGCGGCCGAGTGACCGTGGCAGGGTGTTTGACATTCGTTCCCATTTCTTGCATGGGACCTAAGCATGCAACCAAGGGCACAAATTTTTGATTTTTCATCCAATTTATATGCATTAGAGCATGTGCATGTAGTTCAAATTTGACTTATGCACATAAATGCATTGAAAACTCAATTAATGCATAAAAATGTCCAAACAAACCCCGAAAAATCCCAAAAAATTGGCTCAACACTCCCGTTGTTCTATGTTGACACTAGGAAAAAATTGAAATCTAGAAGAGGTAACGGATATCATTTCGTCCAGAAAGGTGAAACGTTCCGTACCGAAACCATCAGGCTTGTTGTGAGAAGCTCTGGTTTGTGAGAAGCATATCCCCAAACCTGCTCCAAATGGGACAAAAAATTTACCACGACACATTGATGCCGCTCCATGACAGCATGCCAAGTTTCATGAATTTCAGACGAGCTTTGGATTTACTAGAATTTAAAAACCATGTATCTCAATTTTTACGGCCGAGTGACCGTGGCAGGGTGTTTGAAATTCATTCCCATTTCTTCCATGGGACCTAAGCATGCAACCAAGGACACATATTTGATTTTCAACCAATTTATATGCATTAGAGCATGTGCATGTAGTTAAAATTTGAATTATGCACATAAATGCATTGAGAACTCAATTAATGCATAAAAATGTCCAAATGAACCCCGAAAAATCCCAAAAATTGACACAACACTCCTATTGTTCTATGTTGACACGATATTTTTTTAAAGCAATAGGAGGCAATGTATATCGTTTCATCCCCAAAGGTGCGACGTTCTCTATCGAAACCATCTGGCTTGTTGTGAGAAGCTCTGGTTTGTGAGAAGCATATCCCCAAACCTGCCCCAAATGGGACAAAAAAATACCACGGCATGTTGATGCCGCTCCATGACAGCATACCAAGTTTCATGAATTTCAGACGAGCTTTGGATTTACTTGAATTAAAAAACCAGTTATCTCAATGTTTGCGGCCGAGTGACCATGGCAGGATGTTGACATTCAATCCCATTTCTTGCATGGGACCTAAGGGCACATATTTGATTTTTCAACCAATTTATATGCATTAGAGCATGTGCATGTAGTTCAAATTTGAATTATGCACATAAATGCACTGAGAACTCAATTAATGCATAAAAATGTCCAAACGAACCCCGAAAAATCCCAAAAAATGACACAACACTCCTGTTGTTCTATGTTGACACTAGGAAAAAATTGAAATCTAGAAGAGGCAACGAATATCGTTTCGTCTAGAAAGGTGAAATGTTCCCTACCGAAACCATCAGGCTTGTTGTGAGAAGCTCTGGTTTGTGAGAAGCATATCCCCAAACCTGCCCCAAATGGGACAAAAAAATTAGCACGGCATGTTGATGCCGCTCCATGACAGCATGCTAAGTTTCACGAATTTCAGACGAGCTTTGGATTTACTAGAATTTAAAAACAAGGTATCTCAATGTTTGCGGCGGAGTCACCGTGGCAGGGTGTTTGACATTTATTCCCATTTCTTGCATGGGACCTAAGCATGCAACCAAGGACACAAATTTGAATTTTCAACTAATTTATATGCATTAGAGCATGTGCACGTAGTTCAAATTTGAACTATGCACAGCAATGCATAGAAAACTCAGTTAATGTATAAAAATGTCCAAGCGAACCCTGAAAAATCCCAAAAATTGATACAACACTCCTGTTGTTCTATATTGACACTAGGGAAAAAATTGAAATCGAGAAGAGGCAATGGATATCGTTTCATCCAGAAAGGTGAAATATTCCCTACCGAAACCATCACAGTAGTTGTGAGAAGCTCTGGTTTATGAGAAGCTTATACCCAAACATGCCCAAAATGGGACAATTTTTTTACCACAGCATGTTGATGCCGCTCCATGTTAGCATGCGAAGTTTCATGAATTTCGGACGAATTTTGGATTACTAGAATTACAAAAGCAAGTACGTCGACGTTTGCCGGAGAGCCACGGTGCCGTGGTGTTCGAATTTCATCCCCATTTCTTGGATGGGACATAAGCATAAACCCATGGATACATATATGATTTTACAACCCATGTTGGTGCACCGGAGCATGTGCATGTAGTTTAATTTTGAATTGTGCACCTGAAATGGCTAGAAACCCAATATAATGTATAAAATGTTTAAACGAACCCTGAATAATTCCAATTCTTTTATGGCACACATATAGTTGCATGTTCACTGCAGATAAAAGGTCTAGCAATTCAAACACCGTCCAATGCTGCTGTGACCCCATTATGTAATTCAAATCAAGATGAAAAATCAAGTAGATCACACATAGTATATTATCACCAACCGTGTGAGATGCAGCACAAAATATCCTGGTGCACCGTCGGTGTATAGTACGCCTATGGCTTACGCGAGAAGGTGCATCGGCTATAGTCCACAGTCGGCGTCTCAAGCACACTAGCTCGCTCCCCAAATATCATTTCACTATTCAATCATTGCTGGTGAAAGATGGGCCCATGGACCCGCGTCGTGAGGGCAACTTCGGTGGTCCACTCCGATGAGAGCGCTGCCGCAGCCGCCATGCGCATGCTAACAAGCTTTGTGAGCGTGGTCGCAATCTGCGACTGGGCGGCCAAGGCAGCGCAAATGGCCGTTGTTGCTTCTCAGGCGACGGCAACAACATCCGCCTCGGGGATAGCAACTGGCGAGAGCAGCACATCAGCTGTCCGTTCCGCAGTAGCGGTGTTAGCTCTGATGGAGGCCTCCCACGACCATGTCGAGGCCGTCCATGCCCAACTCATGGTGGTCACCGCACAAATGGAATGAAGCTTGTCCGACAACGGTCGGCAACCCACGGCTGAAGAGTTGGCAATCGCCAAGAGCGTTCGAGCAGCCATCCGTTCATGCGTGGCATACCTTGCCCCAACGGAGCCTGCGAAATCCCAGATCGCGGCCGCCCACGCCCAGCTCGTGGCGGCCTATTCCAAAGATATGGCGGACACAGATGGCGAGATGCTTGCTGAGTATGGCGTGATTGATGCCATGGAGCCCCTGCCCGGGAGACCGTCGGGCACGAGCTGCACATGGAGGCGGCGGCGGAGATGGACGAGCACCTACCGTAGTAGTACTCTTTGTTTTGTTTAATTAAGAGCACCGGTCTTTAATTTGTTAGAGTAATGTTTAGGTTAGCAAGCTCTGTTTAATTGCTGAACTTTCTCGATTAAGAAGTGTGGGTGTATTGTAGTCTCCTTTGTGTACCCAAATTATGCAATGACGTGGATGACCACTGTAACCATGGAAATTCGAACCAAAATTTTTGACGTTCAAACTCATCACACACGGGTTAAGCTACCTGAATCATTTGTGATGTTCACATATCGTACACAGTTATGAATAAGGGACCGTGTCGATGACACTTTGAGCGCCAGTTTTTTCACTAAAGAGATTCCAAATTTTCGGCTTCCGCGAAAATATGTACCTCCCTGCCCCCTCTCCCTTACTAAAAGCCACATTTCCCCTGTTTCCGCCTTCATTTCCAAGTTGAAACTTTCACTCCTTGCTTGCAGCGCCACCTCCTCGCCGGTGACGCTCCTTCACGCTGCTCGGCCTCGTCTATACAGGCAGGTAATCCACACCCGACCCCCATCCTCCTCCTCCTTCCACATCCCACATGCCTCGACCGCCGGCGCGAGCGTGATACGTCCCCAACGTATCTACTTTTCCAAACCCTTTTTCCCTTGTTTTGGACACTAACTTGCATGATTTGAATGGAACTAACCCGGACTGATGCTGTTTTTAGCAGAACTGCCATGGTGTTGTTTTTGTGCAGAATAAAAATTTCTCGGAATCGCCTGAAAATCAACGGAGAATTATTTCGGAAAATATAAAAAATATCTGCAAGAAGATCCACACCAGGCGGCCCAGGGCCTGTCCACGAGGGTGGGGGCGCGCCTCCTGCCTCGTGGGCCCCTGGTGACTTACCGACGTACCCCCAGATCCTATATCTTCACTTTCGGGGAGAAAAAAATAAAGGAGAAGGAATTATACCATTTCACGAGACGGAGCCGCCGCCAAGCCCCAATCTCTCTCGGGAGGGCTGATCTGGAGTCCGTTCGGGGCTCCGGAGAGTGCAGATCGTCGCCATCGTCATCATCAACCTTCCTCCATCACCAATTCCATGATGCTCACCGTCGTGTGTGAGTAATTCCATCGTAGGCTTGCTAGACGGTGATGGGTTGGATGGGATCTATCATGTAATCGAGTTAGTTTTGTTAGGGTTTGATCCCTAGTATCCACTATATTCTGAGATTGATGTTGCTATGACTTTGCTATGCTTAATGCTTCTCAGTAGGGCCTGAGTGCCATGATTTCAGATCTGAACCTATTATGTTTCCATGAATATATGTGTATTCTTGATCCTATCTTGCAAGTCTATAAACACCTACTATGTGTTATGATCCGGCAACCCCGAAGTGATAATAATCGGGACCACTCCCGGTGATGACCGTAGTTTGAGGAGTTCATGTATTCACTATGTGTTAATGCTTTGGTCCGGTACTCTATTAAAAGGAGGCCTTAATATCCCTTAGTTTGTTATAGGACCCCGTTGCCACGGGAGGGTAGGACAAAAGATGTCATGCAAGTTCTTTTCCATAAGCATGTATGACTATATTCGGAATAAATGCCTACATTGCATTGATGAACTGAAGCTAGTTCTGTGTCACCCTAGGTTATAACTTCTACATGATAAATTGCATCTGACATAATTTCCCATCACCGATACAATGCCTACGAGCTTTACCTATATTGCTAGTTGCTTATTTACTTTTCTGTTGCTACTATTACAACAACTACAAAAACACTATCGTTACTTTTATTGCTGCTACCGCCACTATCATATTACTTTGCTACTAAACTATCTTGCTATTGATACTAAGTTTCAGGTGTGGTTGAATTGACAACTCAGCTGCTAATACTTAAGACTATTTTCTGGCGCCGTTGCCGGGGATTATAGCTCTATTCTTTAAGTCACTTGGGATTTATATCTGTTGATCACTTGAAGGAATCAAAAAAACCAAGATCTTACCCTCCACTACGCGGGGAGGTAAGGAACTGCCATCTAGCTCTGCACATGATTCTCCTTCTGTTATGAGTTAACTTGCGACACCTACTCCTGCTATTGAATCTGATATGTCGTATGTTCTTTATGATGCTACTTCTGCTATGTATGATGAGACTACCTCTATGCCTGATACTGTGCCACTAGGTGAATTTCTAGATGAACAAATTGCTAAGGTTAGGGAGAGTGCAAATGTTGAAACTGCCAATATTTATGAAAGTGATGATGAAACTACTCCCAATAGATATGAATTGCATGTTGTGCCCGAGGGTTATTTTATGGATGAAGAAACTGCTAGAGACTTTCTTGCTTGCAATGATAGATATGATCTTAAGAAATTATTAGCTAAGCTGAAAGAAAAGTCCTTGAATGCTAGAATGAAACATGACCCTGCTTTTGCTACTTCACCTATCTGTGTTACTGATAAGGATTATGAATTCTCTGTTGATCCTAAGTTAATTACTTTGGTTGAATCTGATCCTTTCCATGGCTATGAGTCTGAAACTGTTGTGGCACATCTTACTAAGTTAAATGATATAGCCACCATGTTTACCAATGATGAAAAGATTCGCTACTATTATATCCTTAAGTTGTTTCCATTCTCGTTAAAGGGTAATGCTAAGACTTGGTTTAATTCTCTTGATCCTGGTTGTGTGCGTAGTCCCCAGGATATGATGTATTACTTCTCTTCTAAATATTTTGCCGCTCATAAGAAACAAGCTGCCTTACGGGAAATATATAACTTTGCTCAAACTGAAGAAGAGAGTCTCCCACAAGCTTGGGGGAGGCTTCTCCAGTTACTTAATGCTTTGCCTGATCATCCTCTTGAGATGCATGATATACTTGATGTCTTTTATAATGGACTAACCGATGCTTCCAGAGACCACCTGTATAGTTGTGCTGGTTGTGTTTTCAGGGAAAGAACAGTTGAACAGGCTGAATTACTACTGAATAATATGCTGGCCAATGAAAATAATTGGGCACTTCCTGAACCAGCCCCTAAGCCAACTCCGAAGAAAAGAGGTGTTCTATTTCTCAGTCCTGAAGATTTATGCAAGAGGCAAAGAAATCTATGAAAGAAAAAGGTATTAAAGCTAAAGATGTTAAGAATTTACCGCCTATCAAAGAAATACATGGTCTTGATAACCCGACACAGGTAGTAAAGGTAAATTCTCTTTATAGATTCGATGAAGGTGATATTCCTCGTTATAAGTCTGCTAGCCAATACTTAGATGAGTTTGACAATTTTATTGTTAAACAAGAAAACTTCAATGCGTATGTTGGTAGACAATTATAACACAATGCTTTTATGATAGAACGCTTGAGTGATTATCTGTCAAGATCTAAAGGTGAATTGAAACTCATTAGTAAACACACTTCTATGGTCACCATTCAAGTAGAACAAGTGCTTAAGGCTCAGAATGATTTTCTCAATGAATTAAATAGTAAGAATAATGACTATGTTGTTAGAGTTGCTACTAGAGGTGGTAAAATGACTCAGGAATCTCTGTATCCTGAAGGCTACCCTAAGAGAATTGAGAAAGAATCTCAGAGAGCTAATTTAGATGCACCTAGTTCTTCTAAGAAGAAGAAAAAGAAAAATGATAGGACTTTGCATGCTTCTAGTGAACCCGTAGCTGACACACCTGAGAATCCCAATGATATATATGTTTTTGATGTTGAGACACAATCTGGTAATGAACATGAGCCGAGTGATAATATTAATAATGATGTTCATGACGATCCTCAACCTAGCAATGATAATGATGTAGAGATTGAACCCGGACTAAACCGGACTAATTTGAATGGAACTAACCCGAACTAACCCGGACTAACCCGGACTAATTTGCATGATTTGAATGGAACTAACCCGGACTGACGTTGTTTTCAGCAGAACTGCCATGCTGTTGTTTTTGTGCAGAATAAAAAGTTCTCGGAATCGCCTGAAAATCAATGGAGAATTATTTCGGAAAATATAAAAAATATCTGCAAGAATAACCACACCAGGGGGCCCAGGGCCTGTCCACGAGGGTGGGGGCGCGCCCCCTGCCTCGTGGGCCCCCTGGTGACTTACCGACGTACCCCCTGATCCTATATCTTCACTTTCGGGGAGAAAAAATAAAGGAGAAGGAATTATCACGTTTCACAAGACGGAGCCGCCGCCAAGCCCTAATCTCTCTCGGGAGGGCTAATCTGGAGTCTGTTCGGGGCTCCGGAGAGTGGAGATCGTCGCCATTGTCATCATCAACCTTCCTCCATCAATAATTCCATGATGCTCACCACCGTGTGTGAGTTATTCCATCCTAGGCTTGCTGGATGGTGATGGGTTGGATGGGATCTATCATGTAATCGAGTTAGTTTTGTTAGGGTTTGATCCCTAGTATCCACTATGTTCTAAGATTGATGTTGCTACGCCTTTGCTATGCTTAATGCTTGTCACTAGGGCCCGAGTGCCATGATTTCAGATCTGATCCTGTTATTTTTCCATGAATATATGTGTGTTCTTGATCCTATCTTGCAAGTCTATAGTCACCTACTATGTGTTATGATCCGGCAACCCCGAAATGACAATAATCGGGACCACTCTCGGTGATGACCGTAGTTTGAGGAGTTCATGTATTCACTATGTGTTAATGCTTTGGTCCAGTACTCTATTAAAAGGAGGCCTTAATATCCCTTAGTTTCCAATAGGACCCCGCTGCCACGGGAGGGTAGGACAAAAGATGTCATGTAAGTTCTTTTCCATAAGCACGTATGACTATATTTGGAATACATGCCTACATTGCATTGATGAACTGGAGCTAGTTATGTGTCACCCTAGGTTATAACTTGTACATGATGAATTGCATCCGACATAATTTCCCATCACCGATCCAATGCCTACGAGCTTTACCTATATTGCTAGTTGCTTATTTACTTTTCTGTTGCTATTATTACAAAAACTACAAAAACACTATCGTTACTTTTATTGCTGCTACCGCCACTATCATATTACTTTGCTACTAAACTAAATTGCTGCAGATACTAAGTTTCAGGTGTGGTTGAATTGACAACTCAGCTGCTAATACTTAAGAGTATTCTTTGGCTCCCCTTGTGTCGAATCAACAAATTTGGGTTGAATACTTTACCCTCGAAAACTGTTGCGATCCCCTACACTTGTGGGTTATCAGAGCAAAACACCTTCCACCCAAATCACCAACCCCTCCACCAAATAAGCGCCGCCCTAAGCCATGGTGCACGAAGTATAGCCAGGATCTCAAGGAGCATTTGCCAACGGAGAAGCAAATCGCGGGCGCATGGGCGGATCAAGTCGCGATGGCTGCCATTCGTGTCGACCCCCAGATCTTGGAGGAGCACCTCGCCGTCGAGGCCACCATCGACGCCTCGCGCACCAACGCCGTGACGCGGTTGGCTGCTTTGAATGACAGTTCATGGTGTTTTATCGAGGCCACCGTCGGTGCCTTCGACGAAGGCTACAAGGTGTTTTCTCAGCGTGCACGTGCTTACCTCATCTCGAGAGCCAGCGGGTTGGTGCCCGGAGCGGCTCAGGCAACTCACCACTACGACGAGGGCACCCATGAAGCAGAGGCCTCACCCTCTTCCATGTCCAAGGAGCCAATCATCATCTATATATCCGACAATGAGGAGTAGCTTGTCTTATTAGCTCACTATAAGGACCCATGTTCAGTTTGCTAGCTACTGCCTTTCCTTAACAAATTCTAGTGAATTGTGCTATGTACTTTTACCATGCAATCTTCTGCTCTAGAGTATATGTTCTGTATGTCGTGCAATGTGGTGTTTAGTTAACTGTTTGGTTCAATTCTGCAAATGTGATGTTCAATTCTTCATGCTGCAATTTTCCAAGTTGTCAAGCATGCTTGGTTTGGTTAACTGTCTGATCTTCTATTAGGAGTATGTTTTATTGTGCAATGTGGTGCTCAATTAACATTTGGTTCATTTGTTGTGGTGTTTAGTTAATTGTTTGGTTCAATTCTGCAATGCGATGTTCAACTGTTGTGGGTGCATTCTGTTATTGTATAGCATGTAAGAAATAAATCAAATTTGGCTGTACTAATACATGAGAAACAAATACAATTGCTATATTTCCAAGTTTTTAAGCATGCTTGGTTTGGTTAACTGTCTGATCTTCTATTAGGAGTGTGGTATATTGTGCAATGAGGTGCTCAGTTAACGTTTGGTTCATTTGTTGTGGTGTTTAGTTAACTGTTTGGTTCAATTCTGCAATGTGATGTTCAATTGTTGTGGCTGCATTGTGTTATTGTATACCATGTGAGAAATAAATCGAATTTGGTTGTACTAAATATATGAGATACAAATACAATTGCTATATTTCCAAGTTGTTAAGCATGCTTGGTTTGGTTAATTGTGTGATCTTCTATTAGGAATTTGTTATATTGTGCAATGTGGTGCCCAGTTAAAATTGGGTTCATTTGTTGTGGTGTTTACTTGACTACATGATTCAATTCTGCAATGCGATGTTCAATTGTTGTGGCTGCATTCTGTTATCGTATACCATGTGAGAAATAAATCGAATTTGGCTATACTAAATACATGAGAAACAAATAAAATTACTATATTTCCAAGTTGTTAAGCATGCTTGGTTTGGTTAAATGTCTGATCTTCTATTAGGAGTATGTTATATTGTGCAAAGTAGTGCTCAGTTAACGTTTGATTCATTTGTTGTGCTTTTTAGTTAACTGCACGTGCACAGTCCGTTGTCTAATAGCACATTATTGTGCAATTGCAGGAGCCATTCTAATATTTAGGTTTTTAAAAATTTGGTCTTGCACATGTAGGTCCTGCTGTTAGAAGTTTTGACCCACTGTTTGACACTTTTTGCATATGGGGAAATGAGTTGTCCATGAATATCAATCAAGTCAAGAAACTCAAAAAGATTGTTAGGATAAAGAAATTACCGACAACAAATAACAAGATCTTTGTCTGCACAATGAAGAAGACATCAGTTCACTACAAGATGGTACTAACTATTATCCCTTGCCTTTTTATATCTTTGCCCCATTTCCAATATAGAGAAGATATTTATGCACATCCTTGTTTTCAGGTCTTTCCAAAGCAGTTCACTGATGATTACCTCTCAAACCACCTCTATGGTCAGGAGGCGAGGAAGGTTTTCATACAACACCTATGGTTCAATATTAAAGTGTTTTTGAAGAGGATGAAGGGCGGATGGTCAATCATCCACAGGCACTGGCCTAAAGTTGCAAATACCTTCAACATGAATGAAGGATCAATATTCGCCTTCCGCTTCAGTAGTTTTCCAGATGAGATGCATCTGTCTATATACCGTCTATGATGCTAATTTCGAAAGGTTCTACATGACGCATGTGAAACTTGGTGCTGGTGCAGTTGTGTAATGGGGTAGGTGAGTGATGAAGCTATATCATGTTGTACTCTGGTATATTTCAATTATGAAATCCTACTTCCTTAATATGGAAATGAAATATATTATGTGCTTAATATGAATGTCAATTACATTAATAAATGGATTATTATTAATAGGGCAATTAGCCTGCTAATTGGGTTTTGCTATTGCAAATGGTTATTGAGAAAATACCGTGGGCGATGAGCACAGGCAACGCACATAGTTTCTAGGAATAAACCGTGTTGGATCAATGAACAATCACACATGACCTTCTCTTGAAAACTATTTCCGTTAGGC
The DNA here is from genome assembly GCA_902687465.1 of Secale cereale. NCBI lineage: Eukaryota > Viridiplantae > Streptophyta > Magnoliopsida > Poales > Poaceae > Secale > Secale cereale. The sequence goes on from LR738710.1 coordinate 578,465,726, forward strand.
CACCTTGCGCAAACATTTACCACATAAAACGGTGTGTTATGGACATCCTTTGCCACATAGTTTCTTCTGCGCACCGTGTGTGATGCATCCAATAACGTAATTTTTTTAATATCGTGCGCAATGGCAACGTTATCACAAACGATTTAACGGGAAAATTTGTGTGTGATGTACCTGTGAACGGAAACGTTTTCCTTGGAGTGACTGTGTGGGATGTACATTTGAACGGAAACGTATAGCGGGGACTGACTATGTGGGATGTACTTGCGACTGGAAACAATTTCTCCTACATAATTGTATTTTTTAGCTCTAATGTACGTATTTCCATATTTGAGCGCTCGCCGGTCGCACACGACCTCATTTTGACGAGCGTGTGTGCCAGGAGGGCATATCCCCGACGGTTTCTGGGTCGTGTGGGAAGGACCCCCTATCATCGTCACTCACTAGGAAACGGTTCCAAATGTCATCGCAGAAAGGGGTTAAAACCCATTTGTATAGCACCGACGCGTACTAGTGACTACTGCTTGTTTATAAGGCTTCGTCATCATTGATGATTATTCTAGATATACCTGGGTGCACATAATCCTCTATAAGACTTAAGTGCAGGATGTCTTCAGATGATTCGCCAATCGAGCCATGAACAACTATGGCATCAAGATCAAGCACATCAGAAGTGACAATGGAACTGAGTTCAAGAACATAGGGCTCGATACTTATCTAGATACATTGGGCATCACACATGATTTCTCTGCTCCATACAAACCTCAGTAGAATGGCATCATGGAGCACAAGAAGAGGACTCTCATTGAGATGGCACGCACTATGCTCGATGAATTCAAGACTCCGAGAAAGTTCTGGCCTAAAGCCATACTGCATGTCATATCATCAACATAGTTTATCTTCACAAGTTCTTCAAGAAAACGTCCTATGAACTTCTGACCGGTAAGAAGCCAAACGTTAGCTATTTCAAGGTCTTCGGTGCTAGGTGCAGGATCAAAGATCAGCATCACACTTCCAAATTTTCACCGAAAGCACATGAAGGTTTTATGCTTGGTTACGGAAGGGACTCGCACACCTACCGGGTCTTCAACCTCTTGCACTATAAAGTGGTTGAAACCATAGATTTGAGGTTCGATGAAACTAACGGTTCACAAAGAGAGCACCTGTCAAATGTACTATATGAAGCTTCACCCAGTGAATATATCAAGCAAATGGGTACTAGAAAAATTATACCCTTCGAGGAACCGACTAAAGAGGAAATCATCATCTCTACATCTAATCAACCTGAAGACAATGCTCAGCCTGAAGCCAATTTTGAACAAGAAGAGAATCAACAGCAAGGGCAAAGTCTTCGCCCAGTTCATCCTCGGGTAGCAAATGAAGTATAAGTGGAGAAGATTCTTGATAGCGTCAATGCAACTGGTCCACTCACTCGTTCAAAAGCAACTCAACTAGCAAAATTTTGTGGACACTCTGCATTCGTTTCGGTATCTGAACCCAAGAAAGTTGATGTAGCTTTTATTGAACCTGAATGGATTCAAGCAATGCAAGAAGAGCTTCAACAGTCTGAGCTGAACAATGTATGGGAGCTAGTAAAGAGTCCTGATCCTCGGAAGCACAATATCATTGGCACCAAATGGATCTATCGCAACAAACAAGATGAGCATGGTCAAGTTGTCAGAAACAAGGCTTGTCTCATTGCTCAAGGTTATACTCAAGTGGAAGGAATTGACATCGATGAAACCTTTGTCCCTGTGGCTAGGCTTGAAGCCATTCGCATACTGTTAGCCTATGTCAATCACCATAACATTTTTCTGTACCAAATGGATGTAATGAGTGCCTTCCTAAATGGCAAAATTGAAGAAGAAGTGTATGTTGCACAACCTCCTGGCTTCGAAGATCCAAAACATCCTGACATGGTATACAAGCTTAACAAGTCGTTGTATGGACTCAAACAAGCACCTCGCGCTTGGTATGACACACTCAAGGACTTCCTGAAAAGCAAAGGCCTCAAACCTGGTTCACTAGATCCCACACTCTTCACGAAGACATATGACAGTGAACTGTTTGTATGCCAAATCTATGTGGATGACATTATCTTCGGATGCACTGACAATAGATATAGTGATGAGTTTGGATACATGATGCAAGAGCAATATCAGATGTCCATGATGGGTGAGCTAAAGTTCTTCCTTGGCTGTAATGCCCAGGATGGAGTTATACCTCCTACGTGTCGAGGCACGACTTAAAGGCATAAGTCCATCCTAGAATGATCTCAAGTTTGGTAATCTTTACACAACTCATGTAAAAGAGGGGATTGTAAACATAAATAGTTGGCTTACACTCGCCACGTCACACAATTACGTAACATGTCTCAATCATCATACATTAAGAATATCACAACCCTCTAAGGGCAAAACCAAATGTCAAGATACCAAACTTAAATAACATCCACAGGCGGATCGAATCCTAGTAGGAGTCTCCACTACTGATCATCCGGATATCGCACATAGTACCGACTACGCTCCTCGTCGTACTCCCAATCCAGCTCGGTGCCATCACCTGGATAGCTCACAGCTGGACCTGCATCTGGTGTGGTGAAGTAACTGTGAGCCACAGAGGACTCAGCAATCCCGTTTCCGGGTAACAAGACTATTTAAGCCTTTGGGAGAGGATAAGGCTGAAGAAAAGAATAAGTGTCTGCAGCAGCAACTAGCAACTAGCTTACGTGAGTGAGAGCGAGAAGAGAAAGCCTCGGACGAGAAGTGATCACTAAGTGATCCTAGCTACAAGCTCAACAATCATAACCCCTCCGTGTTCAACTCCCGAATCCCTATTCGGAAATTGACAGTCACGGAACACACGCTGGTAGTGTATTAGAAACATTGTGTCAAGTTATCTACAACCGGATATTAACAAGCTCCCATCTGCCACATAACCGCGGGCACGGCTTTCGAAAGTTCAAACCCTGCAGGGGTGTTCCAACTTGACCCATTACAAGCCCACGATCCGCGGAGTCGCAACTCCAAAATGGGAAGACCCGAGTATCCTCGGAATCCCGTGCTCAAGATATACCGAACTAAGGTAAGGCTAATCCAGCAAATCCTCCCGGCGTGCCGACACCCTGATAGTAGCCGCGCGTATCTCGTCTCAGGCCATGACCGGATGGGACAAGCTACGGGTTTTTACCATACCTTGAGTTTCCTCGAGGTGGCCCCGCAGGTTGCCCATTTCGGACCAACACTCATGTGGAGCACTGGCCCGGGGTTGTTGATTAAGAAAAAGGGTTTATAACTCCCTATGCAAGTTTAGTTTGTTATTAGGCAAATAGTACCAATGTTGGGACTTGCTGGAAAAGACTTAGCACTTAGCGGTTTATCGAGGGGGTCCCATACACCCCAACCGTGTTAGGAACGCATAATCAAGGAACATAACACCGGTTTATACGGTTCCTAACGGCATGAGTGGAACAAATCACCAAGCAAAAGGCTTAGCCTTCCACCCTTGCCAATATATAGATGATTTCATTTTAAGCATTTATATAGTGTGATAAAACCCAACCAAACTTCAACATGAAGCAAGCATCTTCGGTCTTCACCTGCAACTAACAATGCTATAAGAAGGGCTGAGCGAAGCGTACTTAGCCAAGCAACGGTTTGCATAGGTAGGTTGGTTAAACATGGCAATGGTTTACAAGTAGGAGGCTGACAAGAATATCATGGGCATCGAGGCAAAACTATAGATCGAGACTACTAGCAAAAGGCAAATATAGTAATGTTATCGGGGTTCGGTCATCTTTCCTGAAGAGAAGTCGTTCGGATCGTAAGAAGGGTCCTCGTGCTCAACCTCGTTGGTAACCTCGTGCTCGTACTCGAACTCGGACTCTGCTTCCGGCTCTAAACAAAACAATCATACCAAGCACCAATCAACAAGATGCAATGCGCACTCGAAAAAGATGAATGCATGATGGATGCACTAAGGATGCACACGGAGCACGTAAAATAGCACTCAAGGAAAACACCTCAAAACATGATAACAATATGATATTATGAATCTACACAGAAAATCAATCAAGTTTCATATAAGATTCGCTGAAATCGGAGTTACGGGCTAAAAGTTATGCCCGAAACAAGAAAAGAGCGAAAGCTGAAAATTACAGCAACATAGCAACTTCGGAGCACAAAATAATTAAGCTACAGCACTCAAATATCATGGCAAGGGACATGAACACAAACTAGACATATACTACAGCAACTACGTCCAAAGGTGCACCCCCAACGGAGCCACGGATCAATAGCAATGATCTTGGACATATCGAACTTGACAATAAAATTCTGGCAGCAGAATTTTATTGAAACTTTGGAGCAAAAGATAAACATGCTACAGCCACTTAAATAGACATGTGAGGACATGGATGGAAATACAAGAATATATACTACAAGGAACAATCAAGATCCACTCCAAAACTATCATGCTTTGTCCTAGAGCAGCACACGAACATGGCATCGGAACGTTACAGATTTCAGACTTAGTGAAAAACCACTAAGTCCTAAAACAGCAATTTCATCATGGCATCTAAAAGAGCATGTTTAAGACATCTCGAAACTAAACATGGCAAGAGGTAAGCACCTCATCAAAGTACACATTAAGGTGAACCCGAAACACACAAGCATGCTTCATGGAGATAAACACAACGATAGCAACGAGCTCAACAAGATGGCATTTCATAACAAGTGAAATAACATCACAGCCACATGGCACTTTGCAACGATGATAAACATGGCAAGAATAAATCTAACATGCTACCTAGCACATACAACATGTAGAGCATGGAAAGACGAACACGTGGACATGTCATTTGCATCATTCGGACAAACGAGCTAAAAGATACCACATGGCAAAGATAGCATAAAAACATCACATAGCAGCAGTTTATATCATGATGCACTCTTGCAACAGCAAAACAAGCACCTAGATGATCTCTAACATGCATGACAACAACAGATAAAACGTAGAGCAAGTCTCCACGAACGTCTGGACATGCTATATGCGCGAATCGGAGCTACACACAAAAAGTTATGCATGTTTGAAAAAGGCATCAACAACTAAATAAACTGGGACTTAGCGGAAATTCGGAGTAACCTCAGATCTGGTCAAAGGGCTGGAGAAGTCAACGGGCGGTGTGGATCGGGCCCGGCGCGATCTGGAGGCGAGGCGGCCCAGCGGAGCGGCTGCGGGCCGGCGGTGCAGGGGAGTGGGCCGAGCGGCCGGCCTGGAGGGGGCGGAGGCCCGCGCGGGCGCTGCGGTGAGGAGGCGAGCTGGCGAGGTGGCGGTGCAGTGGCGATGCGGGGTGGCCTGGGCCCGCGTCGGAGGCCGGCCCAGCGAAGGTGGCGATGCGGGGTGGCGCTGGATCCGGGCCTGGTGGAGAGCGAGGCAGGCCGAAGGCTGCGGGAGGCGAAGGGGGGCCCGGCACGCTGGCGCGGTGCGGTGAAGTGGGGACCCTGGCGCGGCGTACGGGCCGTCGGGCTGGCGCGGCAGAGATGCGATCGGGCCGGAGGGAACCAGCTGGCGCTGCGCGGCCCGCTGAGGGAGGCCGGAGTGCGGCGACGAAGTGGTCCAGAAGGAATCGCGGGCCGATGCGAGAGGACCAGGCGGAGCGATCGGCTCTGGTGCGGTCGGCGATCGAGGCCTGGCTGCGGGATCCTGGCGACCAAGGCGTTGACCTGGCGATGGTTCGATCGGGATTTGATCCCCCGATCGAACCAGTCCGGCGGCGGTGGCTGGGATCTGCCAAGAGGATTTTTATTTTTGGGATCTGAGAAGAGCTAAAAAATTGAGGAGATTTAGGTAGAAGCTAGGGATCCCCAAATGGACCTAGGGGGGTCTATATATAGCAGTCTTGTAGGGTTTGGGGGGATTTGGGGGTGCTAGGAAACCTCCGATCGCGATCCGACGGATCCGATCGCGGGGGTAGTCTAGAAGGGCCTAGGAGAAGGTAGAGACTGCAGTAGGGGTGTTTCTGGGACACAAAGTGAAGGCGCTTTGGACCCACACGAATAACGGAGGGGATAGCCAACGGAGTCCAAACGCGACGAGATTTGAGAGGCGGGTTGCACACAACAAAACAACAACACACACAACAACCTCACGGCACACCGGTAACGTTACACGCCCAAACAACAAAGTAGGCCTACGGGGCGTCACAGACACGTGAGGGAGCTCCGGAACGCGAAACGGACAACGGGAAGAAACACGCGGAACCGGATGCAACCGACAACACAAATGCAATGCGATGCACATGTCTACATGATATGAATGAATGCCACACACTCACACAACAAAACGACGAAAACCCGAAAGACAAGAACCCCAGAATGGAAATAGATGAAGCCGGAGATATATTATATGCCCAAAAGGGAAAGTATTACATCCGGGGCATTACAAACTCTCCTCTACTACAAAAAGATCTTGTCCCAAGATCTAGGACTGGAAAAAGGAAGGGTACTCGGAACGAAGATGATCTTCTCGTTCCCAGGTAGCTTCTCGGTCGGTGTGATGTGACCACTTGACTTTCAGAAACTTGATGGACTTGTTGCGGGTCTTGCGTTCGGTTTCTTCGAGAATGGTAACGGGATGCTCTCGGTAGGAAAGGTCTTGTTGAAGATCAATCTCTTCAAACGGAATCATGCGCTCAGGTGCCTTGAAGCATTTGCGAAGTTGAGACACATGGAAGACATCATGAACATTTGCGAAGTTGGGAGGGAGCTCAAGTTGATAGGCTAGATCGCCTCTTTTGCCAAGAATCTTGAAAGGCCCGACGTATCTAGGAGCAAGTTTTCCTTTGATACCGAATCTTTGGGTGCCTTTCATCGGAGAAACTCGGAGATAGACATGATCATCGATGTTGAATGCCAAATCACGATGCTTGCCGTCATAGTAGCTCTTCTGACGCGACTGAGCGGCCTTGAGATTCTCACGTATGACTTTGCACATTTCTTCGGCTTCTGAGATCAAGTCATTGCCAAGAAGGTTACGTTCGCCTGTTTCAGACCAGTTGAGAGGGGTACGGCACTTTCTTCCATATAGGATTTCAAACGGTGCTTTGCATGCACTTGCTTGAAAGCTGTTGTTGTAAGAGAACTCGGCAAATGGAAGGCAGTCTTCCCATTTCATGCCAAAGGAGATGACACAGGCTCTGAGCATGTCTTCTAGAATCTGATTCACACGCTCGACTTGACCACTAGTCTGAGGGTGAAAAGTAGTGCTGAACCTGATCTTAGTGCCCATGGCGGACTGAAAGGAGTCCCAGAACCTTGATGTGAACAAGCTTCCACGGTCTGAGGATATCACTTGAGGAATGCCATGTAGGGACACAATTCTGGAAGTGTACAGCTCTGCCAATTGAGCTGCATTGATTGATTCTTTGACTGGAAGAAAGTGAGCGACTTTGGTAAGCTTGTCAATCACCACAAAGATAGCATCATTTCCTCGCTTGGATTTAGGAAAGCCAGTGACGAAGTCCATTTTGATGTGGTCGAACTTCCACTCGGGGATAGGAAGAGGTTGGAGAAGACCGGCTGGACGTTGATGTTCTTCTTTCACTCTTCTGCACACATCACATTCATTCACGAATTGGGCAATTTCCCTTTTCATGCGTGTCCACCAGTAAGACTGCTTGAGGTCTTGATACATCTTTGAACTGCCAGGATGAATGGAAAGGAGAGAATCATGAGCTTCTTCCATTATGAGCTTCCTGAGATCACCTTTGGGAACAACGAGTCTGTCCTCGAAGAACAAGGTATCTCTCTCATCAACACGGAAGCACTTGTATTTCGGAATGCCCTTTGCAATAGCATGTTTCACTTTCTTCACCATGGTATCACTGAGTTGGGCCTCACGGACTTGATCTTCCAAGGTAGTAGCAATTTGGAGATTTGCAAGAAAACCCTACGGAACAACTTGGAGGTTGAGCTTCCTGAAAGCTTCACAAAGCTCAGGCTGGTACGGCTTGATAAGAAGGCTGTTGCAATATGCCTTTCTGCTCAAAGCATCTGCAATCACATTCGCCTTGCCAGGAGTGTATTCAATGCTGGGATTATACTCTTGGATCATTTCAACCCAACGAGTCTGACGGAGGTTCAGATGCGGCTGTGTGAAGATGTACTTCAAGCTCTTGTGATCAGTGAAGATGTCGACCTTTCTGCCCAACAACAGATGTCTCCACGTAATCAGAGCATGTACCACAGCTGCTAGCTCGAGATCATGTGTGGGATAGTTCTTCTCACTTGGCTTGAGCTGACGAGAAGTGTATGCCACAATTCTCTTATCTTGCATAAGCACACCACCAAGACCTTGAAGAGAAGCATCACAGAATACTTCATAGGGCTTGGATTCGTCTGGAGGAGTCAGAACTGGAGCAGAGACAAGCTTCTCTTTGAGGGTTTTGAATGCCACTTCACACTCTGGAGACCAAAAGTATTTGACATTCTTCTGAAGCAGTTTGGAAAGAGGCTTGGCAATCTTGGAGAAGTTCTCAACAAACCTTCTGCAATAGCTGGCAAGACCCAGAAAACTGCGGAGCTGCTTGACGTTCTGAGGAGCTTCCCAGTTGACAATTGCTTCAACTTTCTCGGGATTAACCGCAATGCCGTCAGCTGAGATGATGTGGCCCAGGTACAAAACCTTGTCGAGCCAAAATTCGCACTTGGAGAACTTGGCATAGAATTTATGCTCTCGGAGTCGATCAAGAACCAGACGTAAGTGCTTTTCGTGATCTTCTTCATTCTTGGAAAACACCAGAATATCATCCAGATACACAAGCACAAACTCGCCAGTATAGGGGTTGAAGATGTAATGCATCATCCTTGAAAAGTTAGGAGGAGCATTGGCGAGACCGAAGGACATGACGGTATACTCGTATGAACCGTAGCTCGTTCTGAAGGCCGTCTTGGGAATGTCTTCCTCGCGAATGCGAATTTGATGATAGCCCATTCGGAGGTCAAGCTTAGAGAACACTTTAGCTCCTTTGAGCTGCTCAAAGAGTTCGTTGATGTTGGGGAGCGGATACTTGTTCTTAATCGTCTTCTTATTCAATGGCCGGTAATCAACACAGAGACACTCCGTGCCATCTTTCTTCTTGACAAATAAGACACCACAGCCCCACGGAGACGTACTAGGCCTGATGAGACCCATACTCTCCTGCTTATCAAGCTGCTTCTTCAATTCCTTCAATTCATCCGGAGAGAGCTTGTACGGACGCCGGTATGCTGGCTCGGTACCCGGCTCGAGTTCGATTACGAATTCCACCTGACGGTGTGGAGGCATGCCTGGAAGTTCTTCAGGAAAGACGTCTTGATATTCGTTCACCACCGGAATTTGAGATATGGCATTAATTTCGCCCTTATCATTGAGAGAGAAAAGTCTGATAGTGTTATCCCTTGAGGCAAAGATAATCACATCTTCATCAGAATGAGTCATCCTGACTTCCTTTTGAGCACAATCAATGTGAGCATCGTGCTGAGAAAGCCAATCCATTCCGAGGATGAGGTCGATGTCAGAATTACCAAGAATCATCGGTGAAGCCAAAAATCGATAATCACCCATGCGAATAGAAACATTCGGAGCCACCATACTAGAACTCAATCTCTTGCCAGGTGATATGATACTCAAAGGTCTTGGCAAAGCTTCAGAGTGAACATTATTCTTGGATGCAAATGGATATGACATGAAAGAGCAAGAAGCACCCGAATCAAACAAAACTTTAGCAGGGATAGAGTTTACTGGAAGGTTACCCAAAATGACATCAGAAGAATTCTCCGCTTGCGCTGCATTCATCAGATTGACCCTTGCTGCCTTTGGATCATGCCTGACAATAGCTGAACTCACAGGTGGAGGAGGTGGAAGACGCTTCGGATTCGGACATCTGTTGGCATAGTGACCTTTCTGAGTGCATTTGTTGCAAGTCACTTCTGAGAGAGGACGGAAATGAGAACCACTTGACTTGGAGCCTTGAGACTGAAACTGCTTCTTCGACTGGTTGCTCGGGTTGGGTGGGTGGGAGAAACCACGACCACTAGAGTTCTTGTAGTTGGAGTTGTTGGAGTTGTTGGAGTTGTTGTATGGAGCTCGAATCACTGGAGGAGGAGGAAGCCAGAATTTTTGTTGTTTCGCAGCCAACTGAGACGATGAGGAAGAGTGAACGGCATCTCGAATTCTCTTCTTAGAAGCCTCTATCTTGAGCTGAGCTGCTTCTGGTTTCAAAGTCATGTTATAGAACTTGTCGAATTCATCGGGCTCGAACAAGGTGAGAGCAAGCTGAAGTTCATCTTTGAGACCTCCACAGAACTGATAGATTTTACTCTTGGCATCAGGAATGTCTTGCTTAGCATAACGAGCGAGGTTTTGGAACTTGACATTATACTGATAGACTGTCATGGAGCCCTGCTTCAGGTTGCGGAATTGCTCACACATACCCTCGATGACACTTGTAGGAATGTGGTGCGAGCGAAAATCCTTGCAGAAATTCTCCCAAGAGATCACTTGACCCGGCCTGGAGTCTTTGTACTGCTGCCACCAATCAGCTGCTTGATCTTTCAGTTGGAAGGCTGCAAACTTCACATAATCATCTTCCTTCACGTTACTGCACTCAAAATGCTTCTTTATATCGGTTAACCAATCTTCAGCATCAAGAGGGTCGACACAGTAACTGAAAGCTTTAGGATTGTTGGCCAAGAACTGGTTAAGAGTAGCATGGTGCTGCTGGTTGAAGAAGTTGCCTTGGTTCCCTGGAATACCCTGATTAGCTTGATTAGCTTGCATCTGCTGCATCATCTGCATCATCAACTGGGTGTTCTGAGCTGTAGTCTGCATAATTGCTCTCCAAGCCTCAGGCGGAGGAGGAGGGGAAGGAGGACGATCTGGGACCTCTTCCACCTCTGGGTTAGCGTTGGGAACCTTTTTCGGAGCCATCCTGTAAGAGATGACCACGAATCAGCAATTGATTGACAAAAGGAATAAGCTGAATCAATGGCATGAATTGCATCAAGTCTTCACAATAATCATTCGAACAATAAGAACGAATGAAATCATTCGAACAAGAGGAACGAATGAAATTCTCAGTTAAATGATAACATCAATCTTCACGAGAAGCCACATAGGGGACAAAATGAAAATAAGAAAAGCAACATGGTACGGATGGGAACAAACACAAGAGAGGAGTTTCGTTCTAACATCTTTGTGCTGAAAGCATATGAACGCGTTACGAAAAGGTTTTGCAATCCCCGGATCAGCATAGCCAAGGACCCTTTAAGATGCAACTCCTAATAGTAACATCGGTCATAATACCCCTTCACTCAATGTAGAACCCCGTACTCACTAACCTGCATTCGTTGGAAGAATGCCTACGATCTACTGGATAACCCACCTATAGATTTCCGAAAGATTCCAGTTATGCAATCAGGTGTTGGTGATACACGGGAAGCACCGCGCAATCAACTCTAAACCTACATCCAGGTGTATCCATCCTTCAACACATAACCAGTCTTTCTCGGAAACTGTGTACCTCGGACCTTCGAAAAGCATCCACTATAACAAGCTATGGCAATACTCCCGAACTACCTCCCCAGTACTGGGTGATGTCGGGGTTATCTTGCCACTGGCCGTATAGGAGAGATTTTCGATGTCGGCCGTCTTAAGTATTTAGTACTGCCGCGATATGCTTGTGACAACAATACCCCGAAGCTCAACTCCCCGGGAACAGGAGGCATCGAGAACAATATTCTTGTCACAAGAACATCGAAACAATCCCAGAATACTCGCGGGATTCCTAAAAAAAAATTGTGCAATTTTTGAAGATAGGAGAGACAAGAGTAGTCGTCAGGAGTCCTCACCAGAGAGAAAGGGGATGAGAAGCAAAGAAATCCTACTCTCCGATATAATATAGGACTCAAAAAGTTTTCAGTGTGTGCCTAGACTCGACCGTCAACGATTCGATCAAACAGTGGGGGCTCCTAGGTCGGAGAAGGCTCTGAATACCAACTTGTAATGCCCAGGATGGAGTTATACCTCCTACGTGTCGAGGCACGACTTAAAGGCATAAGTCCATCCTAGAATGATCTCAAGTTTGGTAATCTTTACACAACTCATGTAAAAGAGGGGATTGTAAACATAAATAGTTGGCTTACACTCGCCACGTCACACAATTACATAACATGTCTCAATCATCATACATTAAGAATATCACAACCCTCTAAGGGCAAAACCAAATGTCAAGATACCAAACTTAAATAACATCCACAGGCGGATCGAATCCTAGTAGGAGTCTCCACTACTGATCATCCTGATATCGCACATAGTACCGACTACGCTCCTCGTCGTACTCCCAATCCAGCTCGGTGCCATCACCTGGATAGCTCACAGCTGGACCTGCATCTGGTGTGGTGAAGTAACTGTGAGCCACAGAGGACTCAGCAATCCCGTTTCCGGGTAACAAGACTATTTAAGCCTTTGGGAGAGGATAAGGCTGAAGAAAAGAATAAGTGTCTGCAGCAGCAACTAGCAACTAGCTTACGTGAGTGAGAGCGAGAAGAGAAAGCCTCGGACGAGAAGTGATCACGAAGTGATCCTAGCTACAAGCTCAACAATCATAACCCCTCCGTGTTCAACTCCTGAATCCCTATTCGGAAATTGACAGTCATGGAACACACGCTGGTAGTGTATTAGAAACATTGTGTCAAGTTATCTACAACCGGATATTAACAAGCTCCCATCTGCCACATAACCGCGGCATGGCTTTCGAAAGTTCAAACCCTGCAGGGGTGTTCCAACTTGACCCATTACAAGCCCACGATCCGCGGAGTCGCAACTCCAAAATGGGAAGACCCGAGTATCCTCGGAATCCCGTGCTCAAGATATACCGAACTAAGGTAAGGCTAATCCAGCAAATCCTCCCGGCGTGCCGACACCCTGATAGTAGCCGCGCGTATCTCGTCTCAGGCCACGACCGGATGGGACAAGCTACGGGTTTTTACCAGACCTTGAGTTTCCTCGAGGTGGCCCCGCAGGTTGCCCGTTTCGGACCAACACTCATGTGGAGCATTGGCCCGGGGTTGTTGATTAAGAAAAAGGGTTTATAACTCCCTATGCAAGTTTAGTTTGTTATTAGGCAAATAGTACCAATGTTGGGACTTGCTGGAAAAGACTTAGCACTTAGCGGTTTATCGAGGGGGTCCCATACACCCCAACCGTGTTAGGAACGCATAATCAAGGAACATAACACCGGTTTATACGGTTCCTAACGGCATGAGTGGAACAAATCACCAAGCAAAAGGCTTAGCCTTCCACCCTTGCCAATATATAGATGATTTCATTTTAAGCATTTATATAGTGTGATAAAACCCAACCAAACTTCAACATGAAGCAAGCATCTTCGGTCTTCACCTGCAACTAGCAATGCTATAAGAAGGGCTGAGCGAAGCGTACTTAGCCAAGCAACGGTTTGCATAGGTAGGTTGGTTAAACATGGCAATGGTTTACAAGTAGGAGGCTGACAAGAAGATCATGGGCATCGAGGCAAAACTATAGATCAAGACTACTAGCAAAATGCAAATATAGTAATGTTATCGGGGTTCGGTCATCTTGCCTGAAGAGAAGTCGTTCGGATCGTAAGAAGGGTCCTCGTGCTCAACCTCGTTGGTAACCTCGTGCTCGTACTCGAACTCAGACTCTTCTTCCGGCTCTAAACAAAACAATCACACCAAGCACCAATCAACAAGATGCAATGCGCACTCGAAAAAGATGAATGCATGATGGATGCACTAAGGATGCACACAGAGCACGTAAAATAGCACTCAAGCAAAACACCTCAAAACATGATAACAATATGATATTATGAATCTACACAGAAAATCAATCAAGTTTCATATAAGATTCGCTGAAATCGGAGTTACGGGCTAAAAGTTATGCCCGAAACAAGAAAAGAGCGAAAGCTGAAAATTACAGCAACATAGCAACTTCGGAGCACAAAATAATTAAGCTACAGCACTCAAATATCATGGCAAAGTACATGAACACAAACTAGACATATACTACAGCAACTACGTCCAAAGGTGCACCCCCAACGGAGCCACGGATCAATAGCAATGATCTTGGACATATTGAACTTGACAATAAAATTCTGGCAGCAGAATTTTATTGAAACTTTGGAGCAAAAGATAAACATGCTACAGCCACTTAAATAGACATGTGAGGACATGGATGGAAAGACAACAATATATACTACAAGGAACAATCAAGATCCACTCCAAAACTATCATGCTTTGTCCTAGAGCAGCACACGAACATGGCATCGGAACGTTACAGATTTCAGACTTAGTGAAAAACCACTAAGTCCTAAAACAGCAATTTCATCATGGCATCTAAAAGAGCATGTTTAAGACATCTCGAAACTAAACATGACAAGAGGTAAGCACCTCATCAAAGTACACATTAAGGTGAACCCGAAACACACAAGCATGCTTCATGGAGATAAACACAACGATAGCAACGAGCTCAACAAGATGGCATTTCATAACAAGTGAAATAACATCACAGCCACATGGCACTTTGCAACGATGATAAACATGGCAAGAATAAATCTAACATGCTACCTAGCACATACAACATGTAGAGCATGGCAAGACGAACACGTGGACATGTCATTTGCATCATTCGGACAAACGAGCTAAAAGATACCACATGGCAAAGATAGCATAAAAACATCACATAGCAGCAGTTTATATCATGATGCACTCTTGCAACAGCAAAACAAGCACCTAGATGATCTCTAACATGCATGACAACAACAGATAAAACGTAGAGAAAGTCTCCACGAACGTCTGGACATGCTATATGCGCGAATCGGAGCTACACACAAAAAGTTATGCATGTTTGAAAAAGGCATCAGCAACTAAATAAACTAGGACTTAGCGGAAATTCGGAGTAACCTCAGATCTGGTCAAAGGGCTGGAGAAGTCAACGGGCGGTGTGGATCGGGCCCGGCGCGATCTGGAGGCGAGGCGGCCCAGCGGAGCGGCTGCGGGCCGGCGGTGCAGGCGAGTGGGCCGAGCGGCCGGCCTGGAGGGGGCGGAGGCCCGCGCAGGCGCTGCGGTGAGGAGGCGAGCTGGCAAAGCGGCGGTGCGGTGGCGATGCGGGGTGGCCTGGGCCCGCGTCGGAGGCCGGCCCAGCGAAGGTGGCGATGCGGGGTGGCGCTGGATCCGGGCCTGGTGGAGAGCGAGGCAGGCCGAAGGCTGCGGGAGGCGAAGGGGGGCCCGGCGCGCTGGCGCGGTGCGGTGAAGTGGGGACCCTAGCGCGGCGTACGGGCCGTCGGGCTGGCGTGGCAGAGATGCGATCGGGCCGGAGGGAACTAGCTGGCGCTGCGCGGCCCGCTGAGGGAGGCCGGAGTGCGGCGGCGAAGTGGTCCAGAAGGAATCGCGGGCCGATGCGGGAGGACCAGGCGGAGCGATCGGCTCTGGTGCGATCGGCGATCGAGGCCTGGCTGCGGGATCCTGGCGACCGAGGCATTGACCTGGCAATGGTTCGATCGGGATTTGATCCCCCGATCGAACCAATCCGGCAGCGGTGGCTGGGATCTGCCAAGAGGATTTTTATTTTTGGGATCTGAGAAGAGCTAAAAAATTGAGGAGATTTAGGTAGAAGCTAGGGATCCCCAAATGGACCTAGGGGGGGTCTATATATAGCAGTCTTGTAGGGTTTGGGGGGATTTGGGGGTGCTAGGAGCCCTCCGATCGCGATCCGACGGATCCGATCGCGCGGGTAGTCTAGAAGGGCCTAGGAGAAGGTAGAGACTGCAGTAGGGGTGTTTCTGGGACACAAAGTGAAGGCGCTTTGGACCCACACGAATAACGGAGGGGATAGCCAACGGAGTCCAAACGCGACGAGATTTGAGAGGCGGGTTGCACACAACAAAACAACAAGACACAAAACAACCTCGCGGCACACCGGTAACGTTACACGCCCAAACAACAAAGTAGGCCTACGGGACGTCACAGACACGTGAGGGAGCTCCGGAACGCGAAACGGACAACGGGAAGAAACATGCGGAACCGGATGCAACCGACAACACAAATGCAATGCGATGCACATGTCTACATGATATGAATGAATGCCACACACTCACACAACAAAATGACGAAAACCCGAAAGACAAGAACCCCGGAATGGAAATAGATGAAGCCGGAGATATATTATATGCCCAAAAGGGAAAGTATTACATCCGGGGCATTACATTGGCCTTCAAATTCATTAGCAGAAGAATGGCATCTTCATATCTCAAGAGAAATACCTCAAAGATTGCCTGAAGAAATTTGGAATGCAAGATTGCAAAGGGTACACGACGCCAATACCAACAAAAGGTCAATTGGGCTCCAACAACAATGGTAAAGACTTCGATCAAAAGGTATACCGCGCCATGATTGGTTCTTTACTTACGTGCATATAGGCCTAATATAATGCTTAGCGTTTGCATGTGTGCCCGATTCCAAGCGGCACCAAAGGAATCGCATCACCTCGCTGTGAAGCAAATTCTTCGATATTTGGCTCACACCCCAACACTAGGATTATGGTATCCCAAGGGCTCTATATTTGATCTAGTTGGATTCTCAGATGCTTATTATGCTGGTGACAACGTTGATCGCAAGTCCACACCAGGCACATGTCACTTTCTTGGATGATCTCTTGTTTGTTGGTCTTCAAAGAAGCAGAACTCAGTATCTCTCTCCACTATTGAAGCTGAATACATTGTTGCTGGATCTTGTTGCGCTCAACTCCTCTGGATGAAGCAAACTCTTAAGGACTATGACATCAACATGGTGAAGGTGCCTCTCTACCATGATAATGAAAGCGCCATCAAGATAGCTCACAATCTAGTTCAGCACTCGAAGACAAAGCACATTGAGATTCGTCAGCACTGATAACCCACAAGTATAAGGGACCGCAACAGTTCTCGAGGGTAGAGTATTCAACCCAAATTTATTGATTCGACACAAGGGGAGCCAAAGAATACTCTCAAGTATTAGCAGTTGAGTTTTCAATTCTACCACACCTGGAAGACTTAATATCTACAGCAAAGTATTTAGTAGCGAAGTCATACGGAAGTAACGGTAACAGTTGCAAAAGTAACAGTAACAGTTTTGTAGTGATTGTAACAGTGGCAGCGGAAAAGTAACTAAGCAAAGAGCAATACGCAAAAAGCTTGTAGGCATTAGATCAGTGATGGATAATTATGTCGGATGTGATTCCTCATGTAATAGTTATAACATAGGGTGACACAGAACTAGCACTACAAAAAAAGACACATCCGTGACATTTTGGGGCGAACGAAACTTTTTTCTGTCATACTAATGAAACTTCTGTGACAATAATTGTGACAAAGCACGGTATCATCATAGATGTGGTGGGTTCCTACTTCTATGACAAAAAATCATGACAGAAATTGGGCTTTTCGTCCTGGGCGGGCCGGAGACGCAGCTGCATGACATTCTTTGGGCCGTCCATGACGGAAAAAACCGTGGTAGAAGCAAGGGCGAGGAAAATATCAGGGTGTTCCCGGTTACGGTGGGCGGTCGGGGCCGAGCGATGCGCGTTTCTCTCGTACACGCACACGCGTGGGTGCGAGGCGTTGGGATCTAACTGTACCCGAGCGAGGCGTTGGGCTCTAACTGAACCTGAGCGATTGCACTGCAGGCTACATGTTACTGAACCCGAGCGATCGATCGATGGCTGTTAAGTGAACCCGATCGAGCGATTCCTTTGCTACTGCTGCTAACTGAAGCCGATCGATGCTGCCTCTACATGAACAGTGAGCATTGCGGGGGGGGGGGG
>LR738710.1:578483643-578495614 GCA_902687465.1 Secale cereale
AGGACCCCGTGGTGTTGCCTCTGCATTAACAGGACCCCGTTCAATCGAGCCGGTTGGGGCTGCATGAACAGGACCCTGTGGAGGGTTGCATGAACAGGACCACCCCGTGGAGGGCTGCATAAACAGTAGACGGTGGAGGGCTGGATGAACAGTAGCCCGTGGAGGGGTGGTTGAACAGGAGCTCGTGGAGAGGGCTGGTTGAACAGTAGCCGATGTAGTAGCGCGCGATGGAGGCTGAACAGTCGCAGGTGGAGGCTGGAGGAGGTCGATGGTGGATGAACAATAGCCCGTGGAGGCTGGAGGGGGTCAACGGTGGTGATGAACAGTATCCTGTGGAGTCCCGTTTTGCGGTACGCCACATCCCCCCCGATGAACAGGACTCCCATTTCGATCGTAGCGCTCCAAAACAAGTCAGTTTCCTCTGTTTTGTGGTACGCCACACCCCTCCCAATGAACATGACCCCCGTTTCGACCGTAGCGCTCCAACACAAGTCCGTTTCCTCCGTTTTGCGGTACGCCACACCCCTCCCGATCAACAAGACCCCCGTTTCGACCGTAGGAGGTCCGTTTCCTCCGTTTTGCGGTACGCCAGACATCTCCCGATGAACAGGATCCTGTTTCGAACGTGGCTGCTCAAACACAAGGCTGTTTCCTCTGTTTTGCGGTACGCCAGGCCTCGTTTCCATCGGTTGTTCCGTCCAAGCCCTCCCGATGAATACGACGACGCATTCCGTTCCGACCCAGCCAGTTAGCTCCTCATGAACACGACGACGATGTTGTTTCTCCGTTCCGACCCAGCAATGTACACAAGCCCTGGCTATACGTACGCGCGAGTAGGCGTTCGAGACCTCGCCCGTATGTACGTACGTGGTCGTATTTACTTTCTTGCACCCTGGCTGTTGTACGTACGTGCACATGCTACGTGCGCGCCTCTGCTACGACATGTGCGCGCCTCTACATCGACCAATATGTACGTACACATTCACGACCAGAATGACAACGCTACAAACGCATCGACGAGGTGGGTCCCGACTATCACGCACTTCCTTGCGTGCGAAGATGTAGCTGGTGGGTCCCAGCAGTCAGGGGAGCGAATCATTTTTTTGCCCGGACGCACTTCCTTGCGTGCGAAGATGTAGCTGGTGGGTCCCAGCAGTCAGGGGGAAACGTTTTTTCGCGAAATATGGTGGCCCGTCTGGGTCCCCGCTGTCAGGTGGAGGAATTATTATTTTGCGCGTAATAAGGAGGCACTTCCTTGATGCGGCCGTGGACCCAGCTGTCAGCCTCTCCACGTCCGATGGAAGCCATTCCTTGACCACGTTGACCACGTCGTGCCGAGAGCACCAGGGCGGTGGACAACGGCAAGGCCTAGGAAGGGGACGACGCGGCAGTGGATGCCCACGCGTAGAGGAATACGAGGGTTCACTGATTCGCTGCGGTGTGAGGCTGTCGTCGCCGCAGAATAATAGGGGGTGTGGGTGAGTAGAGGGATGGCCTGGCCAGTGATGGGAGTAGAAGGGGCGGTGAGGCCTCCGCGGCATCACAGCCAGCCACGGGAGGCAGGAGCACGCGACACGACCGCCGCTGCTTTGGGCGGCTGGAGCAAGAAGACCAGAGGTTGAAGAAGCACTACGGTCGTTGGATGGACATCGTACGGTCACTCCAGCTAGAATTGTTTATATTGACTAAGTTGACAAAGCACTCCATCCCCGTCAACTTAGTAGGCTCATAAGTCAGCCTCTCACCAAGGTGGGTCCCAACCAGCAGGGGGAGTATTCATTTTTTTGTGCGTAATAAGGAGGCGCTTCCGGTGGGTCCGAGCTGACTACGGGGGGGGGGATGTTTTCTTCGCACAACACGGTGGCCCGTCCGCTGGGTCCCAGCATTCAGGGGGGAAACGTTTTTTTTTTGCGAAATACGGTGGCCCGTCCGGTGGGTCCCTGCTGTCAGGTGGAGGAATCATTATTTTCCGCGTAATAAGGTGGCACTTCCTTGCTACTGTCGTGGACCCAGCTGTCAGCCTCTCCACGTACAGTCCACGTCCGATGGAAGCCGTTCCTTGACCACGTTGACCATGCCCGCCCCGAGAGCACCAGGGCGGTGGACGACGGCAAGGCCTAGGAAGGGGACGACACGGAGCCGGGGAAGACGCGACAGTGGAAGCCCGCGCGGAGAGGAGTACGAGGGTTCACTGATTCGGCTGTGATGTGACCGTGTGAGGCTGTCGTCGCCGCGGAATAACAGGGGGTGTGGGTGAGTATAGGTATGGCCTGGCCAGCGGTGGGAGTAGTAGGGGGCGGTGAGGCCTCCGCAGCATCACCGCCGGCCACGAGAGGCAGGAGCACGCGGCACGATCGGCGCTGCTTTGGGCGGCTGGAGCAAGAAGACCAGAGGTTGAAGAATAACTACGACCGTTGGATGGACATCGTACGGTCACAGCAGCTAGATTCGTTTATATTGACTAAGTTGACAAAGCCCTTGGTACGCGTTAACTTAGTAGGTCCACAGGTCAGCCTCCGAAACGGTGTGCCCCGGATGTGAGGGGGAGGAATCATTTTTTGGGCGGCTGAAGCAAGAATATCCGAGATTGAAGAAGAAGCACGACATCCGTTGGATGGACATCCAACGGCCACAACTGCTAGAACCGTGTGTTGTTGACAAAGCCTTGCATGCGCGTCAACTTAGTTTTTCTTAGGGGACGCGTCAACTTAGAAGGCCCACAAGTGTGTGGCGGAGAATATATCGCCCATTTGCGATTTGTAAGAATGTACAACCCATTTTTTAATTCTAATGGAATTTACTACAGCCCATTTACAATTTGTTAAAAGTACAGCCCATTTTCTAGCTAGGACAACGATTAATAATTTCAACCAACCGCCCCTCATAAAAAATTCAACCAACCGCTCAAAACAGAATTCAAAAAAAATCCCACATTTTTATGGGATACGAAATATTTTTATCCGAAATTTATCGTCAGATTAAATATAACTTCAAAATAAAGTTGTATTACATTAAAATCCAACGAAATATTGCGCGCGCAATAAGTAATGAAATAAAAAAATTCAAATTCCGAAAATAATATATTTTTTAAACTAATTACACATTTGGTGCATTTTTTTATAGTTACTGCCCAGTTATTATAATTACATCCCATTTATTGTTTCTTAAAGTCCATTTTCTTGTTAAGCCTAATGCATACCTCCTAAGAAAGTTTGCAGCCGAGCGGGGC
This sequence comes from Secale cereale, assembly GCA_902687465.1. Taxonomy (NCBI): domain Eukaryota; kingdom Viridiplantae; phylum Streptophyta; class Magnoliopsida; order Poales; family Poaceae; genus Secale; species Secale cereale. Next base: position 578,486,873 of record LR738710.1, read on the forward strand.
GAAGAATAACAAGTTGACCAGGATATTGTGTACAACTGTCGGCCCAGTTGCATTGCTGATGTTGAAAAAAGGCATGTGTAGTACAGTACAACCTAACATGGCTACTCAGCCCACATTCAGCGACGCCGGAAAGGCCCAAACAAGGCTTATGTACAACTTTTTGAAGTCACTGAGGTCAATTAATAACATAAGAGAAAAGTTACTCCTAGATTACAGTGGAACCTAATTAAAAGCTGTCACGAGCAAAGAAATAATTTAACGGGTCCCACTTGTGTGTGTGTGTGAGAGAGAGAGAGAGAGAGAGAGAGAGAGAGAGGGAGAGAGAGAGAGAGAGAGAGAGACCCATCGGTCGATGCTCTTAAATACATCTTTCAGTCATATGCATTGCTGATGCTCAGTAAAAACTTATATAGTTGACACAATCATATAGAACATCATAGCACACTGAACTTGCATACAAAAATTTCACGCAGGCGGCACAATCAGGATGGAAGCAGTGGATCGCTCCGGGTAGGGCTATGTTGAAACCAACGAACCCGTACATAACGGTTCATCGTCTTTATCAATGATAGGGAAATATCTTGAATGCCATGCAAAGAAAACAAGCAGACAACACAATAAGTTCTGCTAGCACATTAAGTTGACGTACAACCCTTTCTAAAAAAGTTCAGGTACAAAATTAGAACAGGTCACAATCGAATGTACTAGCACATCAGTGCTTCACAGCCATAGCTCGGATTTAACTAGTATCTGACAAGATTCAGTTGTTACCTCAAATTAGAGCACATCCAGGCAGCCAGCCCTGCCTCTTCTCCTAAAGAAGCAGTGGCCTCCGCCGCGTGATGGGGTAGGCCATGTGCCATCCATCGTTCCGAGCAACACGGGGAAAGTCTGACGTTGACTCCTGTAATGGGCGTCGTCAACGGACCCTAGCACCAGCGGCGGCGGCAGGACTTCGATTGATGGATTGACCACTTCTTCGACATGCACAAACACTCGATACAGGTACATCCCTAACATGGTCCGCGGCGGCCTTGGTGGCGATGAATAGTACAACCCCGGTTCCTGCACCGGTATCTCAACACCAATCACCTTCGGTATGGTGGATGGCTTCTTCATCCATGCCATAACCGTTAGAGCCCAGATGTCTGGAGGAACAAACATACTTACGAGCTCACCTCCAAGGTTGTTGCTAAGCTCATTCATGGACTCACTGTTCCAAGCACGTCGAGGAATGCCGTGGAAGGTAAGCTTTGTTAAAAACTCAAGCTCATAGGGCACCGAGTCCCATCCTGGGTGCCACCGATCAAAGCTCACCAGCGCGCCATCGCAGAACAAACGCCGGGAAGATTCGAACACATGACTGCAGTCGAAAGTTGTCCAGAACCTGACGAAGAAATCAGCATGTGGCGGACAGACTTCGACGAGCAAGTCACTTATTTGGATGTCATGCGCAATGCCAAGAGCTTTGACAAGGTCGTCTGGCGAGACGGGAGGCCGGTCGCCGTTGATGGTTACCATCAGCACTTTGCCGGCAAACTGGTCGTCAAGCGCCGCCATGCCACTGTTGAGCGACAGCACGCAGCGACCGAAGGCAGGGCGGACCTCAGGATCTTCGGCTCGGAGATCCGCGTTGACCGGTGACATGATAGTGAGCTTGAGTACAGGGAGTACAGGAGGGGGATTTGGGGGAACTGGAGTAGGAATCGAGATTCCAGAGGTGGGGGAGGGGCGGGAGATTGGGGATGAAAAGGTAGCTTGAATTTCGAACACGTGCCAATATGCTCTCTGCGCGCAAGTGCACGAAAACACCGGTGGCGCCCACATGTCGGCCTAAGAGTCCTTATTCATTCTTTTTTGGAGAGCCCGTCCTTTTTTTAGAATCTTTTGAGAGCCCAGCCTGAGAGTCATAATTGACCTGTTTGGCATTGTGTTACTACTCGGCCCATATTCATCGACACCTCACTGGCTCAAACAAGTGTACATCATCGAAAAGACATTGAGCTCAAATTATATAACTTGAAAAAAGGAGATCACTCTGAACACTGGAGAATGGTGATGCCCTCATTTAGCCCACCAGTAGTTCGAGACAATAAAGAGTTCAAAACAACAATATATACAACATTCAAACACTGACTAGTGACTACTACAGACATAAAAAGCAAGACATGATAGTTCATAAGAGGTCTTGCTACACCACCAAAATGCACCCATCTGCAGCGCTCAGACTCTCGTGATCCAGACGAGAATGACATTCTAAATAGAGCCAACTATTACATAGTAAGAGTGACATAGACGAGGATGACCAAATGACAAGGAATATGCATAACAAAGGAAAGAACTATCCATCCAGAACAAGCAGCAAAGACAAGAAAGTCATTCGAAGAGATGATCCAACACCATCATAATTTGCAGCCCGCTTCAGCGACCAATGATCCGGAGACACCAGTACTCCACCCTTTCGACGCAACAGCCCAATTACCTATCAACCTGAAGGCTTGAACCACATCACTGCCTGTCGTAATTGAGACATCCAAGGATCAAAGTTAATCTGGATGCGTTTGTCATTCTCACCTTCTTTTGGCTGTAAGTTGTATCGTTGATAATCAAGGGAGTTTGCTTCCGAACTCCTAGGGCTCGCCGTGTAGAGACAGTTTTCCATAGCAAACAGAGCCTCTCTGCCATCAAGGTCCTTGCCAACGGTGATCTCCTAGTTAATCGGATAATTGAGTCCGAGAAACAGATAGTGTGAACCAAGGTTGGTTACCCGCCTCCAACTAAAAAATCCTGAAGGCCCCAACAAGCTGGTATCCTGCTCATAGACGTAATAGCCACTGTCTAGATACTCATGTATTTCATGGTGCTTGTATACAGTGGGGGTTTTGCAATATAACTTTTCCGGCTCATGTGTCCGAATGATCATCAGTCTTTTGCCGTCGTCTGATCGAGCGAGGAACCAGTTGTGCTTCCCTGTTTTTGGCAAAGGTGGTGTGATTACAAAGGGTAGTAACTGTAGGGACACTGCATCATATCAAAAAGTACAGGCATTGTTAATGTAAGATCGGCATTGTTCAGGGTATGAGTAGGATAATGCAAGAAACAGAATTGATATGTCCCCGTTGGAACTAGGAGGAAAATACAGGGAAATGTATACTGGGTTCGAAAATATAGAAGTGCCATGTATGGCTATACTCATGTTATCTCGCAATCGATTCTTCACAGGAAACTACCATGTCATGCACGTTATGGAATCATGTTCTGTCCTCACAAACAAATTCTTCAAGGTAACTAACAGACCATGCATTGTTACATACTCGTGTTCTGTGGGAAATTTTTTTGTGAGGATATTATTCTAGCCATTGATTGTTGAAGGGCGAATATAGGTATGTACACATGGTAAGCATTACAGGATTTCACTACTTCCAAATATAGAGTTCTCCATATGCACATTTACTTCCCTAATGTATGGTTAGATGAAACCAACAGTGTGGTGCATGTTTCTACATCATGAAAATGAGGAAACTAACATGGCCATTGATACACACTCATATTTAGCAGCAGTATATAGATTACTATAAAATAAGGAGAATATCCATATATTCCTGACCATTTGATTATTCAAGGGTACAAATTGGCTATAATGACATGATCACAATCACATGATTAACTCATTCCAAATATAGCTGATTTACGGCGTCTCTAATACATTGCCATAGTTGTACTCAAATTTTGCTCAAACGAGGATATGCCAATCATCACAAAAAGTTCAAACAGTGTCATGGCGTCATCATTAACATGAGACGGAAATAACTTATATGCGCCGTCCCAGCAATACGTTGTGCCATCTTCTTTGTCGATCGCATAGATAATTCCATTGTGTTCAATAGCATCACAGAAGTGTGTATTAGCTTTGACGATGATCCACTGCGAGCTGAGTTGTCTCCAGCTAAAGAAGGCACCGGCATAAAGATAGGCGAGTTCGCGGTCGAACAAGGCAATTAGCTTGAAGTCTACATAATTCGCATGTCGTGTGGGCACTTGGTAGATTACAATCTTCTGCAAAACAAGGTTCGTCCAACTGACGTGGTAATCTAGATGACTAGGACAACGATGGTAAAACTCTATATAATCCAATGGAGGAAGGATAATCTCATGGGAGGTCTGGAAGTTCACGAGCACCAACTTATTACCGTCTTCTCTGAAGGTAGCCATCCAGTGGGAGTTCATGCCGACCCAGTACATACCTGCCAAGAAGTTTCGGGCGATGGTGATCGGATCGAAGTTGAGGGAAATGATGTACGGTGACCCACTACATACCTGCAAAGAAGTTTCGGCTAATGGAGATCGGATTGAAGTCGAGGGGCATCACGTACGCCTCCGTATCATGGTGAGCCAATCTCCCAAGACCAGATAGTAGCAAGCAGGGTGTCTTGAAAAGCTTTGGCCTTGCTTTGATGATGGCCGTGTGCATGCCCCTCGAGCATGCAGCCAGCCGCAGGGCGCTCAACATATCCATACACAAACAACAGAGGTCGAGGACGTCGCTGGGGAGATTGCTCCAATCGCGGCTCATATTGATCATGAACGGTTCGCGCTCGGCCATGGTGGAGTTTGGAAGGTGGGGTTTTGGGGGGCTTGATTTACGGGGGAGAAGGCTATCGGTGCTGGAGCGGCTAGCGAGGGAATAGTGGTACTGGGGGAGGCGAGCGAGGCGAGGGTATGCGGGGGCACAGTGAGATAATGAAGAGTGACCTCGGGATCTCCAGCGAGACAGAGATGGATATGGAGTGGTGCTAGGGGAGAGGGAGACGAGGCGAGGCATGCAATACAGTGGCGGTGACAGTGACTGCACAGTGCACAAGGTGAGGCTGACTTTGGTAACCCGGACACGCCGCCTGGACTGGTGTCACCTCGGGCGCAGGGTCTTGTCACTTCACTGTGAGGATCGGATGAATAATAGTATTTTGACCATCAAGTGTACCACAGTTGTACTACTACTACTAGTAGGAGTAGTAGGAACATAAGTAGTAATCTTGTGCTAGCATGCCTCTGGGTTCACTTCATCCTCCAGGTATCATCCATATTGCGAGCAAAACCAAATTCTCATTTGCATAGGTCCCACCTCTCTGGAGGGGTGCAGAAATAAAAAGGAATCATAAAATGTCTCGCCACGGTGATTCGAAAGAGTGACCTCAACTAGCTAGTGGCAGATGTAGCGCTGGAAGGATGGGCACGTACAGGGACAGGCCCCACTCCTCAACCTACCTGTGTAGCCTTTTTGTTTAGTCTACCTAGCCGTCTAATCAACTGCGTGCAGGCCACTTCTACCATTTACTTCTCCATCGGGAACCGATTTTCCTCGGCTTCTTCACTGCTCCTTGATCTTCATTTGCATCCAAACCACACTGCATTCACATTGTTTTAACCTCTTCACATCCTCCTGGAGTAATTCCGAAGCCCCTATAAATAATCATCTTCTTCAGTTAGACTAGCCATCTAATCCTAATTCTCCAAACCATAGCCCTCCGGTCCAGCAGTTCTAAATGGCGAAAGAGATCGAGATGCAGGTTTTTAGCGTCCAACATGTCCTCGTCGAAGGCTCATTGAGCATAGTTGCCACAGTCACCAACCACCCAAGGGTTGTTTGGAAGTGGATCAACAATGTATCCAACTCCCTCCAAAAGGTGGAGATGAATGTCATCGGTCTCGACGCAGAGTACACAGAGCGTGCCATTGGGAAGATCCAACGCGCCGCCGTCCTTCAGCTGTGCCTCGAAGATGATGTTTTGGTGTACCACATCATACACGCGCCCTCCATACCAGGTGAGCTTCATGATTTCTTGTCTCGGGACGACATATACTTCTGTGGGGCAACCATCACAGGGGACAAACAGAAGTTGGAGCCGTACAACCTTGATTTGAATAGCATCGCTCACCTACAAACCAGAATAAAAATTCCTGTAGAAGATTGTGATAAACCGACACCATCCCTATTCGACGTAGCAATTTTTTTGCTAGGAACAAATGTTCAGAAGGGTGATGAGACGTTGGCATTAAGGTCGTCTGGATGGGATAATTATCCCTTGACGTACGAGCAGATAAAATATGCTGCCCTCGATGCCCGTGTGAGTTTCGAGATAGCTTCAAGGTACAGAGAGCTTGTTGCGAAGCCGTCTCCCACAGAAAATTAGAAGATGAAGATGCTGCACCAGCAGCAGGGCATTATGGATGGATGAACTATTTCCTCTCTTGTAAAAAAAATATTCCCACTCTATGTATGTTGATATAGATGGACTATTTCGATGGTGTGCATGTCTTTGGAACAAGTAGTAGCATGGGTCCGCTTGACTATAAGGAACTATTTATCCGCCTAGCTTTCTCTACTACTCCTTCTAGTGATCGGTATGCAATGCATGTGTCCGTAGACATGACAGCTTGTCCATGGAAGTTCAACTACAGCGACCATCATGTTTCATCCACTGCCACTCGCGATTCCCACGACGCCGCTCCAACCCACGGCACCACGTCCCCCGACATGCGCCTCAACCCTCTTGGCAGCACCGCCCATCTGCCTTTGTGTGCATGACATGTGGGCCACCTTAAATGCGGCGAGCATCAAGTTTCTACCACAGCCCCACGCGATTCCCATGATGCTGCACGAACCCATGACACCACACGTCCCGCACCATCGAATTTTCATCCAGCGGCTATGACACATTTCATCCCGGGCATCAATCCTCAGCTGGAGTACTTCTGTACTACATGTAGTATCCGCCGGTGTGGCCATCTACGCCTCGTAACGCCCCGACGCCCAGCTGTGGCACCCTCGCCACGGCCACGCCCCGACCGGCCGGTTCATCTCAGACTAGTGAGTCGCGAACCACACCACCACCATGAGAATGACATGTGGGCCAGCCGCATTTAAGGTTCGCATGTCATTCACTCATAGGCCAGGCACTAAGCCACTAAAGTTCAGTCCCGTGGGCCCCGAGAGGGAAATGTAACTCCTGCGGCAGGCCTTGTGGTGCTCCGCGGTACGTGCTCGTGACAAACCCGGAATTTGTTTCTTACTACTACCAACTACTAGTAAGGTACACGTGCATTGCACGCATGAGATTCTTGTGGTTTATGCATTATGCTTCTACATGTGGAGTCTTCTAGATTCTACATGTGGCAGAATCTGGTGGAATGTAGATGATATCCAACGGCCAGTAGTGCTTGGATTTGCCATCTTTGTATCGCCGGATTGGCTTCATCTAACGACCAATTTTCAAAGTTATTCACACACTATATATGGGGTATAGATATAGATGTGTCAGCCCGTTGCAATGGATCCAAAGTATAACTGTTTAGTGGAGTGCACTCTAAACACATTATCTATTTATTTTTCTATAACCTTTCGTAGCCATGCAACCAAGCCACATAAGCTTCATGGGTGCCACCCACATCATATTATTCATACTACGTTGACAGAAAAAAAGATAAATCACCCAAAACAAGATCTTCCCGTTTTTTGTTCCTACGATGTTGTGCCGTGCACGTACCTACTAGTTGTATAGTGGTAGTACTAGTTGTATAGTGGTACTAGTAGGAGTAGAGTAGTATGGAATGTTCCTACTCTATCAACGAGCCCCATTTGACACCAAATTTCTTTGCTTCCGTGCTACAGCTAGATCTTCCTCTCATTTCTGTTTTCCAACCCGGCGGTGGGCGGGGTGCGGTTTGCCAATAGTCGGTTTGCTCAACGGCGGTCCCACATGAAAGTGAAAATGCTAGGCAACACGCCTCCCCTAATCTATGTGTCGTGTTGGACGGGTCGTGGACTACTCCCGATTCCCGGGCGTGTGGGGGGAGGTGTGACGCGAACGCGGCAGGCCTTTTCCTTTTACTAGCAATGTGTCCGTGCGTTGCGACGGATCCAAAGTAGTAGAATAGTAGTACTTGTTCACAAACTTGAAAGAAATCACTCTTGTTTTGATATACTCCTAATATATTACTCCCTCCGTTCCTAAATATTTGACTTTTTAGAGATTTCGAATGGACTATCACATACGAAATATATAGACATATTTTGAAGTGTAGATTCGCTCATTTTGCTCCGTATGTAGCCACTTATTGAAATCTCTAGAAAGACAAATATTTAGGAACGGAGGGAGTACTTTTCACTCAAAATATATTTCTCAGGCTGTTTTGATGAGGTGAGGGAGGGATGTGGTTGCTTTCAAGATAATAAGGGGTTTTCCGCAAATTGGAGTAGAGAAGTGGGCTATGGTGGCAAAAATGCCACAACTAACCTCACAGCCGTTAGATGCAGATCTAATGGTTAGAAACGACGGATGGCAGACACACCACCATCACCAACTTAGTCTCTTATAGGAGTATATATATATTTCTCAGGCTGTTTTGATGAGGTGAGGGAGGGATGTGGTTGCTTTCAAGATAATAAGGGGTTTTCTACAAATTGGAGCAGAGAAGTGGGCTATTGTTGCAAAAATGCCACAACTTACCTCACGGCCGTTAGATGCAGATCTAATGGTCAGAAACGACGGATGGCAGACACACCACCATCACATATTGAGTCTTTTATAGGAGTATATATATATATCTCAGGTTGTTTTGATGAGGTGAGGGAGGGATGTTGTTGCTTTCAAGATAATAAGGGGTTTTCTGCAAATTAGAGCAGAGAAGTGGGCTATTGTTGCAAAAATGCCACAACTTACCTCACGATCGTTAGATGCAGAT
>LR738710.1:578496427-578518531 GCA_902687465.1 Secale cereale
GAAGTGGGCTATTGTTGCAAAAATGCGACAACTTACCTCACGACTATTAGATGCAGATCTAATGGTCAGAAACGACGGATGGTAGACACACCACCATCACCAACTGAGTCTTTTATAGGAGTATATATATATTTCTCAGGCTGTTTTGATGAGGTGAGGGAGGGATGTGGTTGCTTTCAAGATAATAAGGGGTTTTCTACAAATTGGAGCAGAGAAGTGGGATATTGTTGCAAAAATGTCACAACTTACCTCACGGCCGTTATATGCAGATCTAATGGTCAGAAACGACGGATGGCACACACACAACCATCACCTACTTAGTCTTTTATAAGAGTATATATATATTTCTCAGGCTGTTTTTATGAGGTGAGGGAGGGATGTGGTTGCTTTCAATGTAATAAGGGGTTTTCTGCAAATTGGACCAGAGAAGTGGGCTATTGTTGCAAAAATGCCACAACTTACCTCACGGCCGTTAGATGTGGATCTAATGGTCAGAAACGACGGACGGCAGACACACGACCATCACCAACTGAGTCTTTTATAGGAGTATATATATATATATTTCTCACGCCGTTTTGATGAGGTGAGCGAGCGATGTGGTTTCTTTCAAGATAATAAGGGGTTTTCTGCAAATTGGAGCAGAGAAGTGGGCTATTGTTGCAAAATTGCCACAACTTACCTCACTTCCGTTAGATGCAGATCTAATGGTCAGAAACGACGGATGGCAGACACACCACCATCACCAACTGAGTCTTTTATAGGAGTATATATATATTTCACACGCTGTTTTGATGAGGTGAGGGAGGGATGTGGTTGCTTTCAAGATAATAAGGGGTTTTCTGCAAATTGGAGCAAAGAAGTGGGCTATTGTTGCAAAAATGCCACAACTTACCTCACGGCCGTTAGATGTAGATCTAATGGTCAGAAACGACGGATGGCTGACACACCACCATCAACTACTGAGTCTTTTATAGGAGTATATATATAGTTCTCAGGCTGTTTTGAAGAGGTGAGGGAGGGATGTGGTTGCTTTCAAGATAATAAGGGGTTTTCTGCAAATTGGAGCAGTGAAGTGGGCTATTGTTGCAAAAATGCCACAACTTACCTAATAGCCGTTAGATGCAGATCTAATGGTCAGAAACGACGGATGGCAGACACACCACCATCACCAACCGAGTATTTTATAGGAGTAGGAATAGAGAAACATGTGTAAATTGTAACATTTTGGTTCTGCTTCTTGGCACGATCGATAGATAGAAATAACGATTGGAAACGCTAGGGCGGGGCTATTTCTGGCAGATAAGCAGGGTACGTAGTAGCTAGGTTGGCACATCGTCGGTTTGGTCACACGCGGTCCGACATATTCTAGTGTTTCTAGCAAGATGCCCATGCGTTGCACGAAGTTGATGGAAAAGGTAAGCACAACTTATAAATTGACGGATGGAGTACTAGTTACAGTGATGCATATAATTAAGCAAAGGGATCGCACATGTCGGTATTGACTGGAACGAGAATGCAACGGCACAATAAGAATTAAGTCCATGATGATGATGCACGCGAGCTTCTTGAGGACGATGAACTTGTTGGTGGTGGCAACGATCATCTGATCCAACTGAGAGTCGTAGTTGGTGTCGACGGCGGCCGTCCACCAGCCGGTCTCCAACATCGTCTGGAGACAATCCTCGACGCCATGCCGCAGGCCGACATTGTGGACCATCTGGCATAGCCGCTGGCCGCTCGCGCGCATTGCCGCCATGGGTCTGGAGTGAGCTCGTTTTCGCTTAGTGTAGGTGCTTAGGCAAATGCTTAGGTGCGTACGATGTGGTAGATGCATTGGAATGGATGGGCGCCTTTATATGAGGGCAAACTGAGTTGCATTCACACCGTGCAGCCTCTTTTCCCGGTCCTCCTCCCATTACTTCCCTCATGCAGAAATTGAAGGAGCATGCATTGACCGTTCAACATTTCGGGAACCGCTACTCCCTCCCTCATCTGCATTAAAGCTGTATCGGGAACTACGCCGCCCGTGTGACGCCCGAGACCGACGTCCCAGAAGATTCCAGAAGATGCCCGAAGATTCCAGACGTTCCGGGGTTTCCCGTGTGTTCAGTTGTGCTTGCTTTATTTTATTTTGCATTGCATCATGTCATCATGCCATCATGTCATATTTAATTTTTGCATCTCAACCTAAATAAATCGTGTGGACCTTCGGTCCATTTAAATCGAGGGAAGATGTCTTCTCTTTATAACATATAAAAGCCTCCTAATATTTATGGAGCTATATTAATAAATATTCCATGCCTTCGGAATCATCGTAACACACTTGCATTAATTCCCCATGTTTATTTCACTCCAAGTTTGACTTCTATACCTTGCCTATAATTCTTTCCGTTGTTTCGAGGCACCTCCTTTTATCTAAACTCCTTTTATTGCAAGCTAAATGTTTTAGCTTTGCACTTCCTTTTTGTTGGAACTATTTTGTAAGGTTGGAATTAATCCGTAAAGCCTTAAAAAAAATGTCCATCATTTTATTCTGTTCGTTGACTCTTTTATTTTATTTTTTTTGGCTCTCTCCTTTTATTCTTATTTCTGCTAAGGAATAAAAATAAAAAAAAGGCAGCAGCCCAGGCCGCCGGCCCATCCAGGCCTCTCCTCCTCCCTCCTCTAGGCCAAGGCCACTTCGGCCCAAATCACCTCCCTCCAGCCCGAGGCCCATCAATCCCGAACCCTAGCCGCAACAGCACCGAGCCCCGATCGCTCCCTGTTTTCCCTCGCTCACCGCCGCCACTCCCATCGTTCCCCTCTCGAACCCCATCGCCAGGATGTCCCGCTCGGTCTCCTCGAGCCCCGATTCCTTCGATGCCGTTTCCCTCTTCCCGATCTCCCCTTCGAGCAGCGCCGACCGAGGCCCGTTTTTCCCTCGTACCTCTCCATCTCTCCCTCGCGACGCTCCAGCGCCGGGCGTCGAGCGCCCCGGCCTCCTGTCGGCCCGAGCGCCCTTCCTCTCCCGAGCGCCTTCCCTTCCCGTCGGCCAGGGCCTCGCCCAGGGCCCCGACGAGCTGTCCCGCGCGCGGGCTCCCTCCTCCTTCATCCGTCCTCGCCCGGCGACTCCTCCGAGCTCCCGCGGCCAGGAGCCCAGGCACCGGCGCCTTCCTCGACCAGGCCGGATCCCTGCGCCAGGAGCGCCGCCCCGAGCGCCATGGCCGTCCAGGTCTCTTCCACGTCCCGAGCAGCGCCGCCCCAGGCTGCGGCCTCACCTCCCGCGCCGCGCTGCGCCCCGAGCCGCGCCCGTCATCCTCCGGTCCTTCCGTTCCTGCGCTCGCCGCTGCATCCCGTTCCGCGAGCCTCCCCGAGCGCCTGCGGCCTCCCTTCACCAGCATCACCAGGAGCCCGGCCTCCCCGTTCTGTTGCAGCACCACGAGGCTTTGGTTTCTTTTTGTTGTTGTTTGTCGCTGTTTTCGCCAAGTGCACCGCAGCCGGCTTGGTGTTGTTATTTTTGGTCCAGCAGGTTTTGGCAAGTTCGACGCAAGTACCCCTACCGTCGCCCGTGAACCTCTACGGAATGTGTACGACTTCGAGACGAGAACGACTACACGTGACGGCGACCCGACCAAGTACCTCTTCGATAAGTACCTCTACACGGCGAAGCGACAAGTACCACTACCGACGCCGGAGCCATCGGAACCCTCGTGTACCTCTTCGTTACAAGAACCGAGACCGGACCGTCAAGTACATCTACACGATGACTCGCCAAGTACCACGACATGACGGATGAACATCTACAAACGTGTACCACGACGACCGAGTACATCTACGTCCCGAACGTCTACCGTCGCCGAAGACCGCGTGTACCTCTACGATACGAGAACGCCGACACAAGACGATGCGACAAGTACCCCTTCGATGCGCCGAGACCAAGTTCCACTACGTCCACGACGACTCGAACGACTACCGATGACCGTGAACAACTACCGCCGTCGTGGAACCGCCAAGACGAACGGAACAACTACTTCCCTCTACGGAACGACTTCTTCCTCGTCGGACACGTGAACGACTTCTTCCACTACGTCCTCTCGACGAGCTCGAACCGCCTCGAAATGCACGCTTCGAAGGTATAACCCCGAGACGACCCCGTGGATGAACGCTTGTGCTTGCTTGTGTTGTATGAAATGTCTCCCGTGTGTGCTCCGTGCCCGTTTCACCTTTTGTCTTGTTCCTCGGTTGCCTCGTCACCGACTCGTGGGAACCTGGAAACGGGATCATCCCACCTTTCTCGTTTGACTCGCTCACGTCGATTCTACCTTTTGCATCGGACTCTCAACGAGTTACCGGTACCGATATGTTGCCATGCTTCATTTTCGGATCGTTGCCGTGGCACCCTTTCTTTCCACCACGGTGACAAATGCTTCTTATCCTTTAAGTCAACCTTTTAATAAACTTGCATAAACTTGGTCATATCATCCGCATCATGTTAACAACCTTTAAATGTTTAATTGTTGTTGCTTTATAATTAATAAACATGCTCATGGGGATTTTCCGGATATGTTGTTGTTATTTCCGGCCTCATTTAAAATGTCTTAATAGTGTAGTTTCTTTATGTTTCACCTCTTGCCATGCTAAAAACTTTTAATCTTGTCTTGTAAATAATGAGAGTCAACTAAATAATTAATATGTGGTGTTTCGTCAATATGCAACTCGTTGCATATTGATCTCCACTTAACTTGTAGTTTTGTTTGTGCACTTTGCCATGCCATGCATATCTAAACCGGACATGCATCATACTTGGATGTGCATCTTATGCCTTGTTGATGCTTGTGTGTTTACCGTGTTGTTTGCTTCTTTCCGGTTGCTTCTCTTGTTAGCTTCGGTTTCGTTCCGGAGTTGTGAGGATTCGCTCGTCTGTGTGGCTCCGTCTTCTTCTTGGATCCGTTCTTCTTCCTCTGTGAAATTCCAGGCAAGATGACCGAACCCGGATACCATTACTATCTTTGCCTATTGCTAGTAGTCTCGATCTATAGTTTTGCCTCGATGCCCATGTTCTTCTTGTCAGCCTCCTACTTGTAACCATTGCCATGTTTAACCACCCTACCTACGCAAACCGTTGAATGGCTAAGTACGCTTTCGCTCAGCCCCTCTTATAGCATTGTTAGTTGCAGGTGAAGATTGAAGATGCTTGCTTCATGTTGAAGTTTGGTTGGGTTATATCACACTATATAAATGCTTAAAATGAAATCATCTATATATTGGCAAGGGTGGAAGGCTAAGCCTTTTGCTTGGTGTTTTGTTCCACTCATGCCGTTAGGAACCGTATAAACCGGTGTTATGTTCCTTGATTATGCGTTCCTAACACGGTTGGGGTGTATGGGACCCCCTTGATAAACCGCTAAGTGCTAAGTCTTTTCCAGCAAGTCCCAACATTGGTACTATTTGCCTAATAACTAATAAAACATGCATAAGGGTCTTGCAAACCCTCTTTTATTTAATTCAACCCCCCGGGCCAGTGCTCCACATGAGTGTTGGTCCGAAATGGGCAACCTGCGGGGCCACCTCGAGGAAACTCAAGGTTTGGTAAAAACCCGTAGCTTGTCCCATCCGGTCGTGGCCTGAGACGAGATACGCGCGGCTACTATCAGGGTGTCGGCACGCCGGGAGGATTTGCTGGATTAGCCTTACCTTAGTTCGGTTTAACTCGAGCACGGGATTCCGAGAATACTCGGGTCTTCCCAACTATGGAGTTGCGACTCCGCGGATCGTGGGCTTGTAATGGGTCAAGTTGGAACACCCCTGCAGGGTTTGAACTTTCGAAAGCCGTGCCCGCGGTTATGTGGCAGATGGGAGCTTGTTAATTCCGGTTGTAGATAACTTGACACAATGTTTCAATACACTACCAGCGTGTGTACCGTGACTGTCAATTTCCGAATAGGGATTCGGGAGTTGAACACGGTGGGGTTATGTTTGACCGGCTTTAGCTAGGATCACTTCGTGATCATCTTTCGACCGATGCTCTTCTCTTCTCGCTCTTTATTGCGTAAGTTAGTGCTAGTTGCTGCTGCAGACTCTTGTTTGTTCCTTCACCTCTTATTCTTTCCTCAGCCTTGTCCTCACCCAAGGCTTAAATAGTCGTGTTACCCGGGAACGGGATTGCTGAGTCCTCTGTGGCTCACAGTTACTTCACCACACCAGATGCAGGTTCAGCCGAGTTCGATGCAGGAGCTGGTTCAGTGCTTCACCAGGAGCTTGATGAAGAGTTTGGCCGTTTGCTTGTGACGTTTCGATGTTCAGTAGTGGTTTCTACTAGGATTCGATCCTGACCTGTGGCTTTATGTTGTTTTGGTATCTTTCTTTTGGTTCTTCACCCGTAGTCGGGTTGTGATGTTTTGAATGATGATTGTTTATGTAATGTATTGTGTGAAGTGGCGAGTGTAAGCCAACTATCTCCTTTTGCATTTTAATCCCTCTTTTACATGAGTTGTGCAAAGATACCAAACTTGAGATCATTCTAGGATGGGCTTATACCTTTAAGTCGTGCCTCGACACGTAGGAGGTATAGTCCCATCCTGGGCATTACAAGTTGGTATTCAGAGCCTTCTCCGACCTAGAAGCCCCCACTGATTGATCGAATCGTTGACGGTTGAGTCTAGGCACACACTTGAAAACATTTTGAGTCCTATATATATATCGGAGAGTAGGATTTCTTTGCTTCTCATCCCCTTTCATTCTGGTGAGGACTCCTGACGATTACTCTTTTCTCTTCTACTTTCAAAAATTGCACCAAATTTTTTTTAGGATCTCGCGAGTATTCTGGGATTGTTTCGATGTTCTTGTGACAAGGATATTGTTCTCGATGCCTCCTGTTACCGAGGAGTTGAGCTTCGGGGTATCTTTGACACAAGCATATCGCGGCAGTACTAAATACTTAAGACGGCCGACATCGAAAATCTCTCCTATACGGCCAGTGGCAAGATAACCCCGACATCACCCAGTACTGGGGAGGTAGTTCGAGAGTATTGCCATAGCTTGTTATAGTGGATGCTTTTCGAAGGTCCGAGGTAAACAGTTTCCGAGAAAGACTGGTTATGTGTTGAAGGATGTATACACCTGGATGTAGGTTTAGAGTTGATTGCGCGGTGCTTCCCGTGTATCCCCAACACCTGATTGCATAACTGGAAACTTTCGGAAATCTATAGGTGGGTTCATCTAGTAGTTCTAGGCATTCTTCCAACGGATGCTCGATATGAAGTTTGGGGTTCTACATTGAGTGAAGTGGTTTTATGGACTTGTTCTGATCGGGAGTTGCATCTTAAAGGGTCCTTGGCTATGCTGATCCGGGGATGACAAAACCCTTTTGTAACATGTTCCATGAGCTTTCAGCACGAAGATGCGGAACGAAGCTTCTATCTTGTATTTGTTCTATCTGATCCTTGTTCCTTTTTATTTACTTTTGTTCTCCAAGTGGCTTCTCGTCGAGTTGATGTATCTACGGAATTCATTCGTTCAATCCTCTGTTCGAATGATATTATGAAGACTATGCTACACATCTATCCTTTGTTCTTGTTGATTCTGGTATTCGAGTTGCTTCGATGTCAAATGTGGATTCCATACCTTTTTCCTAATTGGTGTTCTCATATTTCTATGGGAGTGCTAGTTCTTCTTCACATCGAGACCTTCATGTTAATCCTTTTCAACCGGTGTGTCTTCTCTTCAAGTTATTCCATACAGACGTCGTTGAGAAATCTGACGATTTGTCTGTTTCATTCATCCCAAGTTGTCTTTGTTTTCCCACCCTCCCTCCCTTCTTTTCTCGGAGCTAGAAATTCTCAAATGAAGTATCCATTTTATTCTTGTGATATTTCTTCATTTTTTTTTCCTTCAATGTCCTTATCCGGTGATTTATCGTGAAGATGCTCAAGAGCTTCTAGTTCATCATTCTTTTGTTCTCTAATTCTTCCGGTGGATGTAATTCAAGATTTCGGTGTTAATCTTATCCTTTTCCTCATTTCACAATGCTTTCTTATTCCGGTGCACCAATTAATCATTCTCCTCTTGCTATTCATATCCGGAGTGCTGAAGATTCATAATTCCATTCTTAATCATTTCAAGCTATTTTGAGCATTGTCTTCTTATTCAAGCCATTTAATTCAACCGGTGCTATATCTTTTAAGCAATCTTTTTCTAACGGTGATTTCTTTTGAGTGGGCCTTAACCCACAGGTCTTTTCCAGGATCTTACCTGACTCTTATATTTCCGGAGTATTCTAAAATTCTTTTCAAAGTGTGACGTAAGAATGATTCCATCAGTCACATGCCTTCTCCAAGATCGCTTTCAAATTCTTCTCATCATTGGTTCAACCTTTTTAATTTTTCATTTCAGAGTGCTCAACAATTCTTCATGGCATTTCTCGTCTTCATTCTCAGCATTTGAGGATCGGAGAAGTGTCTCTCTTAAATCTTGGTCCGTTCTCTTGAAGATTCGTGGTTCTAGCTTCATGCCATCCTCATTATCGTTTTGATTGTGAGGAATTCTTTTCATACCCATCCGAAGCATTTCATGAATTCTTTTCTTTGTGATCCTCCGAAGGCCATCATTTCAGAAGATTTCTTCGTTCTCAGTTTTCAACTTCGTCCTCCAAATATTCTTCATTGATGCCTCTTCGTTCGTCTCCCTATTCTTCCCGGTGATTCACTCTTTTATATTCACTCAATTTCAATTCTTACGGTGGTTCTTTCAAGATTACTCTTCCTTGTTATCGTATCAATTCATTTGTTCTTTTCATAATCCTACCGGTGCTTTGTTGAATACTTATCCAAGCTTGTGCTAGATCTCTCTTTAATTCTTTGCAACGAGAATAAGTAGTATGCCAAATCCTTGGTTGTCATCAATTTATTTGGTGAAGGAGATGCATGACATAATTCTTATTCTTATCCTTCAACCTGTTTTAATTCTTTTTCCGGTGCTTGTTCATCATATCATATTCTCAGTTCTAAGTTGTTCATCTTGTTTTCCGGAGCTCCAAGCTATTTCAATTATAGCATTTCAAAGCTCCATCTAATTCATCGCAGGCCTTGAATCTTATTCTTTTCATCTTTCACTTCTCATCCTTTTGTTTACCGGAGTTCTTCATGGTGGTTCATCATCATTTAATTCATCCTCGAAGTCTTCATCAAGATTCTTGTTGGAGGAGCTCAAATAATTCTACTTCTTGCATTTTGAAGTGCAATTCTTTCTACCTTATCTTTGAGATGGTGTTATGTCATTCTTGATAATTTTCCTCCATGTTTCATGATTCACAAGTTGTCAAGAATGAGATATTTAAAACCATCATTTTCTTTGTTCAAGAGATCTTTCCAACCATTCAATTTATTCATTGGAGTTATCTTGGGTTCTATTTCACCTAAAAGCTTTCCCTAAGGATTGTTGCTAATTATGGTGCTTATAAATGACCCAAGTTCTTCATTTATCATTCCGGTGAATAAGTTTTCATCTCCTTGTTGATCTCAATCCAATCAATTGTTTCCGTCAGTGGCCGGTTGTCACCTCTTAATTTTGAGATGTTTTCCATAAGCCCACATCAAGCTTATTCTTTCGTTGTTGAATTTTTCCATCAACCACATTCAACCCTTCTTCGTAAGGATGCTCTTTCAATTCATTTGCCGGAGTAGTTGTCTTTTCTTCTCCATTCTTTTCTTTCGTTGATCTATATTCTATTCTTTCATTACCGGAGGCTTGTGATATTGCTCTCTTGGCACCATCATCTTGTTTTCTTTTCAAGATCATGTTTTTTCCCTTGCTTATCATTTAACCGGAGTGTTGTATTCTTCATTCAAGTTTCGTCATCTTATCCAGCTTTTGCCTCTCTTTTCAACCGGAGTGCTGTCTGAGTCCTTCTTAACCTTTGTGCCATTCTTTCATTGTTTCAGAGGCAATATGTTGTTGTTTTCATCAAGTATCACTCCATCTCCTTAAGTTTTTGTTCATTTCCTTCCATTTTCAGTCGGAGTGCTGTCCAATTCTGTCATTCTTATTCCTTGGCTATACCATTGCGGTTTCATATTCTTTCCGTCCGTAAGCTCTTGTTTCATGTCTTTCAACCTACAAGGTTCTTGTTATGTTCCTTGTTCCTCCTTTTACCGGAGTGCTCTTATCTTCGTTCATCTCCATTGTATTCTTCTTTCACTTGTTTAACCTCTCAAGGTTCTTTGGTTTCACTCGTCTGTCAAAGAAGCAACTTTGTTTTACCTCTTCCTTTTCCGTTTTTACCCGGTGATATCTCTAGGATCTCGGGTCGAGATCCTCTGTTAGTGTGGGAGAGTTGTGACGCCCGAGACCGACGTCCCAGAAGATTCCAGAAGATGCCCGAAGATTCCAGACGTTCCGGGGTTTCCCGTGTGTTCAGTTGTGCTTGCTTTATTTTATTTTGCATTGCATCATGTCATCATGCCATCATGTCATATTTAATTTTTGCATCTCAACCTAAATAAATCGTGTGGACCTTCGGTCCATTTAAATCGAGGGAAGATGTCTTCTCTTTATAACATATAAAAGCCTCCTAATATTTATGGAGCTATATTAATAAATATTCCATGCCTTCGGAATCATCGTAACACACTTGCATTAATTCCCCATGTTTATTTCACTCCAAGTTTGACTTCTATACCTTGCCTATAATTCTTTCCGTTGTTTCGAGGCACCTCCTTTTATCTAAACTCCTTTTATTGCAAGCTAAATGTTTTAGCTTTGCACTTCCTTTTTGTTGGAACTATTTTGTAAGGTTGGAATTAATCCGTAAAGCCTTAAAAAAAATGTCCATCATTTTATTCTGTTCGTTGACTCTTTTCTTTTATTTTTTTTGGCTCTCTCCTTTTATTCTTATTTCTGCTAAGGAATAAAAATAAAAAAAAGGCAGCAGCCCAGGCCGCCGGCCCATCCAGGCCTCTCCTCCTCCCTCCTCTAGGCCAAGGCCACTTCGGCCCAAATCACCTCCCTCCAGCCCGAGGCCCATCAATCCCAAACCCTAGCCGCAACAGCACCGAGCCCCGATCGCTCCCTGTTTTCCCTCGCTCACCGCCGCCACTCCCATCGTTCCCCTCTCGAACCCCATCGCCAGGATGTCCCGCTCGGTCTCCTCGAGCCCCGATTCCTTCGATGCCGTTTCCCTCTTCCCGATCTCCCCTTCGAGCAGCGCCGACCGAGGCCCGTTTTTCCCTCGTACCTCTCCATCTCTCCCTCGCGACGCTCCAGCGCCGGGCGTCGAGCGCCCCGGCCTCCCGTCGGCCCGAGCGCCCTTCCTCTCCCGAGCGCCTTCCCTTCCCGTCGGCCAGGGCCTCGCCCAGGGCCCCGACGAGCTGCCCCGCGCGCGGGCTCCCTCCTCCTTCATCCGTCCTCGCCCGGCGACTCCTCCGAGCTCCCGCGGCCAGGAGCCCAGGCACCGGCGCCTTCCTCGACCAGGCCGGATCCCTGCGCCAGGAGCGCCGCCCCGAGCGCCATGGCCGTCCAGGTCTCTTCCACGTCCCGAGCAGCGCCGCCCCAGGCTGCGGCCTCACCTCCCGCGCCGCGCTGCGCCCCGAGCCGCGCCCGTCATCCTCCGGTCCTTCCGTTCCTGCGCTCGCCGCTGCATCCCGTTCCGCGAGCCTCCCCGAGCGCCTGCGGCCTCCCTTCACCAGCATCACCAGGAGCCCGGCCTCCCCGTTCTGTTGCAGCACCACGAGGCCTTGGTTTCTTTTTGTTGTTGTTTGTCGCTGTTTTCGCCAAGTGCACCGCAGCCGGCTTGGTGTTGTTATTTTTGGTCCAGCAGGTTTTGGCAAGTTCGACGCAAGTACCCCTACCGTCGCCCGTGAACCTCTACGGAATGTGTACGACTTCGAGACGAGAACGACTACACGTGACGGCGACCCGACCAAGTACCTCTTCGATAAGTACCTCTACACGGCGAAGCGACAAGTACCACTACCGACGCCGGAGCCATCGGAACGCTCGTGTACCTCTTCGTTACAAGAACCGAGACCGGACCGTCAAGTACATCTACACGATGACTCGCCAAGTACCACGACATGACGGATGAACATCTACAAACGTGTACCACGACGACCGAGTACATCTACGTCCCGAACGTCTACCGTCGCCGAAGACCGCGTGTACCTCTACGATACGAGAACGCCGACACAAGACGATGCGACAAGTACCCCTTCGATGCGCCGAGACCAAGTTCCACTACGTCCACGACGACTCGAACGACTACCGATGACCGTGAACAACTACCGCCGTCGTGGAACCGCCAAGACGAACGGAACAACTACTTCCCTCTACGGAACGACTTCTTCCTCGTCGGACACGTGAACGACTTCTTCCACTACGTCCTCTCGACGAGCTCGAACCGCCTCGAAACGCACGCTTCGAAGGTATAACCCCGAGACGACCCCGTGGATGAACGCTTGTGCTTGCTTGTGTTGTATGAAATGTCTCCCGTGTGTGCTCCGTGCCCGTTTCACCTTTTGTCTTGTTCCTCGGTTGCCTCGTCACCGACTCATGGGAACCTGGAAACGGGATCGTCCCACCTTTCTCGTTTGACTCGCTCACGTCGATTCTACCTTTTGCATCGGACTCTCAACGAGTTACCGGTACCGATATGTTGCCATGCTTCATTTTCGGATCGTTGTCGTGGCACCCTTTCTTTCCACCACGGTGACAAATGCTTCTTATCCTTTAAGTCAACCTTTTAATAAACTTGCATAAACTTGATCATATCATCCGCATCATGTTAACAACCTTTAAATGTTTAATTGTTGTTGCTTTATAATTAATAAACATGCTCATGGGGATTTTCCGGATATGTTGTTGTTATTTCCGGCCTCATTTAAAATGTCTTAATAGTGTAGTTTCTTTATGTTTCACCTCTTGCCATGCTAAAAACTTTTAATCTTGTCTTGTAAATAATGAGAGTCAACTAAATAATTAATATGTGGTGTTTCGTCAATATGCAACTCGTTGCATATTGATCTCCACTTAACTTGTAGTTTTGTTTGTCCACTTTGCCATGCCATGCATATCTAAACCGGACATGCATCATACTTGGATGTGCATCTTATGCCTTGTTGATGCTTGTGTGTTTACCGTGTTGTTTGCTTCTTTCCGGTTGCTTCTCTTGTTAGCTTCGGTTTCGTTCCGGAGTTGTGAGGATTCGCTCGTCTGTGTGGCTCCGTCTTCTTCTTGGATCCGTTCTTCTTCCTCTGTGGAATTCCAGGCAAGATGACCGAACCCTGATACCATTACTATCTTTGCCTATTGCTAGTAGTCTCGATCTATAGTTTTGCCTCGATGCCCATGTTCTTCTTGTCAGCCTCCTACTTGTAACCATTGACATGTTTAACCACCCTACCTACGCAAACCGTTGAATGGCTAAGTACGCTTTCGCTCAGCCCCTCTTATAGCATTGTTAGTTGCAGGTGAAGATTGAAGATGCTTGCTTCATGTTGAAGTTTGGTTGGGTTATATCACACTATATAAATGCTTAAAATGAAATCATCTATATATTGGCAAGGGTGGAAGGCTAAGCCTTTTGCTTGGTGTTTTGTTCCACTCATGCCGTTAGGAACCGTATAAACCGGTGTTATGTTCCTTGATTATGCGTTCCTAACACGGTTGGGGTGTATGGGACCCCCTTGATAAACCGCTAAGTGCTAAGTCTTTTCCAGCAAGTCCCAACATTGGTACTATTTGCCTAATAACTAATAAAACATGCATAAGGGTCTTGCAAACCCTCTTTTATTTAATTCAACCCCCCGGGCCAGTGCTCCACATGAGTGTTGGTCCGAAATGGGCAACCTGCGGGGCCACCTCGAGGAAACTCAAGGTTTGGTAAAAACCCGTAGCTTGTCCCATCCGGTCGTGGCCTGAGACGAGATACGCGCGGCTACTATCAGGGTGTCGGCACGCCGGGAGGATTTGCTGGATTAGCCTTACCTTAGTTCGGTTTAACTCGAGCACGGGATTCCGAGAATACTCGGGTCTTCCCAACTATGGAGTTGCGACTCCGCGGATCGTGGGCTTGTAATGGGTCAAGTTGGAACACCCCTGCAGGGTTTGAACTTTCGAAAGCCGTGCCCGCGGTTATGTGGCAGATGGGAGCTTGTTAATTCCGGTTGTAGATAACTTGACACAATGTTTCAATACACTACCAGCGTGTGTACCGTGACTGTCAATTTCCGAATAGGGATTCGGGAGTTGAACACGGTGGGGTTATGTTTGACCGGCTTTAGCTAGGATCACTTCGTGATCATCTTTCGACCGATGCTCTTCTCTTCTCGCTCTTTATTGCGTAAGTTAGTGCTAGTTGCTGCTGTAGACTCTTGTTTGTTCCTTCACCTCTTATTCTTTCCTCAGCCTTGTCCTCACCCAAGGCTTAAATAGTCGTGTTACCCGGGAACGGGATTGCTGAGTCCTCTGTGGCTCACAGTTACTTCACCACACCAGATGCAGGTTCAGCCGAGTTCGATGCAGGAGCTGGTTCAGTGCTTCACCAGGAGCTCGATGAAGAGTTTGGCCGTTTGCTTGTGACGTTTCGATGTTCAGTAGTGGTTTCTACTAGGATTCGATCCTGACCTGTGGCTTTATGTTGTTTTGGTATCTTTCTTTTGGTTCTTCACCCGTAGTCGGGTTGTGATGTTTTGAATGATGATTGTTTATGTAATGTATTGTGTGAAGTGGCGAGTGTAAGCCAACTATCTCCTTTTGCATTTTAATCCCTCTTTTACATGAGTTGTGCAAAGATACCAAACTTGAGATCATTCTAGGATGGGCTTATACCTTTAAGTCGTGCCTCGACACGTAGGAGGTATAGTCCCATCCTGGGCATTACAGCCCGCTACACGCCCGGTTGAACACACCTCCTCGCCTCCATCAAACCCCTCCGTTAAACCCGCATGCAAACCGAGAAACCTACTCTGGCCACACGTCCGTTCCTGAGTGGGTCGGAATTAAACGCAACACCGGCCGAGCTCCTCCCGTCCGTCCTCAGTTTAAGGGCAAGTATAAGGCCCTGTTCGGCACGAAGGAATTTTACGAGAATTGTGGTGGTTTCCTTTCCTTCGGTATTTTTTCTTTGGGAGCGTTTGATACAAAGGAAACACCCCAGCCGATTTCAAAGGAAATGCTTCTTAAGCTGAGCTTTTCACGGGACTGAAACATCTGCTGGAAGCTCATTTTTCGCGTAGTCCCGAGGCAAACAGGCCAAGTGCAGGAGCACTGGATTTGACATGTCTGGCTCCAGAAGTGGCGTACACCTGGTTTACATGGACCATGCAATGACCTGTCTTGCTAAAACGCTGGTGGTGTATGTGGTCTATGTTCACATGTAACAACGATTCACCCAGTCGCATGCACAGCAGGTTGCCCTTGATTTTTTTAATCCAGCCATAAGTGCATTCTATCTCCTGTACAGCTAGCATAGCTTCCTGCGTTCTGAGCACCACTAGTTAGAAAAATTCCTCCAATTTCAAGCCTGTAGGTTTTGACTTTGTCCTCCACCCTGTTCCTATAGGGCCTAATAGGGTGATGTAAGCGGGCTGTAAGGATTTAAATATTATATTATTGCTTAGTTGGAAGAGAGAGAAGAGGAGAGAGAGGGGAAGCGGGCTGTAGACTTACAGCCGGCTGTAGCATGAGGTCCAAGAAGCTTTGTGAGAGTGGAAGGTGGGCCATATGTTGACAAAGTAGTACTTTCTTATAGCCAACTATTATGTGTTAGCTATTACATTGGTTGTAAATGACATGGGTTATAGCCAGCAACTGGCTATATCATTAATCATGCTCTAAACATGGCCAGACGTCGGCCAG
Organism: Secale cereale; assembly: GCA_902687465.1. Lineage (NCBI taxonomy): Eukaryota > Viridiplantae > Streptophyta > Magnoliopsida > Poales > Poaceae > Secale > Secale cereale. The sequence goes on from LR738710.1 coordinate 578,512,256, forward strand.
GCTCCTACCGTCTGCCCTCTATTTACACGAGGCCAGACAGATAGCGGGTAAGAATCGCACCCCTTCGCCGCTCCCCCATCTCCTCCTTCACCATTTTCTCCAATCATCCGATGGCTTCCGAGAAGCCGTTCTCCGGCATATTACCCGGGTGGGTGGCCCGTCGAGCCCTCCGGATTCGGGAGAGGCTGCCCGGTGCTTCACCAACCTTGCTTGGCCCGACGGAGCCAGTTGCCGCCCCAAGCAGGCGCGTGGTTCAGCAACTCGCCGCTCCAGTTCAGCTTGATGAGGAGTGGCGAGTTGCTCCATGCCGGTACGGGCGTCGTCGCTGCCGCATCGTACTGCACCACCAGTGTCTACGGTGCCGCGCCTGCCATGTCTGTGGGCGCGCCTCCCGTGGCTGCGGCTGCGCCATGCAGGCAGAGATAGAAGCCGGGTGCGTGGAGAGCGACGAGTCGGTGGCCAGCTTCTCCGTGTCCGCCGCCATCATCGAGGAGAAGTAGAACACGGGAGGCCGCCGCCACTTGGGTCCCATGAAGGCCACCGCCGAGGCGACGACTACGCATTTAAGTGGTTTCTTTGCTTCTTCGTCTCTTCCGAGGACCTTCGTCAACCCCGCAAAGTGTCTGCCCGACATGAGGAAGACAAAGTGATCCGCGGGCGGCCCTTTAGATCATGTACTCCCTCTCCATTTAGATTATGTACTCCCTCTCCAACTGACGGAGGGAGTATTAATTATACCTACAGAGCCGGATTGGCACCGCTTAGTTCATGTAAATGTAATGTAATCCATTGTGTTTATATGAAGATCCAACTTTTTTATACGAAATCCTTCATGCTTATATGAAATCAGTCCGTGTTTGCACGAATTTCATCTGGTTGGTTAGAGTTGTGAAAATGTATGCCTCTGGCGTTTGATGTCATCCGCCACGGAAGGAAGCAGGAGGAAATTTGCCGGCTGCCGTTGGAGATGCTCTTATGCTGGAAATAATAGAGTGACATCCAATCCATTTGAGTTAATTGCTTGTATGATTGTCCCTCTATAAAAAGTTAATTGCATGTACAATGTACACGTGACTTGCAGGGTGGCTACAACTTCGTACAGAAAGTTAAAAAGAAACAAGTTCGTCCTTAATCTTGTATTCTAAGTACTCTGTGGGTTCCACTCTCAGTACAGTAGCGAAAGAAGTATATATTAAATAAGTAATATATAATATAAAAATTTAAAGTTAAAGACAAAATTCGAACTCATGTCATCGCTTGCGAGCATCCGGCACTAATCAGTCCAGCACATTTTTGTTGTAGACCATGCTAGAGATATATCTCCATGTCTACTCTTATACTCCATTTGTTCCTAAATATTTGTCTTTTTCAGATTTCAAATGGACTACCACATATGGATGTGTATGTAGACATATTTTAGAGTGTAGATTCACTCATTTTGCTTCATATGTAGTCACTTGTTGAAATCTCTAAAAAGACAAATATTTAGGAACGGAGGGAGTAGAAAACAGAGTTGGTGATGATGGTGTGCGTGTGTAATGCCCCGGATGTAATACTTTCCCTTTTGGGCATATAATATATCTCCGGCTTCATCAATTCCATTTCGGGTTCTTCGTCTTTTGGGTTTTCATTGTTTTGTTGTGTGCGTGTGTGGCATTCATTCATATCATGTAGTCATGTGCATCGCATTGCATTTGTGTTGTCGGTTGCATCCGGTTCCACGCGTTCCTTCCCGTTGTCCGTTTCGCGTTCCGGAGCTCCCTCACGTGTCTGTGGCGTCCCGTAGGCCTACTTTGGTGTTTGGCCGTGTAACGTTACCGGTTTGACGCGAGACTTGTCGTGTGTTGTTGTTTTGGTGTGTGTAACCCGCCTGTCAAATCTCGTCGCGTTTTGAGCTCGTTTGGTGCTCCAACAGTTATTCTCGTGGGCTCAAAGTGCCTCCACTTTTAGGCCCAAGACACCCCTCCTACAACCCACCAAACTAACCCAAATCCCTCCCTTCATCTAGGCCATCCAATTCTAATCGTGAGGCCGAAAACCGCACTCCATTTGGACAACCCTAGCTCCTTGTGCCTTTATATTTGTCCACCTTCCCCAATTTTTGCCCCAAATAAGGAAACCCTAGTCCACCATCATCTCCTACCTCTTCTTCTTCCTCCTCCAGCCACCTCGCCGGATTTCTCGCCGGAATCCGCCGCCGCCGGAGCTCCCCTCGCCGGAGCTCACCGCCGCCTCTGCCTCTCCTCACCGCCGGCCGCCTCACCTCGCCACCGCCCCGGCCAGGCCCCGCCGGATCCATCTCCCTCCGGCCAACCGCCGCCCCAGGCTCGGCAGCCAACCGCCGCCCCGCTCCTCGAAGCTCCGCGCGCCGCCGCTCGGGCGCCAGAGGGCCGCGCCGCCACCTGGATCGCGGGGAGCAGGAGGCTCCCCGATCCAGATCCCTTCGCTGCGCCCGGCTGGGTCGGGCCCGTCTTCCCCCGTTCCGCCTCGAACCCTAGGGCCCGAGGCCCGTACCTCAGGCCGGGTGGGCCGCCTCCCTCCGTAGGCCCTTCGCGGGCCAAGCCAAGGCTGCGCCCCAGGCCGCCGCTCCGTCGACCATCAGCCGCCGCCACCGCCGATCCGTCTTACCGGGTCGCGGGCCCGATCCGCCGGCCAGATCCGGCCCGTTAGCTGGAGGGCCGCCCGACCCGCTTCGCCGGCGCGCCCGGATCCGAGCCGCGCCCGATCCGCCAGGACCGCGCCCGATCCACTTCTCCAGCCCGCAGTTGACCAGATCCAGTCCACTTTGACCCGGAGGTAGTCCAAAATCCGCCAAGTCTGAGATAATTTTGCTTGTCTGATGCTAGTTTCAAACGTGGATAACTTTGTGTGTGTTGCTCCGATTTGAGTGAATGAGATGTCCAGACGTTCATGGAGTCATGTACTACATTTCATTACATTGTGCCATGCATATTTGAGATCATCTAGATGCTTAAAATTCTGTTGCAAGAGTGCATCGTGATAAAAACTGCTGTTAGTGTTGTTTTCATGCCATCTTTGCATAGTGATAACTTGGTGCTCGTTTATCTGAATGATGCAAATGACATGTCCATGTGTTCGTCTTGTCATGCTCTACATGATGATTGCTTAGACTTGCATGATAGATTTAATCTTGCCATGTTTATCTCCGTTGCAAAGTGCTATGTGGCTGTTAAGTTTTTAAGCTTGTTATGAAATGCCAAATTGAGGAGCTCATTGCTATCGTCGTGATTGTCCCCATGATGCATGCTTAGGTGTTTTGGATTCACCATCATATGTACTTTGATGTGGTGCTTACCACTTGCCATGTTTATTTTTGAGGTGACTTAAACTTGCTCTCAAAGATGCCATGATGAAACTGTTGTTTCAACACTTAGTGAAAATTTCACTAAGTCTGGAATCTGTAATTTTCAGATGCCATGTTTGCTTGCTGTTCTAGGCCAATCCATGATAGTTTTGGGGTGAATCTTGTTGATTCCTTGCAGTATATATTGTTGGCTATCCATTCATGCTCTCACATGCTTATTTGAGTGGCTGTAGCATATTTAACTTTTGCTCCAAAGTTGCAATAAATTACTGCTGTCAGGATTTTGTCGTCAAGTTCAATATGTCCAAGCTTGTTGTTATTGATCCGTGGCTCCTTTGGGGGGTGCACCAATAGACTTATTTGCTGTAGGATATGTCTAGTTTATGTTCATACTCTTTTCCATGATATTTGAGTGTTGTAGCTTATTTATCTAGTGCTCCGAAGTTGCTATGTTGCTGTAATTTTCAGTTTTCGCATGTTTATTGTTTTGTGTGTAACTTTTAGCCCGTAGCTCCGATTGCAGCAAGTCTTATATAAAACTTGATTGATTTTTCGTGTAGATTCATAATATCCTATTGTTATCATGTTTTGAAATATTTTGCTTGAGTGCAATTTTCCATGCTCCTTGTGCTCCCATAGTGCATAAGTCATGCATCCATCATTTTTGTGCGCGCATTGCATTTTGTTGACTCGTGCCTTGTGTGGTTGTGTTGATTAGAGCCGGAAGCTGAGTCCGAGTACGAGTACGAGCACGAGGTTACTACCGAGGTTGAGAACGAGGACCCCTCTTACGATCCTATCGACAACTCTTCAGGCAAGATGACCGAACCCGGATACCATTACTATTTTTGCCTATTGCTAGAAGTCTCGACCTATAGTTTTGCCTCGATGCCCATGTCTTTCATGTCAGCCTCCTACTTGTAACCATGATCATGTCTAACCACCCTACCTATGCAAACCATTGATTGGCTATACGTAGGCTTCGCTCAGCCCCTCTTATAGCGTTGCTAGTTGCAGGTGAAGTTCAACATGCTTGCTTCATGTTGAAGTTTTGTTGGGTTATATCACACTATATAAATGCTTTAAAATGAAATCATCTATATATTGGCAATGGGTGGAAGGCTAAGCCTTTTGCTTGGTGATTTGTTCCACTCATGTCGCTAGGAACCGTATAAACCGGTGTTATGTTCCTTGATTATGCGTTCCTCACACGGTTGGGGTTATGGGGCCCCCTCGATAAACCGCCAAGTGCTAAGTCTTTTCCAACAAGTCCCAACAGTGGTACTATTCGCCTAATAACTAATAAAACTTGCATAGGGTCTTGCAAACCCGAGTTCTTAATCAACAACCCCGGGCCAGTGCTCCACATGAGTGTTGGTCCGAAACGGGGAGCCTGCGGGGTCACCACGAGGAAACTCGAGGATTGATATAAACCCGTAGCCTCGCCCATCCGGTCGTGGCCTGAGACTAGATATGCGCGGCTATTGTCAGGGTGTCGGCACGCCGGGAGGATTTGCTGGATTAGCCTTACCTTAGTTCGGAGTATCTTGAGCACGTGATTCCGAGAATACTCGGGTCTTCCCACCTTGGAGTTGCGACTCCGCGGATCGTGGGCCTGTCATGGGCCAAGTTAGAACACCCCTGCAGGGATTGAACTTTCGAAAGCCGTGCACGCGGTTATGTGGCAGATGGGAGCTTGTTAATATCCGGTTATAGAAAACTTGACACATTGTTCTAATACACTACCAGCGTGAGTACCGTGACTGTCATTTTCGGAAAGGGGTTTCGGGAGATGAACACGGTGGGGTTATGTTTGACTTGTTTAGTTTAGGATCACTTAGTGATCATCTCTCGACCGAGGCGCCTTCTCTTCTCGCTCTCATTCACGTAAGCTAGTGCTAGTTGCTGCTGCAAACACTTGTTCTTTCTTCAGCCTTGTTCCTCACCCAAGGCTTAAATAGTCATGTTACCCGGGAACGGGATTGCTGAGTCCTCTGTGGCTCACAGTTACTTCACCACACCAGATGCAGGTCCGATGGTGAGCTATCCAGGTGATGGCACCGAGCTAGACTGGGAGTACGACGAGGAGCGTAGCCGTTACTATGTTCGTTATCCTGATGATCAGTAGTGGAACTTCTACTAGGATTCGATCCGACCTGTGGATTTAAGTTATGTTTGGTATCTTGTCATTTGGATTTTACCCTTAGATGGGCTGTGATGTTTTATTGAATGATGATTTGGAAATGTAATGTATTTGTGTGACGTGGCGAGTGTAAGCCAACTATTTTTATGTTTTCCATCCCCATCTTTGCATGAGTTGTGCAAAGATACCAAACTTGCGATCATTCCATCATGGGGTTATGTCTCTAAGTCGTGCCTCGACACGTAGGAGATATAGTCCCATCCTAGGCATTACAGTGTGCCATCCTGCAATACAGGCCGTCGGATTTATATCTAACGGATAGGAGGAAAACTATGGCAGTTTTGCAAAAATATACCCACACCCCTCTCCACGTTCGCAAATACGGCCTTCCCTCATTCATCCTTTCCTCTCACAAGATAAACTACTCATACAAATGCATCTTGATGTTCCGTGCAACGCACGGGCATCTAGCTAGTTTCTTTTAAAATAGTTACTGCGATAATTGGGTCGAAGTGATATATTTTATGTCTGCCCCGAATGATTTCAGATTCACTAGTAGTAACAAAGAAAAGGCTGCCTTGTTAATTAACAGAAAACGGGGTGAAAACTATCACATGAGGCCGGTACAAACGAGGCACACTGGGTTCAGCGTCATCGTCACTACAGCTGTGCGCGCGCGAGAAGTCTACATATCGAGGGGGCTACTGAGCGAGGCACAGAGACACAATGTTCGAGAGAGAAACCAATTGATAGATTACGATCAGATCGAGTTGTCACCCTTCTGCTGTCATTGTTGGGGTGGGGGGAG
>LR738710.1:578518815-578557094 GCA_902687465.1 Secale cereale
GGGGGGGGCAATGACACTTACATATCCCTACTCTTATAAAAAACAGAGTTGGTGATGATGGTGTTCCTGCCATCCTGCAATATAGGCCATCCGATTTATACCCGACGGATAGGAAGGAAATTGTGGCAATTTTGCAAAAAGATACCCACACCCCTCTTCGCATTTGCAAATAAGGCATTCCCTCGTTCATCCTTTTCTCCCACAAGATAAACTACTCATACAAATGCATCTTGATGTACGGTGCAACGCATGGGCATCTTGCTAGTAGGGAGAAGGAGTTTGTGTGACACATATCTAGCTATATTAAGGGATTGGTAGATAGGATTTGTACGAGGCATACTTAAAGCATCACAAGGATAAACAAAATTGTGTGCATGCAAGTGCCTGGAAAAATGAAGCGAGAAATAATGTGTGTGTGTGTGCGCGCGCGCGCGTGTGTGTGTGTGTGTGAGAGAGAGAGAGAGAGAGAGAGAGAGGGAGAGAGAGAGAGAGAGAGAGAGAGAGAGAGAGAGCGAAATCTCAAAACAAAAGATGCTCTGTTGGAATCCCATTGTATGTATTCATATGGTTCTGGAACTCAAGTTAACCTTAGGCCTATGTGTGAGAGACATTATTATACTTTGAGACAATAGTGGTTGTGGGTGGGCGGAATTAAAGGGGTGGGTGTGTCCGACAGAGAGAGCGTGTGTGTTTCTGTGTGAGAGGATGGAGTAGAAGGAGGAATTCTAACCTTAACGGAGGGAGAGAAATACATGAATTGCACGTGTGTGATTCCGATGCCCACAGGGAAATGAGATATGTATGCGTGTGAGAGAGATTGCACAATTCATTCACGTATCACTATCTAGTGATCGTGGACGTGCATCGCTTGAACATAAATCAATATCTACTTCGTATCGTGGCCAAAGGTACAATATCGATTCAACGGTATAAAGATTGGACACTCACATATCACATTTTTTTCTATTTAAATAAACCTTTTCAGTTGTGCATGCCAAAGTTACAGTGATGTTTCTTCAAACAACCAATGTAGCTATCATGTACATGCACCATTGTTACTCTTGCATTCAAAATCATTAGTCTTGGATGATTTAAGGTTCTCTTATGAAGTAATATATGTAATATTCATATATGAATTCAACGGGTACGCATTTTATGAAATGGAGGCTATGTAATCATATGAGGTAACACTTTTAAGTAGCGGACTATAATATCCATTTCTTTTTGTGCGCCTCTACACTAACACGTAAATGCATTATGTTTAAAGTAAATAACCAATTGCACTAAATTATCTATTTACACGAGAAATATGTAGGCTGAGCGTTTGATCCCTTTTTTGTGAACACGCCACTACACCAGTACGATTGGCCGCGCCCGTGTGAACGCCCAAGTTATCGGCGCATCATCCCGAGTTATTGTCTTTTTTTGGGGTGGACTTCACACCAATTATTAACTACTAACGTGTGCCTCGTGTACACAGTCTCGCATGACCTTCCCGCTAGCACGGTCCAAAATTAGTTGAAACTGGATACGAACGATCCCGCGGGCGGCAAAATCTCCCGCCTCCTTCTAAAATTTCCGCCACCTTAGTCTTTAGCACGCAAAATTCCCCTTTTGTACTTGGTGCGCGGAGACCAACAGTTACAATACCGCCCTCATCTACATAATAGGTCAGGGCTGCTTTGGTAACTTACAGTTTCCCCCACTACACGGCATCCCCATTTCCTCTCCCCCTCCCTCCAAAATGACTAACTCCACAGCACCAGAGCATCTCACATCACGCCGTCTATACTTCATCGGCCTTTCTCCCCTCCCCTCTCGAAACCCTATACTGCTCATCCACCCACGTACCAGAGCCCATTCACTGCCAGCGGCGTCCACCTCGCCGGATCTGCTTCTGCGGCCGCATCTACCCCTCCCACCTCCCCTAGAAACAAGTAGACTGCTCATCCACCACTGTACCACAGCCCATTCAGTGCCGGCCTTGTCCACGGCGCCGGATCTGCTTCGTCGGTACTCTCGTCAACCGCAACACATCTGCAGCGGCTCATTCGTACTCCCCACCGGAGACGCTTCGCCCACACCCCCCGGAGCCGCCCCACCGACACCCCGGTCGACGGCCTCTGATCCTCTTCGACGACACCTTCCTCAACCCTACCGGAGCCGCTTCGCCGACACCATCGTCAACTCCACCGGAGTAGCTTCGCCTATACCATTTTCAACCCTACCGGGGCCGCTCTGCCAACTCACAAGTCCACGGCCTCAAATCCACTTCCTCGCACCCTCATCCAACCTATCGGAGCAGCTTCTGACGCCCCGTCCACGGCCGCAGATCCGCATCGTCGACACCATCCTTAACCCAACCACCGGAGCAGCTTCACCTATGCCCTCGTTCACGCCCACAGATCCGCTTCGCCCACACCGTAGTCCACCCTACCGGAGGCGCTCCACAAACACCCTACTCGACGGTTCTAGATCTCCTTACCGGACCCCGACAGCCAGCGCAGCGTCATCACCCTCGACGTTTCTAACCTGATTCCCACTGTCTAGCAAGATGCCAAGCACCCACCACAGCCTAGGTACTTGTCACCTTTAAACCCGTCCAGCATCACCTGCCCGATGTACTTCAAATATACTAACAGGTCACTGTTACCTGTTATGTAGCTGGCAAAAACTATAAGGACGATGTTTCTTCTGGATCTAACAGCTTGGCCAACCAAGATCCTAGACCGAGGCATTGCTATGATCTTGTAAGCGTCTCTCTCTCTCTCTCTCTCTCTCTCTCTCTCTCTCTCTCTCTCTCTCTCTCTTGTATTGTTCTGTGCCTACCAGCGTGCTTTTCTAAGATTTTCGACCAGTAATCCCTTTGTGCGGACAATGATTTCTACAACTAGCTGCTAAATTAGATATGTAGATGTCATACATGATACTACCTCGTACCTCCATTCCTAAATATAAGTCTTTCTAGAGATTCCACTATAGGCTACATACAGAGCAAAATGACTGAATCTACACTCGAAAATGCATCTATATACATCTGTATGTGGTCCATACTGGAATCTCTACATAGACATATATTTAGGAACAGAGGAAGTACATTACACAAAATCGTAGGTGGCATGTAGGAATTCCGGTACACTACATTAGGCCCCCTTAGAGTGTGTGCTAGTCCAGCACACAGAGTCATGGCTAGTTTATTCTACGCACACAATCATTAATTAGTGGTTTAAATATGCGCAAGGGATATGCAATGTATTATCATGTAGAGATGTCTGAAATTAGCCGTGTCAACTTGCAGATAGGGTTACACAATAAAAAAGTACAAGATGTATGTGGCAATTTCATGCAACATCGCAAAAAAGGAGAGCCAGCGATGAGCCTATACAGTGTGCTATGGTATGTCACTCCTCCATTGATATCATCGTGACATGTTATTTGTATGTCAGTTCTATTGGCCAAGTTTGTTAGGGACAGTTATTATGAGTTATCCTAAGAAAATAAGCACCTGTGAATATAAGCTCCATGTAATAAGCCAACCAGTTCTTTTCATTCCGTTTTCAACTTATCTTTGGTATGATCAGTGAAAAGTCTAGAATGCATTATATTTTTTCATTTTGCTGCCCATATGAAAATCAATTTGACTTGCAAACATCACAAATTGAACCTAGTGGAGTAATTAATATGATAGGAAAACATACCATCACTATTTGCTCAAAATGCAAATACAAAGATACCATCTACTTGGCACAATCTACTTTGGTCAATGTTTTCCATAGAGATTCCATTGCCTAATTTAAACAAAAACGCATGACCATCACTGTTTTCTTTGATTACTTGTTGTTCTTGATCTAACACTCTAACAGATCTTGTCAACGATTTAAACCCTAAGGGCTGCTGTAGTGGGGCCTTTTCTAACTCATAGGTGACATAAAGGTTTGGCTGTACACTAAAGTAGGCTCTCCAAGAGTACCTGGAGATCCAGTTCGAAGGTATGCCTAGTTTTTAATAGTGCACACATAGTAAATGCTCATTTAATTGTGTGCAAGTACAAGAGATGTGGCATGTTTCATTATGTGGTGTTGTTTTGTTATAATCTCATCCTTTTGTGTTCACAGACTGGAAAGTATTTATATTTATCTTCCAAGGAGACAAGTAACTAGTTTGTGTCACCTTGCAGAGGGAGTGCAATGAAAATAAGATTGAGGATTTCCAAGTACAAGATGTTAGGAAGGAGCCTTGCAAGAGAAGTAGGAGCTGCGCCGAGCCTCTTCAACCTGTTAAGGTAAGTCACTGTATCCAACTCAACAGTTCAATTCCTTGTTTGTTTCACGCATAGTTAATTTGCTCTTTATAATTGCTTTATTTGTCCTCAGTTAATGAGATGCCCAAAGAATGATGCCTGATGTTGGGTACTTGTATAACTATTAGTTGACATAATTAAAGGCCTTACCATTTAAATACTCTGCCGAAGTGTGTTTGAAGCTTTGAAGTCTGTTAATCAACTATTATTGACTGAGGCTCACAATCTAGTTTATACTAGGCTAATGATTGCATAGTTTTGCTTGTTGTAGTATGTTTGTATGAAATCCTCTGCTATTCATTATGCTCCCTAATACTTTAACTGAGCTACAGAATGGCCAACTGCTTGCTTACTTCTACGCAACGTGATGTCTAAATTTGTAACTTGTCTGTGTTTTGGATTGGGCCCCGACATCATGCTCCTCTCATGAGCTAAGAGAGATTTATGTATGCAGGTTGAACATACAACCTTTTTATAATTTTTAAAATATCACCTGCTTATGCTTCATGATGTGTAACATTATTGTTACTCCTGTTTTTCCATGTACAAAATAGTCTGTCTTGCTCGCTTCACTGTTGTAACTATATTTTTGCCTAGTCATGTGTACTTACAGAAACATTTCAGGATGAAGTGACATCAACACGAAGATCTGCGAGCAGTGCGGCATGGCCGTTACCGAAGGATTATGGATTGGAATTGGAATGTTCTGATGTTCTCGAGCATCAACTAGAGGTGGCAACACAACGTGTACATGATTCTGGACGTACAATCAACAAGTTGAGACTGGACATGCAGGTATTAGATGCAGTAGTCAAAAAAATGAAACAAGACACTGAGGTAACAATGAAGGAATTGGATATTTTGCAGACTGAATTTGGTGCTATCTTAATCCGGCCAATCCTATTTTCTGAAGAGATTATAGTTCAAGTGGTAAGTTATGTTGATGCGTGTCCATGATGTATGAGTTGTATTTGCCCAGTGTCTGTAATATGCTCTTTGTGTGTGCTTTATTATCACTGGTGCCGAACCATAATGCCTAGTGGGTATAATCGGCTGTAATTTCTTTATTGTATAGTGTAGGATTATTCTACGTTTCTATGCCTTAGTCTGTTTATTGTATAGTGTATGATTTTAGGAGGTGATAGTATAGAGTAGGATAATTCTTTGAATACGCTATATCATTCAAACGGGGGCCAACTCGCCCAAATGTTTTAGTGACCATGGCCCTCCACAGGCCGTACGATCCACGAGCCATCTACAGGACGAACGACCCATGGCCTCTTATGGCCGTCGGATTCGTGGGCCTTTTATGGGATGTCGAATCCGTGGGCCTTCTATCGGCTGTCGGATCCATGGGCCTTCTATGGGCCAGTGGATCCATGGGCCTTCTATGGGTCGTCGGATCAATGGGCCTTCTATGGGCCGTTGGGTTAATGGGCCTTCTACGTCCCGTAAGATCCATGGGCCTTCTATGGGCCTTGTACGTGCCGTATAAGGGGCCGTAAACGGGCTAGAGTGGAAATCGTACGTTTTCTGGGCTGACCATAACGGGCTGTTAATAGGACGTATTTGATGATGCTATGAAAATGGCCCAACGTATTAACGGGCCACAAACGGGCCGACTGTAACCACGGGCTGAATTTGGCCCACAAGCAGAAAATGACAGTAACATGCCGAAAGTAAACAAATGCTAGAAATGAGTCCAAGAATAAATGGGCCCTGAGAAGGCCGAAAGATAACATGGGCTGGAAATGACCCAACGGAATAATGGGCCGTTAATGGGTATAAAGTGATACACTGTTCATTACGGGCCAGTTTTACCACGGGCCGTTAATGGGCGACTGTTACTAAGGGCCTCATATGGGCCAAAAGACGGCATGGGCCGGAAGTTAAAATGGGCTGGAATTATATTGGATGGCCCAGATGACGCTACTGGGCCTAATTTGGATAGGCCGTAAACGGACCCTGGTTTAGCGGGTTGTAAATGGGCTATACGTGAGCAGGCCGTTAATAGGCTTGCCGTGGGCTGGTCCGCCACCTTTTGACCAAGTCAAACGGGTCGGCCTTTTCACAGGAATGGGCATGTGTTGGGCCGGTTCACGTGTCGACGTATCATAGGCGCTTTGGGTCCAATGAGTTGATGACGCTACTGGGCCTAATTCGGATAGGCCGTAAACGGGCCCTGGGTTAGCGGGCTGTAAATGGGCTATATGTGAACAGGTCGTTAACAGGCTTGTCGTGGGCCGGCCTGCCATCTTTTGAACAAGTCAAACGGGCCGGCCTTTTCACAGGAATGGGGCTCTGTTGGGCCGTGCCACGTGTCGATGTATCATAGGCGCTATGGGTCCAATGAGTGGATGACATCTGTTCCAACGGCGAGCCGACACGTGTTCCCTCCAGCCAATGATGATTTTACACGTGGAAAATCCCCATTGGTCTGGGCTGTTAACGGGTTATCAGATCCAAAACCGGACCCGATAGCTTAACGGCGTTCCGTTACGGTGGATGCCACGTGTCGGTCACCCTTGACGAAAGCACTTCTGTGACACGCGATTTATCGTCATGGAAGTGGACACTTCCGTGATGATAATTTTGGTAATGTCATGGAACACTTCTACGACAGCACAGGTATGACTATCTTGATTCTGTCATAAAATCATCATGGATGTACATGCATGACAGAAAACGTGACATACTGTGATAAATATGTATCATCACGAAAGTGTATTTTTTTGTAGTGTAGCCCCAGTTCTTTAATGTAATGTAGGCATGTATTCCGAATATAGTCATATGTGCTTATGGAAAAGAACTTGTATGACATCTTTTGTCCTACCCTCCCGTGGCAGCGGGGTCCTATTGGAAACTAAGAGATATTAAGGCCTCCTTTTAATAGAGTACCAAACCAAAGCATTAACACTTAGTGAATACCTGAACTCCTCAAACTACAGTCACCATCGGGAGTGGTCCTGATTATTGTCACTTCGGGGTTGCCGGATCATAACACATAGTAGGTGACTAATGACTTGCAAGATAGGATCAAGAACTCACATATATTCATGAAAACATAATAGGTTCAAATCAGAAATCATGGCACTCGTGCCCTAGTGACAAGCATTAAGCATGGCAAAGTCATAGCAACATCAATCTTAGAACATAGTGGATACTAGGGATCAAACCCTAACAAAACTAACTCGATTACATGGTAAATCTCATCCAACCCAACACCGTCCAGCAAGCCTACGATGGAATTAGTCATGCACAATGGTGAGCATCATGGAATTGGTGATGGAGGAAGGTTGATGACGACGACGGCGACGATCTCCACTCTCCGGAGCCCTGAACGGACTCCAGATCAGCCCTCCCGAGAGAGATTAGGGCTTGGCGGCGGCTCCGTATCGTAAAACACGATGAATTCTTCTCTCTCATTTTTTCTCCCTGAAAGTGAATATATGCAGTTGGGGTTGAGGTCGGTGGAACGTTAGGGGGCCCACGAGACAGGGGGCGCGCCCAGGGGGGTGGGCGCGCCCCCCACCCTCGTGGACAGGGTGTGGGCCCCCTGGTCTTGATTCTTTTGCTAGTATTTTTTATATATTCCAAAAATATTCTCCGTTGATTTTCAGGTCATTCCGAGAACTTTTATTTCTGCACAAAAATAACACCATGGCAATTCTGCTGAAAGCAACGTCAGTCCGGGTTAGTGCACTTCAAATCATGCAAGTTAGAGTCCAAAACAAGGGCAAAAGTGTTTGTAAAAGTAGATACGTTGGAGATGTATCAACTACCCCAAGCTTAAACCTTTGCTTGTCCTCAAGAAATTTAGTTGAAAAACTGAAAGTGATAAAGAAAAACTTTTACAAACTCTGTTTGCTCTTGTTGTTGCAAATATGTAAAGCCAACATTCAAGTTTTCAGCAAAGATTATGAACTAACCACATTCACAATAACTTTTAGGTGTCATGTTTACTCATATAAATGGCATAATGAACTAGCTAGCGAGCAATAATAATAAGCCTCGGATGAAAACACTTTCTCAAAACAATCATAATATGATATAACAAGATGGTATCTCGCTAGCCGTTTCTGATACTGCAAACCATAAATGCAGGGCACCTTTGAAGATCAAGGATTGACTAGACATTGTAATTCATGGTAAAAGAGATCCAGTCACAATCATACTCAATATAAATTAATAGCAATGCATGCAAATGACAACGGAGCTCTCCAACTGGTGCTTTTCAATAAGAGGATGATGACTCAACATAAAAATAAATAGATAGGCCCCTCGCAGAGGAAAGTAGGGATTTGCAGAGGTGCCAGAGCTCAAGTTTTGAAATACAGATGAATTAAATTTTGAGCGGTATACTTTCATTGTCAACATAACAACCAAGAGATCTCGATATCTTCCATGCTACACACATTATAGGCGGTTCCCAAACAGACTGGTAAAGTTTATACTCCCCCACCACCAATAAGCACACTCCACGGCCATCCGAATCCACGGGGTAGCGTCCATACCAACAACAGCCCTGGGGGAATTTTTTAACTATTTTGATTTGATTTGAGCATGGGAGTGGGCATCCCGGTTACCGGCCATTTTCTCGCGAATGATGAGTGGAGTCCACTCATCGTGAGAATAACCCACCTAGCATTGAAGATATAGACAACCCTGGTTGATACATGAGCTGTTCGAGCATACAAAATAGAATTTCATTTGAAGGTTTAGAGTTTGGCACATACAAATTTAGTTGGAACGGTAGGTAGATACCGCATATAGGAAGGTATGGTGGACTCATATAGAATAACTTTGGGGTTTATGGAAGTGGATGCACAAGCAGTATTCCTGCTTAGTACAAGTGAAGGCTAGAAAGAGACTGGGAAGCGACCAGCTAGAGAGCGACAACAGTCATGAACATGCATTAAAATTAATTAACAATGAATGCACGCATGAGTAGGATATAAATCACCATGAACATAAATATCGTGGAGGCTATGTTGATTTTGTTTCAACTACATGTGTGAACATGTGCCAAGTCCAACCACTTGAATCGTTCAGAGGAGGATACCACCCCATCATACCACATCACAACCATTTTAATAGCATGTTGGCACGCAAGGTAGACCATTATAAACTCCTAGCTAATTAAGCATGGCATGAACAACTATAATCTCTAATTGTCATTGCAATCATGTTTCATTCATAATAGGCTGAATCGGGAATGATGAACTATTCATATTTACAAAACAAGGTAGGTCGAGCTCATGCCAGCTTCTCTAATCTCAATCAGTTCATCATATATCATCATTATTGCCATTCACTCGCACGATCGGATGGTGTGGATAATAATAATAGTGCACGTGCATTGGACTAAGCTGGAATCTACAAGCATTTAATACAAGGGAGATGACAAAGTAATATGGCTCTTGGTTAAATCAGCAGTAATGCATATGAGAGCCACTAATCATTTTCATCATGGTCTTCTCCTCTTGACCCCCAAAGAAAAGAAAAGAAATAAAACTATTTACACGGGAAAACTCCCAACACGCAAAAGAAGAACGCGAAATCTTTTTGGGTTTTCTTTTGATTACTACTACTATAGGCATGGAAAGTAAACTAGCTAATAGATACAACTAATGTTTTTGTTTTTTGATGTTCATGACACACAAGACAAAGACTTAGAAAAGAAAATAAACTAGCATGGATAGTACAATGAAAAAGTATGAGCACCGACTACTGGAATGAGTGTGTGAACATGAATGTAATGTTGTTGAGAAATACATACTCCCCCAAGCTTAGGCGTTTGGCCTAAGTTGGTTTATTGCCACGGATCAAAGCTACTCTCTCCGGCGCACGGAGGAGTGTCCTCTGGGTGCCACTGGTTGGCCATCTCCTCCGGATTCCACTGGTAAACTGATTGCCGATAAGGATCAAGTGATGGCTCTGGCTCTGGCTCCGAGACCTGTGCCTCGCTCCAGTACGCATAAACGGCATTCGGCAAAATGAGGTACGTGCCTGAAAGTAAATCAAACAAAGAAGGTGCAGGCAGGGTAATAATCTCACAGTATTTTTTATCAAATATCAATTTGTACTTAAGCGACATCTTATCCTTAACAATAAAATCATGCGCTATCATACTCTTATGATTTAGAAAAGCCGGGGCCAGCAACTTCTCTTCTTCTCATGATGCCTAATAGGTATCCTAAAGTGTTCACCAAGGCGTGAAGCAAATATACCTCCGAAGATGGGCCCCTTTGTACGGTTCAGACTTAATCGTTTAGCAACAACAACGCCTAAGCTAAAAGTGGTATCTCGGAACAAAGCATGGCGCAAAATAACAATATCAGGGGCACTAAGGTTTCCATTGTTCCCTGCGACCAATTAAGCATCTACTAGCAAATATTGCAAAGTAGCGTAAAACAGGAAAAATGTATACTAATGATTCTTGCCTCTGAAACGTTCCTCGATTCCCCTACAGCGATTGTATCAATAAACCCCTCCACATCCTTACGATGTGGTTCCTCTAAGCTACCCGCAAAGGGTATCTTACAAACTTGACAAAATTCATATAGTGACATCTCCCTAACCTCATCATATAAGTGAAACTCCACTGAAGGTGGTGATTTCTTAGCGTGGAAATAGAAATCTTGCACGAAAATATTAGTGAGTAAGAGATACTGTTCGCGCTGGTCGTGGAGGAAGTTGGTGAGGCCTGCATTCTCGGCAAAATAATAAAAGTCTTTATGAATCCCGGCATCTCTTAAGAACTCATCACAAGGCCATTCACATGGCCAAACTTCGCAGTGCGAGGAAGATTGTATTTGGGCTTTATATTCTCCTCCTTCTGCTTATCCTTTGAGCTTTGGCTCGAAGAGCCTCTCAATAATCTCCTCATCATTTTCTTCCTCTGAAAAATTTCTGAAATTTTTAGTGACTCAAAATAAAAGTGAACCAAACTCAACAAGATTGATAGCAACTACTCCCACAAGTGCCTAGAGACTATATCATGCATTAGAACTACTTGGAACCACATAATTTGACATGCAAGCTCAACAACAGGGTCACCTAAGCAGCAAAAATTTGCAACAAATAAAGCACTAGAACAAAAACTAATTGTACCATTGGAGGAGTCACATACCGAAGAACAATCTCCCCAAACAGTTTTGTGAATGGAGCTTTGAGCAAGGAGATCGAAAATGGCAGCAAGATGAGCTAGAACACGAGTTTGAGCTATGGGAGGATTTTTTCTGGAGGAAGATGAAGTGTGTGGGTGCTGGAATAAGTGGAGGGGGGCCACGTGGGGCCCACGAGGCAGGGGGCGTGCCCAGGGGGTGGGCGCGCCCTGCACCCTTGTGGCCAGGTGCTGTGGTCTCCTGATGTGTTCTTAGTGCCAAATATTCTTAAATATTCTAGCAAAAATCATACTTCATTTTCGGTGCATTTGGAGAACTTTTATTTTCGCGGTATTTTTTATTGCACGGATAACTCAGAAAACAGACAGAAAATACTATTTATTTCTTTATTTAATCTAAATACCAGAAAGTAAGAGGAGGGTACAGAAAGTTGTGCTCTCTAAATTCATCCATCACATGCTCATCAAAAGGAATCCGTTAACAAGGTTGATCAAGTCTTGTTAACAAATTCTTTCCGAATAACATGAAATCGGAGAATTTTCGAATAGCACTAGGTTACCTCAATGGGGATATGTATGTCCCCAACAATAATAATATCATATTTCTTCTTGATAGTAGGAAGAGGAAATTCAAAACCTCCAATAGTAATCATTGAAATTTTTCCGATAGAATTGATACTGTGGATTTGAGGTTGTTTCCTTGGGAAGTGTACCGTATGCTCATTACCATTGACATGAAAAGTGACATTGCCTTTGTTGCAATCAATAACAGCCCCTACACTATTCAAAAAGGGTCTACCAAGGATAATGGACATACTATCGTCCTCGGGAATATCAAGGATAACAAAGTCCGTTAGAATAGTAACATTTGCAACCACAACAGGCACATCCTCACAAATACCGATAGGTATAGCAGTTCATTTATCGGCCATTTGCAAAGATATTTCAGTAGGTGTCAACTTATTCAAATCAAGTCTACGATATAAAGAGAGAAGCATAACACTCACACCAGCTCCAAGATCACATAAAGCAGTTTTAACATAGTTTCTTTTAATGGAGCATGGTATAGTTGGTACTCCTGGATCTCCTAGTTTCTTAGGTATTCCACCTTTAAAAGTATAATTGGCAAGCACGGTGGAAATTTGAACTTCCGGTATCTTCCTTTTATTTGTAATAATATCTTTCATATACTTAGCATAAGGATTTGTTTTAAGCACATCAGTCAAACGCATACGTAAAAAGATAGGTCTAATCATTTCAGCAAAGCGCTCAAAGTCTTCATCATCCTTTTTCTTGGATGGTTTAGGAGGAAAAGTCATGGGTTTCTGAACCCATGGCTCTCTTTCCTTATCGTGCTTCCTAGCAACAAAGTCTCTCTTATCATAACATTGATTCTTTGATTGTGGGTTATCAAGATCAATAGCAAGTTCAATCTCTACATCATCGTTATTGCTAGGTTGAGCATCATCATGAACATCATCATTAACATTATCACTAGGTTCATGTTCATTACCAGATTGTGTTTCAGCATTAGAAACAGAGATATCATTGGGATTCTCAGGTGTGTCAACAACAGGTTCACTAGAAGCATGTAAAGTCCTATCATTTTTCTTTTTCTTCTTTTTAAAAGAACTAGGTGCATCAACATTAGCTCTCTGAGAATCTTGCTCAATTCTCTTAGGGTGGCCCTCAGGATATAGAGGTTCCTGAGTCATTCTACCCCCTCTAGTCACAACCCTAAGAGCAAATCATTTTGTGCTTTAATTACTTGTTCTACTTGAGTGGTAACCATAGAAGCATGTTTACTAATGAGTTTAAGCTCACCTTTAACTCTAGACATATAATCACTCAAGTGTTCAATCATATAAGCATTACGTTTCAGTAGTCTACTAACATAAGCATGGAAGTTTTCTTGTTTAACAATAAAAGTGTCAAACTCATCTAAGCATTGGCTAGCAGAATTATTATAAGGAATATCACCTTCATCAAATCTATAGACAGAATTTACCATTACTACCTGTGTCGGGTTATCAAGACCATGTATTTCTTCAATAGGTGGTAAATCCTTAATATCTTCAGCTTTAATACTTTTTTCTTTCATTGATTTCTTTGCCTCTTGCATATCTTCAGGATTGAGAAATAGAATACCCCTTTTCTTCGGAGTTGGCTTAGGAGTTGGTTCAGGAAGTGTCCAATTGTTTTCATTAATCAACATATTATTCAATAGCAATTCAGCTTGATCAACAGTTCTTTCCCTGAAAACACAACCAGCACAACTATCCAGGTGGTCTCGGGAAGCATCGGTTAGTCCATTATAAAAGATATCAAGTATTTCATTTTTCTTAAGAGGATGATCAGGCAAAGCATTAAGTAATCGGAGAAGCATCCCCCAAGCTTGTGGGAGACTCTTTTCTTCAATTTGCACAAAATTATATATTTCCCTTAAGGCAGCTTGTTTCTGATGAGCGGGAAAATATTTAGCAGAGAAGTGATAAATCATATCCTGGGGACTATGCACACAACCAGGATCAAGAGAATTAAACCATGTTTTAGCATCACCCTTTAAGGAGAACAGAAATAGCTTAAGGATATAATAGTAACGAATTTTTTCCTCATTGGTGAATAGGGTGGCTATATCATTCAGTTTAGTAAGATGTGCCACAACAGTTTCAGAGTCATAGCCATGGAAAGGATCAGATTCAACCAAAGTAATTAACTCAGGATTGACAGAGAAATCATAATCCTTATCAGAAATACAGATAGGTGAAGTAGCAAAAGCAGGGTCATATTTCATTCTAGCATTCAAAGACTTTCCTTCCAGCTTAGCTAACAGTTTCTTAAGATCATACCTATCATTGCAAGCTAAAAGATCTCAAGCAGTTTCTTCATCCATAACATAACCCTAAGGCACAACAGGCAATTCATATCTAGGGGTGAATCTTCATCATCACTATCATCAATATTATCAGTTTCAATAATTTCATTCTCTCTACCCCTAGCAATTTGTTCATCGAGAAATTCACCTAGTGGCGCAGTATTATAAAGCATAGAAGTAGTTCCATCATAAGTACTATGCATAGAAGAAGTGGCATCATCAAGAACATGCGACATATCAGATTCAATAGCAGGTGTAGGTGTCGCAAATTTACTCATAAGAGAGGGTGATCAAGTGCAGAGCTAGATGGCAGTTCCTTACCTCCCCTCGTAGTTGAGGGATAAATCTTGGTTTCTTCGTCTCTCAAGTTCTTCATAGTGATCAACAGATATAAATCCCAAGTGACTCAAAGAATATAGCTATGCTCCCCGGCAACAGCGCCAGAAAATAGTCTTGATAACCCACAAGTATAGGGGATCGCAACAGTTTTCGAGGGTAGAATATTCAACCCAAATTTATTGATTTGACACAAGGGGATCCAAAGAATACTCTCAAGTATTAGCAGTTGAGTTGTCAATTCAACCACACCTGGAAGACTTAATATCTACAGCAAAGTATTTAGTAGCAAAGTAATATGGAAGTAACGGTAACAGTGGCAAAAGTAACAGTAGCAGTTTTGTAGTGATTGTAACAGTGGCAGCGGAAAAGTAACTAAGCAAGGAGCAATATGTGAAAAGCTTGTAGGCATTCGATCAGTGATGGATAATTATGTCGGATGCGATTCCTCATGTAATAGTTATAACATAGGGTGACACAGAACTAGCTCCAGTTCTTCAATGTAATGTAGGCATGTATTCTGAATATAGTCATACGTGCTTATGGAAAAGAACTTGTATGACATCTTTTGTCCTACCCTCCCGTGGCAGCGGGGTCCTATTGGAAACTAAGGGATATTAAGGCCTCCTTTTAATAGAGTACCAGACCAAAGAATTAACACTTAGTGAATACATGAACTCCTCAAACTACAGTCATCACCGGGAGTGGTCCCGATTATTGTCACTTCGGGGTTGCCGGATCATAACACATAGTAGGTGACTAATGACTTGCAAGATAGGATCAAGAACTCACATATATTCATGAAGACATAATAGGTTCAGATCTGAAATCATGGCACTCGGGACCTAGTGACAAGCATTAAGCATGGCAAAGTCATAGCAACATCAATCCTAGAACATAGTGGATACTAGGTATCAAACCCTAACAAGACTAACTCGATTACATGGTAAATCTCATTGAACCCATCACCGTCCAGCAATCCTACGATGGAATTACTCACGCACGGCGGTGAGCACCATGGAATTAGTGATGGAGGAAGGTTGATGATGACAACGGCGATGATCTCCACTCTTCGGAGCCTCGAACGGACTCCAGATCAGCCCTCCCGAGAGAGATTACGGCTTGGCGGCGGCTCTGTATCGTAAAACGTGATGAATCCTTCTCTCTGATTTTTCTCTCCCCGAAAGTGAATATATGGAGTTGGGGTTAAGGTTGGTGGAGCGTCAGGGGGCCCACGAGACAGGGGGCGCGTCCAGGGGGTGGGCGCTCCCCCACCCTCATGGATAGGGTGTGGGCCCCCTGGTCTTGATTCTTTCGCCAGTATTTTTATATATTTCAAAAATATTCTCCGTTGATTTTCAGGTCATTCCGAGAACTTTTATTTTTGCACAAAAATAACACCATGGCAATTCTACTGAAAACAGCGTCAGTCCGGGTTAGTTCCCTTCAAATCATGCAAGTTAGAGTCCAAAACAAGGGCAAAAGTGTTTGGAAAAGTAGATACGTTGGAGACGTATCAAGCACTTTCTTAGGGATCATGTGATCAAGAAGGACATTGAGATCATTCATGTCAACACTCAAGAGCAATTGGCAGATATCTTCACTAAGCCCTTGGATGAGAAAATGTTTTGCAAGCTATGGTGTGAGCTAAATATCCTAGAATCCTCAAATGTCCTATGAATGGACACACATCCTAACGCTTATGCATTTTGATTACTTAGATGTGCAACACACGAAGTAACGTATGTCCTTAATTCATGCAGACATGCACACTAAATGTGAATACATTAATGTGGAATTTGACTCTGGAGCGCCACAATAATTGTGTGACGTGTCCTCGTCTAGTACTTCCTATACGGTGGGTAACGCCACTACCAAACTTTCTTGAAGATTTTCATTTGGCGTCATGACTGCATTATCTTCATATCTGGTTTGTCTTCAACATTGTTTTGACTTAAAGGTGTATCTTCGCAATATTGATTTTGACTTCTCTGTGAATGTGTGTGTGTGTGTGTGTGTGTGTGTGTGTGTTTCGTCCTCTACAACATTCACTTATAGCTATGTCTTCAAACCTTTTCTGATCTAAGTGAATGTGATTGGTGTGACAGCCTGGATTTTGCCCTTTTCTTTTTCTTTTAATTTTCTTGGATTTCTTGATTTTATTTGCTTTTCAGTGGCTATGTGGTTCTGAAACTTGGGAAGATCATGTCTTCCTAGGTTTTATAGTGGATTGCAATCCTTCTCATCATCCCAAGACCCTGCCATTTCCATCCTTGACCTAACCCAATATTCTTTTTCCAAGGAATATTCCTTTCCTATTAAAGGAATAATTCTTTTTGCCCTAGGTTGTGAAGCAACCTATATCTCTGTCATTCTAAAAATTCCCAAATAATTCTCATAAATTGTTTGGGTCCTATCTTGCTCAAATATGGCAAAACATTTCATTGCCATGTTCAAAAATAATCCTCCAATAATCATTTTCCTATTCTGCCCTAAATGGCACTTTGCAAAGAAAATGCTATTTATGTTTGCCCAATTGACTCCAAACTTATTGGACATATTTTAATGTCCATAACTTTGCCCTGTGCCAAATTTCATACTCATTTGCCTAGTAAATATTTTTCAGTGATTTTCCAAAGTTTCTGTCCAGAAAGAAACTTTGTGAAGGAAGTATATTCTAGGCATGTCCAAATGAGTTGAAAGTTTTTCACATCCTTCAATTGACTAAATCATGCATTTCCACCAAATTTGAGCTCATGGAGATCATCTATATGAGCTCAGCTCCAAATCTTGGTTTCTGGTAAAAATTTCACTTTGTGAAGCAACCCTATTTTACCTTGCTTCATTTGAGCTGAAAATTTACCATGACATTCTTACATCTATCCCTACTCCGTCCACCAAGTTTTGGCTCAATCCACTTATCCATTTACCCTCGGTAAATTCTTCTAGCTTCTAGTCAGAATGGACCTTTGTGAAGGAAGTGCCACTTAGGTAACTCCAAATGGCATGAGATTTTTACAGAAGCTCCATATGGTCAAATAATACCACTCCACCAAATTTCAGCTCAAGACACTTAAGTATGTGAGTGCAACATCATAGTGCCCTAATCTGGCCAGTTTTGCACTTTCTAGAGCAACCATCATCTAAACTCCTCCTCTTAGTCTGATTTTGGCGATCTACATCATCTTAGTGTAAGATCATCACCAGACAAAGGTTTTACCAAGTTACCAAGCTGGTGTCCCCACTGCACAGCACAAACACTTGGCAGCTGGTTTGCTTTGGAGCTAAGTGCAAATCTCTTCTTTGCCCCTGGACCAATTTCTTTATGCATCTATACTAAGGGCACTAAGGTCCATCTACTGGACATGGTTGGACACGCCAAAGCGCGCCACTCGCGCTAGTGCACGTGGTGATCACGCTTGCGTCATGCACAATGCATGCTCTGGCTCGATCCGACCACTATTCTCGTCGTCTCCCTCCTCGTCTCGACCTCCATCAATGTCTAGTAGTTGCCCCGTGCTCGTCTGCATCGCCCTGCATCGCTGCCTCATCGTGGTTCGCCATCATTGCGCCGCCAGAACAGTGCCCGTGCTGTGCACTGCCTCTGTTCCTCCATTAAAGCTTGGTCGGGAGCTCATCCGTGAGCTCCAGAGCCTTTCCCGCGGCTATATGAGCGTGCCCCGACCACTCCCGCAGCTCACTCATCCCTCCCTCGCCACATTTAGTCACCAGGATCGCCACACGTCGTCAGAGTTAGCCACTGTCCGCCATGGCCGCCTCGGTCTCGGCTTGGTTCTGACCACCTCGAGCATCGCCCTCTCCTCTGGCGTTGTCCACTGTCTCCCCCACACACCCACGAGTCACCTCGACCCCTTTTCCCCTCGCCGGAGTGCCTTTGGCCGCAAGCCCCGAGTTCGGCTGTTGCCTCTGCCTCTCGACCGCTTCCTTGTCCGGCCTCCTCAAGCATCTTCTCGCCTCTTCACCACCACCAACCGACTCCCCGTGCTCCGGCGGTCCGCCCAACCACCTCGCCCTCCCCGGAGTCGTCCCTCATCGCCGGCTACCCCATTGCCCGACGCCGCTGCCTCCTCCCATCCTCCTCCCATCGCCGCACCTCCACGCTTCCTCGGTGGCCGCCACCCCTAGGGACGGGCACGGCCGTCTCCTGCAGTTCCGCCGGTGGTCTCGCCTCGGCCAACGGTGGCCGGAGCCGGCCGGGCCACCACCGACGCCGCTCTGCCTCGCCTCACCTCTGTCTCCTTCGAGGCCGAGCGAGCTCCCTCCCCCTGTGCCTCGGCCCAGCCCGTCAGTGGCTCAGCCGCTTGGGCTGAGGTGGTGCTACTTCTCGAGCTAGTGTTGTATTCCCTCGAAGAGGAAAGGGA
Organism: Secale cereale; assembly: GCA_902687465.1. Classification (NCBI taxonomy): domain Eukaryota; kingdom Viridiplantae; phylum Streptophyta; class Magnoliopsida; order Poales; family Poaceae; genus Secale; species Secale cereale. Next base: position 578,537,835 of record LR738710.1, read on the forward strand.
GATGCAGCACAGTAGCGTAAGTATTTCCCTCAGTTTTTGAGAACCAAGGTATCAATCCAGTAGGAGACCACGCACCAGTCCCTCGCACTTGCACAAACAAATAAGAACTTCGCAGCCAACGCGATAAGGGGTTGTCAATCCCTTTACGGTCACTTACGAAAGTGAGATCTGATAGAGATGATAGTTTATATTTTTGGCATTTTTAGTTTATAAGAACAGAAAATAAAAGCGATAAAAGTAAGGTAGATGTAGATTGATATGTTCAGAATAGACCCGGGGGCCATAGTGTTCTCTAGTGGCTTCTCTCATGATAGCGATATTCTACGGCGGGTAAACAAATTACTGTCGAGCAATTGATAGAAAAGCGAATAATTATGAGACTATCTAGGCATGATCATTGTATATAGGCATCACATCCGAGACAAGTAGACCGACTCCTGCCTGCATCTACTACTGTTACTCCACACATCGACCGCTATCCAGCATGCATCTAGTGTATTGAGTTCATAAGAACAGAGTAACGCCCTAAGCAAGATGACATGATGTAGAGGCATAAACTCAAGCAATATGATATAAACCCCATCTTTTTATCCTCGATGGCAACAATACAATACGTGCCTTGCTGCCCCTATTGTCACTGGGAAAGGACACCGCAAGATTGAACCCAAAGCCAAGCACTTCTCCCATTGCAAGAACTATAGATCTAGTAGGCCAAACCAAACCAATAATTTGAAGAGACTTGCAAGGATATTATGAGTACACATAAAAAGTTTAGAGAATAACCAAATATCTTTCATAGATAACCTTGATCATAAACTCACAATTCATCGGTTCTCGACAAACACACCACAAAAGGAGATTACATCGAATAGATCTCCTCGAAGACCGAGGAGAACTTTGTATTGAGATCTAGAGAGAGAGAAGAAGCCATCTAGATACTAGCTATGGACCCGGAGGTCTGTGGTAAACTACTCACAACTCATGGTGAGGGCGATGATGATGATGAAGAAGAAGAACTCCGTGATGGATCCCCCTTCGGTGGAGCTCCAGAACAGGATCCAAGATGGGATCTCATGGGAATAGAAGGTTACGGCAGTGGAATTAGGGTTTTCTCTCAATTCACGGAGGTTTTGGGGTACGTAGACTTATATAGGAAGAAGGAGGGCACCGGGGGACGCTCGAGGGGGCCACGAGGTATGGGGCGCGCCCCCCACCCTCGTGGGCCACCTCTTGATCCCCTGATGTGGTTCTCAAGCTCCGCGTTCGTGATTTTCTCCAAAAATATCTCTCGCGAAGGTTTCATTCTGTTTGGACTCTATTTGATATTCTTTTTCTGTAAAACCCTGAAACAGGGAAAAACAGCAATCTGGACTGGGCCTTTGGGTTAGTAGGTTAGTCCCAAAAATGATATAAAAGTGAATGATAAAGCCCATTAAACATCCAAGACTTCAAAAATAATAGCATGGAACAATAAAAAATTATAGATACGTTGGAGACGTATCAAGCATCCGTAAGCTTAATTCCTGCTCGTCCTCGAGTAGGTAAATGATAAAGAAAGAATTTTTGATGTGGAATTCTAACCAATATAGTTTTTCAATGTAATTCTCTTAATTGTGGCATGAATGTTCAGATCTGAGAGATTCAAGATAAAAGTCTATGTTGACATAAGAAATAACAATACTTCAAGCATACTAACAAAGCAATCATGTCTTCTCAAAATACTATGGCTAAAGAAATTTATCCCTACAAAATCATATAGTCTGGCTATGCTCCCTCTTCATCACACAAAATATTCATATGATGCACAACCCCGATTTCAGCCAAGCATTTGTTTTCATACTCTATCTTTTCAAACCTTTCAACTTTCACGCAATACATGAGCATGAGCCATGGACATAGCACTATGGGTGGAATAGAGGTGGTTGTGGAGAAGACAAAAAGGTGGGAAGATAGTCTCACATCAACTAGTCATATCAACGGGCTATGGAGATGCCCATCAATAGATATCAATGTGAGTGAGTAGGGATTGCCATGCAACAGATGCACTAGAGCTAAATATGAATGAAAGCTCAACAAAAGAAACTAGTGGGTGTGCATCGAACTTGCTTGCTCACGAGGACCTAGGGCATTTGAGGAAGGCCATTGTTGGAATATACAAGCCAAGTTCTATAATGAAAATTCCCACTAGTATATGAAAGTGACTAAACATGAGACTCCCGACAATGAAGAACATGGTGCTACTTTGAAGCACAAGTGTGGAAAAAAGATAGTAGCAATTGTCCCTTTTTTTGGGCCTTTCTTTTTTTTCTTTGGCCTTTCTTTCTTTTTTTCCTTTTTTTTGCGGAGGGGCTTTATAGATTTAGCCTTTCCTCCCATGGGACAATGCTTTAATAATGATGATCATCACACTTTCATTACAACTCGATATTACAACTCGATACTACAACAACAAAGTATGACTCTATATGAATGCCTTCGGTGGTGTACCGGTATGTGCAATGAAACAAGAGTGACATGTATAAAAACTATGCATGGTGGCCTTGCCACAAATACGATGTCAACTACATGATCATGCAATGGAAATATGACAATATGATGCGTGTCATATGAACGGAACGGTGGAAAGTTGCATGGCAATATATCTCGGAATGGCTATGGAAATGCCATGATAGGTAGGTAAGGTGGCTGTTTTGAGGAATAATATGGTGGCTGTTTTGAGGAAGGATATATAGTGGGTTTATGGCACCGGCGAAAGTTGCACGGTACAAGAGAGGCTAGCAATGGTGGAAGGGTGAGAGTGCGTATAATCCATGGACTCAACATTAGTCATAAGAACTCATATACTTATTGCGAAAATATACGAGTCATCAAAACAAAGCAATCAACGCATGCTCCTAGGGGGAGGTTGGCAGGAGTTAACCATCGCGCGCCCCCGACCTCCACACAAAGGTTGGCACTCTACAAATACCTCATGCTCTAACTTCGTCACATAGCGGTTCACCATACGTGCATGCTACGGGAATCACTAACCTTGACACAAGTATTTCTCAATTTCATAATAACTCCACTAGCATGACTCTAATATCACTATCCTCATATCTCAAAACAATTATCAAGCATCCAACATCTCATCATATTCAATGCACTTAGTGTGATTTTTTTTTACTACATTGACATTGGATGTCTATCATGTGAAGACTAGTTTCTTTAGCCTAAACACATTACCATGCTGCTTTAATAGACTCTCAAAAGGATATAAGTGAAGTATGAGAGTTCAACAATTTCTACAAAATATTACCACCACCGTGCTCTAAAAGATATAAGTGAAGCACTAGAGCAAAAACTATTCAACTCAAAGGATATAAGTGAAGCACACAGAGTGTTCTAATCATTTCTAGGCCATATTTAACTCTCTTAAATAGATGTGTCCAGCAAGGATGATTGTGGCAAACTAACAAGCAAAGACTCAAATTATACAAGACGCTCCAAGCAAAACACATATCATGTTGCGAATAAAAATATAGCTCCAAGTATAGTTACCGATGGATGAAGACGAAAGAGGGGATGCCTTCCCGGGGCATCCCCAAGCTTAGGCTTTTGATTATCTTGGATTTATTTGGGGTGCCATGGGCATCCCCAAGTTTAGGTCTTTGCTACTCCTTGTTCCATAGTGCATCAAAGCAATACTCAAGACTTGAAAACTTCACAACACAAAACTTAGACAAAAATTCTCGTGAGCTCCGTTAGTATAAGAAAGCAAACCCTACTCAAAGGTGCAGCAATGAATTCATTCTTCATTTATATTGGTGTTAAACCTACTGTATTCCAATTTCTCTATGGTTAATACTTCACAGTCTTACACATAGATGCATCGGAATAAGCAAACAACACACGAAAAACAGAATCTGTCAAAAACAGAATAGTCTGTAGTAATCTGCAGGTTTCGCCTACTTCTGGAACTCCAAAAAATCCAAACTAAATTGGTAAATTTTTGGAATTTGTCTACCAATCATCTGCAAAAAGAATCAACTAAATATCACAATCCAGTAAAATCTTAAGACCACTTTAGCCAGCGCTAACGATTCTGTTTTTCACAGCAAGATCACATAAACTTCACACAAGTCTTCCCAAAGGTTCTACTTGGCAGAAACACTAAACAAAACATGAAACCACATCTAATAAGAGGCTAGATGCAATATTTATTCCCTAACAGCAACAAAAACAAAAACAAAACATAAAATTGGGTTGCCTCCCAACAAGCGCTATCGTTTTACGCCCCTAGCTAGGCACGATACAATATAAATCTAGGGAATGCCATAATGATATGATATGTCGCGAAAGCTCATCTCATATTCCCTACGTTCGGCAGCAAGCTTCCTTTGTGGCAAGCAAAAGTAATCAAAAGGGCTAAATTTAATGGGACAAAATTCAGGAGGAACATGTTCCTCTTTCGACCCTTTGTAGTGGATAACCAATTCATCATTATAGGCATTCTTTTGGCAGAAGGTCATAACCCTTCGCTCAAGGGAGAAGCCTAACCCATTATTTTGAACAGAAAAATCATCATTTATCTCAGAAATTCTATCAATCAAGATCTCAACAGGAACCTTTTTTCTAAGGTTTTCATTAAAAGCAACATGATCAGGAGATCGCAACCGCATTAGGTCTTCTTGATTGAACAAGATAGCCGCTATAGGAGGTAGACCGGCATCTACTCCGTAATGAGCAAAGATTTCTCTGGCCTCTTTCATGATATATCTAAATTCATGAGCCAAAAAGATAGTAGCTGCATGCTTAACAGAAGAATGCTCAATATTGGAAAACTCCAAAAAGATTCTCTGAATACAGGGATGCATATGGATAAATTGCCTTCCAATTTCTACTATAAGCATAGATACAGCATCCGCAATGCTACTAGTTCCATGAATAATAGAGCCACCCACATTGGGCAAAGCACCGCCACAAGTGAAGAAGTCTTGAAGAACTCATTTTCCAATAATATTGCCGCTACCAACCCAGAATTTCTTAATATGTAAAGTGGTAGCTTCATCCGGGGGATCAACATAGACGTTGCCCTCGACATTACTACCCTTCTCGATAGGATCGTCTCCCATCTCAGACATGAGGGCAATCAGGCAAGCAAACAGCACACGCAAGCAAACAAGAAGCAAGCGAACGATAAACACACGGCGGAAGAAGGGCAAATAAAACGGCAAGGGTGAAGTGGGGGAGAGGAAAATGAGAGGCAAATAAATGTAATGCAAAGGATAAGGGTTTGTGATAGGTACTTGGTATATGGCTTTTGCGTAAGCCTCCCCGGCAACGGCGCCAGAAATTCTTCTTGCTACTTCTCGAGCTTGCGTTGTATTCTCTCGAAGAGGAAAGGGAGATGCAACACAGTAGCGTAAGTATTTCCCTCAGTTTTTGAGAACCAAGGTATCAATCCAGTAGGAGACCACGCGCCAGTCCCTCGCACCGGCACAAACAAATAAGAACTTCTCAGCCAACGCGATAAGGGGTTGTCAATCCCTTTACGGTCACTTACGAAAGTGAGATCTGATAGAGATGATAGTTTATATTTTTGGTATTTTTAGTTTATCAGAACAGAAAAAAGCGATAAAAGTAAGGTAGATGTAGATTGATATGTTGAGAATAGACCCGGGGGTCATAGTGTTCTCTAGTGGCTTCTCTCACAATAGCGATATTCTACGGCGGGTAAACAAATTAATGTCGAGCAATTGATAGAAAAGCGAATAATAACGAGACTACCTAGGCATGATCATTGTATATAGGCATCACGTCCGAGACAAGTAGACCGGCTCCTGCCTGCATCTACTACTATTACTCCACACATCGACCGCTATCCAGCATGCAGCTAGTGTATTGAGTTCATAAGAACAAAGTAACGCATTAAGCAAGATGACATGATGTAGAGGGATAAACTCAAGCAATATGATATAAACCCCATCTTTTTATCCTCGATGGCAACAATACAATACGTACCTTGCTGCCCATACTATAACTGGGAAAAGACACCGCAAGATTGAACCCAAAGCCAAGCACTTCTCCCATTGTAAGAACTATAGATCTAGTAGGCCAAACCAAACCAATAATTCGAAGAGACTTGCAAGGATATTACGAGCACACATAAAAAGTTCAGAGAAGAACCAAATATCTTTCATAGATAACCTTGATCATAAACTCACAATTCATCGGATCTCGACAAACACACCGCAAAAAGAGATTACATCGAATAGATCTCCACGAAGACCGAGGAGAACTTTGTATTGATATCCAGAGAGATAGAAGAAGCCATCTAGATACTAGCTATGGACTTTATATCACCTTTGGGTTAGTAGGTTAGTCCCAAAAGTGATATAAAAGTGAATGATAAAGCCCATTAAACATCCAAGACTTCAAAAATAATAGCATGGAAAAATAAAAAATTATAGATACATTGGAGACGTATCACGTGGCAAGTGGACACGGATTCTGTGAAGTGCATGTTCAGTTCTTCGAAAGCGCATTTCTTTCCTCTCTTCAACTAAAATACATTTTCCCTTATGGAAAGCGTATTCCATTCTAACTACATATCTAAATACGTTTTTATTTTTTGAAAATGTAATCTACCCGAGGGCGCATTCTGTTTCAGCCGTCAGGGACACATTAGTGACGAAAATATTCACAGATTGGTCCCTCTCTGTCGGGGAAACTGATCCACGAACACCTATGGGACCGGCGGACCGAGCCCCTTTCGGTTTGGCGGGGGCGGAGATTGCATGAAGAGCAGATCGAGGCAAAGCACACGAGCAGTTTACCCAGCTTCGGGCCGCACGGATGCATAAAACCCTACTCTTGCTTTGTGGTTTGTATTGAGTTCTTGCTCGGGAGCGCTGAGAGCTACAGTACACTCTAGCGGCTAACGAGACCGAGCGTGAGAGTTCTTCTCCTTCGAACCCCTCTCTACGTTGCGCATGGGCCTCCTTTTATATGCTCAAGGGGTCACCAACAGGTGGCAACGCAGGTAAGGGTAAAAATGTAGAAAGTGTTGCGATTGGTACAGCTACATGTACAGTGTTTCAAACCTAACCCTGACGGCAGGGGACAAGGGCATTAAATGCCCGTCTACGTTGCCCAAACAGTGCATAAAGGGACCGTCAGGGGCGCCACCGCTTGCCACGATGGCAATCTTGTCAGCGCCGCTTGCCACGCACACCCCTGGTTGCACAGCTTCCCACCACGTACGCCTGGAAGGATCCCAGAGCGACACGTTGGTGGATGCGCTCGAGCGCGGGTACAGAGTGGTAGCTTGCCGCGACAAGCGCCTTGCCGCGGTCGTTGTCTTGTCGCGTCCGGGAGCTTGTCGCTCATCGGGCCTTGCCGGGACGCGTGGCGCGTCGCGGCAAGTTCCTTGAGATGCCTTGGTTGGCCTTCCCGGCAAGCTCCTCTCGCCGGGGTCTTGTGCCTTGACTGGCCTTCCCGGCAAGCTCCTCTTGCCGGGGCCTTGTCTCCTTGGTTTAAATACTTTGTTCTCGAATGGTTCCAAAGGAACCACCGAGGACCTTGGCGGTCACCCGGCAAGCCTTGGCGCGGGGTGCTGCGACTGCCCGTGCACAAGTTCGGGATACTAGGGTACCCCTACTATAGTACACCGACAGGAGCCCCCGGGCCTGGGCCATACACGGTGCCGAGCGCTGTTGGGCCAGTCCCAAAACAGTGCACGGGCACGCGCGGCCTGGGTTACGCCGTATCTTTCTCCATATCCACCGCGCCCTCCCTTAACGACACGCGTTAACTGTGGCGTCGTGGGAGAGATCGTGGGCGGTTTCTTTAATCAGAAATGCGGAACGTCCGCCCCCCTCCCTCCTTATAAGCAGGGGAAACAGGGGCAGTTCGCCCATCCGCCCGTTGCTACTCCAACCTTGAAAACCTCCGCCGCTCCCCTTCTTCCCAAAGCTGATAGAGAGCAGCGCTCCGCCCCCATCGCCTCCAGCACCACCAACGCCGTCGACCTCCCTCACCACTTCCGCCATGGCTCCGAAAGCCGAGAAGGGGAAGGACGTGAAGTCGGCCGAGGCGCAGCGGCTTGCGGCGCTGCGAAAGGAGGGGGCTGTCTTCCCCCCCAAGCTTGCCACGAGGGAGCTGAGCGAGAACTACTACCTCTTCTGGTCGGGGGAGACGCGGGCGCACCCGCGCACGAAGGTACTTCCAGCCGCCGCTTGTAAAATGGCTCCGAATGGATACGCGTTCTTCGCCTTGTTCTTCTACTGCGAGCTCTGCCCGCCTTTCTCTGAATTCTTCTGTGACATCATGAACACCTACGGGTTCCACCTCCTTGATTTAACCCCCAACGCCGTTCTAACCATGGCAGTTTTCGCACATCTCTGCGAAAACTTTGTCGGAGTCCATCCCAATGTAGCCCTTTTCCGCCACTTCTTAATGCCTCGAGTTGAGAGAGGAGAGCCTTTATCCGGCGGAGTCTCCTGGATCTCGAGGGTCGGCAAGAAGGACGCTTATCTGGAGGGAGAGCTCCGCAGCAAGTGGGAGGAGTGGAGAGCAAACTGGTGCTGGATCGTCGAGGAGAACCCGCATCCATTTACCGCCCGGCGGCAAGCCCCAGTAGTACGCGGCAATGATTGGAGCAATGTGGCCCCGGAAGACGGTAGGCTGAAGATTGCCACCGCCCGGATCCGACGCCTCAGGCTTGCCGGGCTCACTGTAGGCGCAGTTGGCGCAGATTTCCTTCGCCGCCGCATCGCCCCCCTGCAGGAGAGGAAGAGACCCGCCTGGGAGTTCGAGAATGCGGCGGACATCATGAGGCTGCGCTCGGGCCTCAACTTCAACTTCACTGTCCTGGAGCTCAACGCGATGCTCCAGGAGCTGTTCAAGTATGACCCTGATCATCCCGATGTGTTCAGGTTGCCGAGGGGTGTCGTTCCCCTGTGCAATAACTCCGCGCTCAGCCGCATCCGCGCGATGATGCCGCTGTGCGACTCTCATGGGATTGACCCAACGTGGGAAGAGCCTACAGAGGACGTCGTGCAAGCGTTCTTTGACAACTTGGAAGAAGTGCCGATCCGCTCCGACGAGAAGAAAGGTCTCACCCGCGACACCACCGATACAGAGCTGGCGCGCATCGCCACTAAACTAGAAGAGGCGGCGGCAGCCGCAGCCGCAGGTGAGTTCGGATTCACCGTGGAGGAGGCAGAGGCAGCAAAGGCGGCAAGCCTTGCCGAACCAGATGAGTTTGTCAGCGGGGGAGAGCTTGCCGGGCATGACGCCGAGTCGAGCGAGCCCGCCGAGCAGGACGTCGGGTCGAACGAGCCCGTCGAGGATACGAGCGGCTCGCTAGAGATCGACTCCTCTTCCTCCTCATCTTCGGACAGCTCGCCGCAGGCGGAGCCTCCAGCTCCACCAAGAAGGCGTATCCGCAAGGCCGGGGATGTGACGGAGCGGCAGACGGGTTAACAGCCGCCGCGCCGCGCGACACGCTCCACCGCGGCAAGCAAGGTTGCCGCGGGAGCACCTCGCACTTCTGCAGCAACTGGAGCGGGGTCTTCCCAGACCGCCGCTTCTGCTCCTGCCGCCCCTCACGCCACGGCGACAGCCGGAGCGGGGTCGTCTCAGACCACCGCCACTGCACCCACCAAGCGGCCAAGGGAGCCTACTCCTCCGCCTCTTCACGCCGTGCGTGAGCCGGATTTCGACTTCTCCGCGCTCAACTCCGACGAGGAAGAAGAAGAGTAAGATTCTTGTTGTACTTGTATTGCTTCGATTCTTGCTGTTTTGTCTTGTATCTCATTTGCTTCATCCCGGACCCGTTCCTTTTCAGGACTCTGGCCCAGAGAGCGGCAAAGAGAGCCAAGGTCCCGGCGAGGAGAGAGGAGGTGATCGTCGTCGAGGACGAACCCACCGAGACCACCTTGCCGGACCCGGCGACCAATCTTCAGAGCACCCCCTAGCGCAGCCCCCAGCGTAAGTGTGTGGTTCACTTTCTGCTGTTAGGCGCGCGTGGGTGTTCTTTCTTTGGCTGATATTTGTTTGTTGATTTGTGTAGGAGCAGAGCAGCCACACCAGGAGCGCCCGGAGACCGAAAAAGATGTCGGGGAAACTGATCCACGAACACCTATGGGACCGGTGGACCGAGCCCCTTTCGGTTTGGCGGGGGCGGAGATTGCACGAAGAGCAGATCGAGGCGAAGCACACGAGCAGTTTACCCAGGTTCGGGCCGCACGGATGCGTAAAACCCTACTCCTGCTTTGTGGTTTGTATTGAGTTCTTGCACGGGAGCGCTGAGAGCTACGGTACACTCTAGCGGCTAACGAGACTGAGCGTGAGAGTTCTTCTCCTTCGAACCCCTCTCTACGTTGCACATGGGCCTCCTTTTATATGCTCAAGGGGTCACCGACAGGTGGCAATGCAGGTAAGGGTAAAAATGTAAAAAGTGTTGCGGTTGGTACAACTACCTGTACAGTGTTTCATACCTAACCCTGACAGCAGGGGACAAGGGCATTAAATGCCCGTCTGCGTCGCCCAAACAGTGCATAAAGGGACCGTCAGGGGCGCCACCGCTTGCCACGATGGCAATCTTGTTAGTGCCGCTTGCCACCACGCACCCCTGGCTGCACAGCTTCCCGCCACGTACGCCTGGAAGGGTCCCAGAGCGACACGTTGGTGGATGCGCTGGAGCGTGGGTACAGAGTGGTAGCTTGCCCCGGCAAGCGCCTTGCCGCGGTCGTTGTCTTGTCGCGTCCGGGAGCTTGTCGCTCACCGGGCCTTGCCGGGACGCGTGGCGCGTCGCGGCAAGTTCCTTGAGATGCCTTGGTTGGCCTTCCCGGCAAGCTCCTCTCGCCGGGGTCTTGTGCCTTGACTGGCCTTCCCGGCAAGCTCCTCTTGCCGGGGCCTTGTCTCCTTGGTTTAAATACTTTGTTCTCGAATGGTTCCAAAGGAACCACCGAGGACCTTGGCGGTCACCCGGCAAGCCTTGCCGCGGGGCGCTGCGACTGCCCGTGCACAAGTTCGGGATAATAGGGTACCCCTACTCTAGTACACTGACAGGAGCCTCCGGGCCTGGGCCATACACGGTGCCGAGCGCTGTTGGGCCAGGTCCAAAACAGTGCACGGGCACGCGCGGCCTGGGTTACGCCGTATCTTTCTCCGTATCCACCGCGCCCTCCCTTAACGACACGCGTTAACTGCGGCGTCGTGGGAGAGATCATGGGCGGTTTCTTTATTCAGAAATGCGGAACGTCCGCCCCCACCTCCCTCCTTATAAGCAGGGGAAACAGGGGCAGTTCGCCCATCCGCCCGTTGCTACTCCAACCTTGAAAACCTCCGCCGCTCCCCTTCTTCCCAAAGCTGAAAGAGAGCAGCGCTCCGCCCCCATCGCCACCAGCACCACCAACGCCGTCGACCTCCCTCACCACTTCCGCCATGGCTCCAAAAGCCAAGAAGGGGAAGGGCGTGAAGTCGGCCGAGGCGCAGCGGCTCAAGGCGCTGCGAAAGGAGCGGGCTGTCTTCCCCCCCAAGCTTGCCGCGAGGGAGCTGAGGGAGAACTACTGCCTGTTCTGGTCGGGGGAGATGCGGGCGCACCCGCGCACGAAGGTACTTCCAGCCGCCGCTTGTAAAATGGCTCCGAATGGATACGCGTTCTTCGCCTTGTTCTTCTACTGCGGGCTCTGCCCGCCTTTCTCTGAATTCTTCTGTGACATCATGAACACCTACGGGTTCCACCTCCTTGATTTCACCCCCAACGCCGTTCTAACCATGGCAGTTTTCGCACATCTCTGCGAAAACTTTGTCGGAGTCCATCCCAATGTAGCCCTTTTCCGCATCTTCTTTATGCCTCGAGTTGAGAGAGGAGAGCCTTTATCCGGCGGAGTCTCCTGGATTTCAAGGGTCGGCAAGAAGGACGCTTATCTGGAGGGAGAGCTCCGCAGCAAGTGGGAGGAGTGGAGAGCAAACTGGTGCTGGATCGTCGAGGAGAACCCGCATCCATTTACCGCCCGGCGCCAAGCCCCAGTAGTACGCGGCAACGATTGGAGCAACGTGGCCCCAGAAGACGGTAGGCTGAAGATTGCCACCGCCCGGATCCGACGCCTCAGGCTTGCCGGGCTCACTGTAGGCGCAGTTGGTGCAGATTTCCTTCGCCGCCGCATCGCCCCCCTGCAGGAGAGGAAGAGACCCGCCTGGGAGTTCGAGAATGCGGCGGACATCATGAGGCTGCGCTCGGGCCTCAACTTCAACTTCACTGTCCTGGAGCTCAACGCGATGCTCCAGGAGCTGTTCAAGTATGACCCCGATCATCCCAATGTGTTCAGGTTGCCGAGGGGTGTCGTTCCGCTGTGCAATAACTCCGCGCTCAGCCGCATCCGCGCGATGATGCCGCTGTGCGACTCTCATGGGATTGACCCAACGTGGCAAGAGCCTACAGAGGACGCCGTGCAAGCGTTCTTTGACAACTTGGAAGAAGTGCCGATCCGCTCCGACGAGAAGAAAGGCCTCACCCGCGACACCACCGATACAGAGCTGGCGCGCATCGCCACTAAACTGGAAGAGGCGGTGGCAGCCGCAGCCGCGGGTGAGTTCGGATTCACCGTGGAGGAGGCAGAGGCAGCAAAGGCGGCAAGCCTTGCCGAACCAGATGAGTTTGTCGGCGGGGGAGAGCTTGCCGGGCATGACGCCGAGTCGAGCGAGCCCGCCGAGCAGGACGTCGGGTCGAACGAGCCCGACGAGGATACGAGCGGCTCGCTGGAGATCGACTCCTCTTCCTCCTCATCTTCGGACAGCTCGCCGCAGGCGGAGCCTCCAGCTCCACCAAGAAGGCGTCTCCGCAAGGCCGGGGACGTGACAGAGCAGCAGACGGGTCAACAGCCGCCGCGCCGCGCGACACGCTCCACCGCGGCAAGCAAGGTTGCCACGGGAGCACCTCTCGCTTCTGCAGCAACTGGAGCGGGGTCTTCCCGGACCGCCGCTTCTGCTCCTGCCGCCCCTCACGCCACGGCGACAGCCGGAGCGGGGTCGTCTCAGACCACCGCCACTGCTCCCACCAAGCGGCCAAGGGAGCCTACTCCTCCGCCTCCTCGCGCCGTGCGTGAGCCGGATTTCGACTTCTCCGCGCTCAGCTCCGACGAGGAAGAAGAAGAGTAAGATTCTTGTTGTACTTGTATTGCTTCGATTCTTGCTGTTTTGTCTTGTATCTCATTTGCTTCATCCCAGACCCGTTAGGACTCTGGCCCAGAGAGCGGCAAAGAGAGCCAAGGTCCCGGCGAGGAGAGAGGAGGTGATCATCGTCGAGGACGAACCCACCGAGTCCACCTTGCCGGACCCGGCCACCAATCTTCAGAACAGCCCCCAGCGCAGCCCTCGGCGTAAGTGTGTGGTTCACTTTCCGCTGTTAGGCGCGCATGGGTGTTCTTTCTTTGGCTGATATTTGTTTGTTGATTTGTGTAGGAGCAGAGCAGCCACACCTGGAGCGCCCGGAGACCGAAAAAGATGTCAGGGAAACTGATCCACGAACACCTATGGGACCGGCGGACCGAGCCCCTTTCGGTTTGGCGGGGGCGGAGATTGCACGAAGAGCAGATCGAGGCGAAGCACACGAGCAGTTTACCCAGGTTCGGGCCGCACGGATGCGTAAAACCCTACTCCTGCTTTGTGGTTTGTATTGAGTTCTTGCTCGGGAGCACTGAGAGCTACAGTACACTCTAGCGGCTAACGAGACCGAGCGTCAGAGTTCTTCTCCTTCGAACCCCTCTCTACGTTGCGCATGGGCCTCCTTTTATATGCTCAAGGGGTCACCGACAGGTGGCAATGCAGGTAAGGGTAAAAATGTAAAAAGTGTTGCGGTTGGTACAGCTACATGTACAGTGTTTCATACCTAACCCTGACGGCAGGGGACAAGGGCATTAAATGCCCGTCTGCGTCGCCCAAACAGTGCATAAAGGGACCGTCAGGGGCGCCACCGCTTGCCACGATGGCAATTTGGTTAGCGCCGCTTGCCACCGCGCACCCCTGGCTGCACAGCTTCCCGCCACGTACGCCTGGAAGGGTCCCAGAGCGACACGTTGGTGGATGCGCTGGAGCGCGGGTACAGAGTGGTAGCTTGCCCCGGCAAGCGCCTTGCCGCGGTCGTTGTCTTGTCGTATCCGGGAGCTTGTCGCTCACCGGGCCTTGCCGGGACGCGTGACGCGTCGCGGCAAGTTCCTTGAGATGCCTTGGTTGGCCTTCCCGGCAAGCTCCTCTCGCCGGGGTCTTGTGCCTTGACTGGCCTTCCCGGCAAGCTCCTCTTGCCGGGGCCTTGTCTCCTTGGTTTAAATACTTTGTTCTCGAATGGTTCCAAAGGAACCACCGAGGACCTTGGCGGTCACCCGGCAAGCCTTGCCGCGGGGCGCTGCGGCTGCCCGAGCACAAGTTCAGGATACTAGGGTACCCCTACTCTAGTACACCGACAGGAGCCCCCGGGCCTGGGCCATACACGATGCCGAGCGCTGTTGGGCCAGGCCCAAAATAGTGCACGGGCACGCGCGGCCTGGGTTACGCCGTATCTTTCTCCGTATCCACCGCGCCCTCCCTTAACGACACGCGTTAACTGCGGTGTCGTGGGAGAGATCGTGGGCGGTTTCTTTATTCAGAAATGCGGAACGTCCGCCCCCCCTCCCTCCTTATAAGCAGGGGAAACAGGGGCAGCTCGCCCATCCGCCCGTTGCTACTCCAACCTTGAAAACCTCCGCCGCTCCCCTTCTTCCCAAAGCTGAAAGAGAGCAGCGCTCCGCCCCCATCGCCACCAGCACCACCAACGCCGTCGACCTCCCTCACCACTTCCGCCATGGCTCCGAAAGCCGAGAAGGGGAAGGGCGTGAAGTCGGCCGAGGCGCAGCAGCTCGCGACGCTGCGAAAGGAGCGGGCTGTCTTCCCCCCCAAGCATGCCGAGAGGGAGCTGAGGGAGAACTACTGCCTGTTCTGGTCGGGGGAGACGCGGGCGCACCCGCGCACGAAGGTACTTCCAGCCGCCGCTTGTAAAATGGCTCCGAATGGATACGCATTCTTCGCCTTGTTCTTCTACTGCGGGCTCTGCCCGCCTTTCTCTGAATTCTTCTGTGACATCATGAACACCTACGGGTTCAACCTCCTTGATTTCACCCCCCAACGCCGTTCTGACCATGGCAGTTTTCGCACATCTCTGTGAAAACTTTGTCGAAGTCCATCCCAATGTAGCCCTTTTCCACCACTTCTTTATGCCTCGAGCTGAGAGAGGAGAGCCTTTATCCGGCGGAGTCTCCTGGATATCGAGGGCCGGCAAGAAGGACGCTTATCTGGAGGGAGAGCTCCGCGGCAAGTGGGAGGAGTGGAGAGCAAACTGGTGCTGGATCGTCGAGGAGAACCCGCAGCCATTTACCACCCGGCGCCAAGCCCCAGTAGTACGCGGCAACAATTGGAGCAACATGGCCCCGGAAGACGGTAGGCTGAAGATTGCCACCGCCCGGATCCGACGCCTCAGGCTTGTCGGGCTCACTGTAGGCGCAGTTGGCGCAGATTTCCTTCGCCGCCGCATCGCCCCCTGCAGGAGAGGAAGAGACCCGCCTGGGAGTTCGAGAATGCGGCGGACATCATGAGGCTGCGCCCGGGCCTCAACTTCAACTTCACTGTCCTGGAGCTCAACGCGATGCTCCAGGAGCTGTTCAAGTATGACCCCGATCATCCCGAAGTGTTCAGGTTGCCGAGGGGTGTCGTTCCGCTGTGCAATAACTCCGCGCTCAGCCGCATCCGCGCGATGATGCCGTTGTGCGACTCTCATGGGATTGACCCAACGTGGCAAGAGCCTGCAGAGGACGTCGTGCAAGCGTTCTTCGACAACTTGGAATAAGTGCCGATCCACTCCGATGAGAAGAAAGGCCTCACCCGCGACACCACCGATACGGAGCTGGCGCGCATCGCCACTAGGCTGGAAGAGGCGGCGGCAGCCGCAGCCGCGGGTGAGTTCGGATTCACCGTGGAGGAGGCAGAGGCAGCAAAGGCGGCCAGCCTTGCCCAACGAGATGAGTTTGTCACCGGGGGAGAGCTTGCCGGGCATGACGCCGAGTCGAGCGAGCCCGCCGAGCACGACGTCGAGTCGAACGAGTCTGCCGAGGATACGAGCGGCTCGCTGCAGATCGACTCCTCTTCCTCCTCATCTTCGGACAGCTCGCCGCAGGCGGAGCCTCCAGCTCCACCAAGAAGGCGTCTCCGCAAGGCCGGGGACGTGACGGAGCGGCAGACGGGTCAACAGGCGCCGCGCCGCGCGACACGCTCCACCGCGGCAAGCAAGGTTGCCGCGGGAGCACCTCGCGCTTCTGCAGCAACTGGAGCGGGGTCTTCCCGGACCGCCGGTTCTGCTCCTGCCGCCCCTCACGCCACGGCGACAGCCGGAGCGGGGTCGTCTCAGACCACCGCCACTGCTCCCGCCAAGCGGCCAAGGGAGCCTACTCCTCCGCCTCCTCGCGCCGTGCGTGAGCCGGATTTCGACTTCTCCACGCTCAGCTCCGACGAGGAAAAAGAAGAGTAAGATTCTTGTTGTACTTGTATTGCTTTGATTCTTGCTGTTTTGTCTTGTATCTCATTTGCTTCATCCCGGACCCGTTCCTTTTCGGGACTCTGGCCCAGAGAGCGGCAAAGAGAGCCAAGGTCCCGGCGAGGAGAGAGGAGGTGATCATCGTCGAGGACGAACCCACCGAGACCACCTTGCCGGACCCGGCCACCAAAATTCCGAGCAGCCCCCTGCGCAGCCCCCAGCGTAATTGTGTGGTTCACTTTCCGCTGTTAGGTGCGCATGGGTGTTCTTTCTTTGGCTGATATTTGTTTGTTGATTTGTGTAGGAGCAGAGAAGCCACACCAGGAGCGCCCGGAGACCGCCCCCGACGTGCCATCTGCTTCAACTACGCCGCCAAGGGGGAGCTCTCCGGCAAGGGAGAGTCCTCCGGCAAGGGGGAGCTCTCCGGCGAGGGACAGCACCAGTGGCCCTCCGCCGGCGGAGACCATGACTGCGCCGCCAAGGGAAAGCTCTCCGGCAAGGGAGCCTGCCGAGGAGCCGGCTCGCGCAGGTAATCCTCTCGCTTCAAACTTCCCTTGGGCTTTTCTTCTTTTGATTCTTCTTTTTTGGATATTTGCTTGACTGTTTTTCTCCCCTTTCCTGACGTCAGACCCATCTGCTGCGGAGCTGATGGAGACGGAGGTTGCGGGCGAGGAGAACACGAGCGACAACACGACGACGCCGCTGCCACCGAAGAAGCAGCCGGTGCTGACGATCCCGCCGGATACGAGGCCGCCAAGGCTGCCGCCGTAGCAGCTGGCGAGGGGTCTGGCGATCGTACTGACGGCCCTGAGGCCACAGGAGCACTAGGCGCTACACCGACCGCCGAGCCCTCCGCCGCTGCCGCAGCCCCAGGCTCCGAAGAGCCCGAGCCAGGCGCCTACTTGAAGGCCGGCGACGGCGTCTTCATCAAACTCCCCTGGGCCTCAAGCTCCAGGGCGCCGGTCGAGGGAGAAATCTTCGACGGAGAGGTGCTTGCCTCCGCTGGGCTGACTCTGGTCGACGCGCCGAGTAGCAGCAGCGGCGAGCCCGAGGAGGAGCGGCTGCTGCGGAAGCTGCTGTCGCTCTACCGCACCCGGCAGGCCAAGCTGGAGTCCCGAGAGGCTCTTGCCGCGAAGGCGGGAGCTAACATCGAGAAGCGCGCGAAGGAGCTCCGGGCCCTCAACCAGGCAGCTCTCCGGTCCCTGGCAGAGGAGCGGGAGAAACTTGCCGAGGAGTAGTAGGCCTTCTTCCTCGAGAAGGCTGAAGTCAAAGAACAGCAGCGGCTTGCCGCTGAGAAGCTGTCCACGCGGGAGGGTGAGCTGGCGCAGCGGAAGGTCAACCTCGACAGCCACGAGGAGGAGCTTGCCGTGCACGAGCAATCACTTGGCGGGGCCCTCCAGGAAGCAAAGGACGCCGCCAAGCTGCCGAGGTCGCCAAGAAGGAGCTGGAGACGAAGGTGACGCAGCTGGAGGCCGACCTCGAGGCGAGAGGCGAAGAGGTTGCCGCGTTCAAGCATGAGCGGGAGAAGGACGCCCACAGCCACTCAGAGCTGCAGGTCCGCCTCACCGAGAAGGGCAAGGAGCTTGTCGCCGCCAAGGATTCCAACGCGGATCTTGAGTTGAAGCTGACCACTTTGACCAAGACGCTGGACGGCGCCAAGGAGTGGGAGGTGGCCTTGAAGGAGGAGATCAAGGCCGAGAAAGCGCTGCTGGCGAGTGCTACTGTCGTGCAGAACACTTTCAGGGAGACTGTGGAGCACTGGACGGAGGGTCTCGTCAATGCTGCCGTAGATATCGACAGGGAGCTGGCGAAGTTGGGGACGGAGTATCTCGGGTATTCCTCCGACGAGAACCTCCATCCCAGCGCTAAGCTCACCTTGTTCTTCAAAGGCGTGGCGATGGCCCTCCAGCTACTCCGGGAGAGGATCCCAAAGCAGCTGGCGGATGAGTCGCGCAAGCTCTGCGCGGGAGCCCTTCAAAAGGTGTTGGTGAAGGTAGCCTTCCGCAACCCGGGCCTCAACCTCACCAACGTCCTCAAGTCCCTGCCGCCGGATGCTGATCTGGAGGCGCGCAAGGCCCTTGTCGCACCCATTGTGGACAAGGTGAGCGGGATCAAGAGGGTTGAGGGCGATCGCGCAGATTAGGCCGCCCATTTTCTTCCTTCCTTGTCGCTGCTGATCATGTCACGAGGACGATCTGTTAGAGCTGCGACAAGCTACTTTGTAATATAACTCTATTTTGGGTAGTGATTGCTATGTTATTTCCTTTACTCGATTCCTTGATTTGTATGTTTTTGCCCTACGCTTTTCGGGAACTTGCCGGCGCAGACACCTTAGCCGCGAGCACTGAGTGCGGAACGTCAGCAGCCTGCTGGCGGTGTCGTTGCCGACAAGAAACCTTGTTGCAACTAGTCGCAGCACACTTAAGTTGTTGAGCGGGCTCGAAAACAAAGTGAGGGCGCGACACTAGTCGCAGCACACTTAAGTCGTTGAGCGGACTCGAAACAAAGTAAGGGCGCGACTAGCTACGAGTTGGTTCCTCCGCGCACAGGTTTTCCATACAAAGCACGGTCGTTCAAGGAAGATAACTTATAAATTTAAAAATCTGATTGCTCAAACTTTGGCAACTTAGCTTTTCTGTTGTTTGCTTCCCGGCAAGGCGAAACTTTCTTGAATGATGCCTGGTCCATACCATTATCCTCTCTCCCCCCCC
>LR738710.1:578574532-578723501 GCA_902687465.1 Secale cereale
CCTGGGCCGCGCCGGGGGGGCGCTTGGGCCCCCCGAGGCTCCTCCGTTGCCCCCCTTTGGCATATATTTAAAGCGTCTCCCAAAACCCTCGAGGGAGGAACTCTTTTTCGCGATCTCATCTCTGTTCCGCCGCCGCCGCTTCCAAGATCAGGAGCACCTGGAGAACTCTTCCCGGCGCCCTGCCGGAGGGGAGGATCACCACCGGGAGCCTCTCCACCACCATGGACGCCTCCCGGATGAGTTGTGAGTAGTCTCCCTTGGATCATGAGTCCATGACTAGTAGCTATGTGATGTTCTCCTCCCGTTCGTGTGCTTCACTAATTAGACCTCGTGAGCTGCCCTACATGATCTAGGCACATATGTAATCCTTATGTTGTTGCTATGATGAGTTTGCTGGGATCCGATGGATTATGAGATTATGTTCAGATTGTGCTTGAGTAATATATTTGATCTACATCTTTTATATTTATGTTCGTAAGTAATTCTTGCATGTTCTCCGTTGTTATTTATTGCTTTGGCCAAGTAATAGGTAGTGACTCCAAGAGGGAACGTTATGCTTGATTGTGGGTTCATGCCCCTCGATGACTAGTTTGAGTGACAGAAACATGAGTCTAGGGGATGTGCTGTTGCCACAAGGGGGAAAACAAAGGTGCTTGTGCCCGCGGGTGCAAGGATTGTTTACTTTACGCAAAGTTCTTTTAATGCAGTTGTCTGTTGCATTGAGTTTACACTATGGGTGGGACTCGCAACTTAATACCAGCGAGATGTTCTGGATAGATATCTCAAGGTGGATGATTAGTAGTAGATATTGATGGATTTCGGTCTACTTACTTTGGCGTACCGCCCATGCTTCGAACTTCAACCTTTCTTGCAATGTAGTCAGCATTGGTTTGCGCACATGGTCCTATCAATTGCCCAGCTGTAATTCGTTTACCTCACATAGCTGTTTTATCGTCTTTTGGGAGAGAGACATCACTAGTGGACATCATGAGACTCCGGTCCATATTACCATCATTGATCACATCCGCTATTTACTTTTCGCTTTTATTTACTATTGCAATTATATCTATCACTACTATCACTTGCGTTTAATCCTTTGTGAACTACAAGGCCGGAGGGATTGACAACCTCTCTGTACTCGTTGGGAGCAAAGTTATTTGTATCTGTGTGCAGGTCCACGTTGATTGCTAATATCTGGCGCCGTAGCAGTTGACACCTTCTTGTTGAACCTAGGAGTCTCTGGGGATTCGATCCTTGGTATCTTTGCCAAGGGAAAAACTTCCGCAACACTACATCTCACACCTTCCACTTGGGGTAACCAACGAGGGGCGAGAAGCCTAGCAAGAGTTTTTCTGGCGCCGTTGCCGGGGACTCCACTCTTCAAGATAGGGGAGTTGCACGCTATCTTTTACCTTCGCTTTTAGTCTTGTTAGTTTACCTTTCAGTTTTTGCTTTAGTACCCTTTTATCGAAAATCACAAAAATAGTTATCTTGCTTGCTTGCTACTATGGGTTCCACCGAGAACACCAAGTTGTGTGACTTCACTAGTCACAACAACGATGACTTTATCAGCACACCTATCACTACACCTGCCACTTCAGCACCTTCATATGAAATTAAACCTGCTTTACTGAATCTAGTTATGAAAGATCAATTCTCCGGTGCTGGAGATGATGTTGCTTTACACTTGAACAACTTTGTTGAACTTTGTGATATGCAAAATTACCAAGAAATAGATGGTAATATTGTTAAGCTTTTTCCTTTCTCCTTGAGAGGAGGAGCTAAAATTTGATTTCAGTCTTTGCCTAGAAATAGCATAGATTCCTGGGACAAGTGCAAAGATGCTTTTATTGGAAAATACTATCCACCTGCTAAAATTATCCAACTGAGAAGTAACATAATGATTTTAAACAATTGGATAATGAACATGTTGCCCAAGCTTGGGAACGTATGAAATCTCTTATCAAGAACTGCCCTACTCATGGTTTGACTACTTGGATGGTTATCCAAACTTTTTATGCAGGCTTGAACTTTACCTCGCGGAACTTGTTAGATTCGGCCGCGGGAGGAACCTTTTATGTCAACTACACTTGGTGCTGCCACGAAGCTTCTCGGTGAGATGATGACCAACTATTCCCAATGGCACACCGAACGCGCTCCAACAGGTAGGAAGGTAAACTCTGTCGAGGAAATTTCCTCCCTTAATGAAAAAGCTAACTTGATCATGTCCCTACTTTCCAAGCAATCTTCTATCGATCCTCGTTATGATCCTTTAGATTCTGTGATTGCCCATGCTTATAGGAGTAATTTTGGTAGCCATCCTAAACCGTTCCCCTCTAATTCTTATGGGAACAACAATGCTTATCCTAGCACCAAGAACTCCACCCAAAAAGATAGAGATTTGCCTGGTTATGAGAAACTTCTAGAAATAGAGAAGGCTACTAAGAATTACATGCACACCCAATATGAACAAAACAAAATCTTCTCGAGGCAACTAAATGAGCATACTGCTATCTTGCAAGACATTAGTAGACAATTAGAGAGCCTAAATATTGAGATTTCTAACCTCCAGACTAGGCTCACTATCACTGAGACCCAAGTTTCCAATATGTCCCACACACAAGCCACTTTGATAAACCAAATGGCAGCTAAACCCGAAGTGGTTGCATCCCTAAGGGAGGAAGAGGATAGAATTAAGAGCCTTCCTACCCACCACACTATTGCTACTATCCAAGTTGTTAAGGATATCCAAACTCTTAGCACCCAATGTACTCTTGGTCCCATTGGACCTATTGATGGTGATGCTATGACTATAGAAACTACCAAACATGTGAACCTAAAGGACACCACTACCACTTTACTTGATGCTAGTGACCTTGATTTTGATAGTTGCACTCTTACCGAAGTTATTGATTTCCTTCACAAGATGTCTAGAGATCCCCGCACTAGCACGCTTAACCTTGCCTTCACAGAGCATATCACTAATGCTCTCATCAAAGCTAGGGACGAGAAACTTAGAGTAGAAGCCTCCATACCTAGAAAGCTAGAAGATGGTTGGGATCCTATGATAAAAATTAAATTGAATGACTTCTCTTGCTATGCATTATGTGATGTTGGAGCTAGTACCTCTGTTATGCCCAAAAGAATATATGATATGCTTAAATTGAAACCTTATGATTCTTGTTCTTTTGGTGTTCGTCTCGTTGATTCTTCCATAAAGAAACCTTTGGGGAGGATCGACGATGTTCTTATCGTTGTCAATGATAATTATGTTCCCGTTGATTTTACTATTATGGATATTGAATGTGATCCTTCTTGTCCAATTATTTTGGGATGTCCCTTTTTACGCACCGTTGGTGCTATCATTGACATGAAAGAGGGGAATATAAAATTTCAGTTTCCTCTCAAGAAAGGGATGGAACACTTCCCTCGAAAGAAGATCAAGTTACCTTTTGAGTCCGTTGTACGGGCTAGCTATTCTTTTACTCTTGATAAAACTTGATCTATATGCATTATGCCTAGCTTAAAGGCATAAAAGAAAGCGCTTTTGGGAGGCAGCCCACATGAATAAATTTATTTTGCTTTTGTTGTGTCTTGATGTTGTTTACTACTGTAGCATCATCATTGTATCTTTGCTTTTCAATTTTGTGCCAAGTGTAGCCTCTGATTGCTAGAAAGTTCAAAAGTTGTGAGGTGCTGTCCAGGAAACAGATTCTGTCCTTGGATAGAAAAAATCGTATAAAATTACCAGATCATCTTTTTGGTCTGAATTTTTTCGACAGCGTGCTCTATATAATTGTCTTTCGTGTATCTGTTCTGAGTTTTTTATTAGAGTTGCAGAAGTGCCCCGAACAAATCAATTACTACCTGCTGTTCTGTTTTTCACAGATTCTGTCCTGTTTTGCTTTTCCTTCATTTTGCAAACCAAGAGCTTGCTTTTTCTGTGCAAAAACCTTTTGGCAATCTTGAGAAACAGTAGACCTTCAAGAATATCTTTATTTCCAGCAAGGTATAATTATTTTATTATGTGTACTAACCTCGCTAATCAGATTATGATGAGTTATGTATGAAGGGAGTTTTCAAGTGTGCGAGGGAAGATGATAAAAAGATTCAGGAGTGTCAAGCGCTCAAGCTTGGGGATGCCCCATGCACCCCCAAGAAATATTCAAGGAGACTCAAGCGTCTAAGCTTGGGGATGCCCCCGTGCATCCCCTTCTCCATCAACATTATCAGTTCGTCTTTCGTTCCACTATATTTTAATCACTTCATGTGTTATGTGCTATGCTTGGAGCGTCTTGCTTTTAGTTTTCTTTAGTTTTTCATAACGAGTCGGAACTCAGCTTTCTTTATGTGGGAGAGAAACACGCTCCACTTCTACCTAGAACATAACATAGAATTTTCATGTCTATCCTTGCTGTGTGTGTTCTTTGTCTTTTAATAGCTACTATCATGTTCAGCTCTTAGCTTTCATGCTTATCTTTTCAAGAGCTTTTGTTTAGTTGGTTGCTTGAACTCTCTTTAATTACCATGCTCATCTTATTAAGAGAGTTTGCTTCCGTTGCATTGGTTGATATATCTATGATAAAGATGCTACGTGCATGATGGCGCTTAGTAGTTCATGTTTTCTTATGGTTAGTCTCAAATAACTGGGGGGTTCCCAATGTGTTATTGGAGTACCAACATGATTTGTTTGCCTATGATGTGGTATGGTTTAGTAATATCTTCCTTCGAGAATTTATTTTGATTGACTTGGCGTATGCTCACGCATATTTAAGACTGTAAAGAAAGTCTGTCAAGCCTTGATGATCTTTTGTTTCTGATTAGCGATATAACTACCATGCCTGATTCAATGTTGCTTTGTCGCTCTGCATGATTATGACCGTCATTGCTCTCTTAGTTGGTCGCTCCCAGTCTTTTTCTAACCTTCGCCTGTACTAAGCGGACTGACTGCTTGTGCATCCACATCCTTTAATCCAGTTATGCCATATGAGTCCACCATACCTTCCTACATGGTATTTACCTGCCATTCCTAACGGAGACTTGCATGTGCCATCTCGAAATTATTCAAAGAAAAAGCATTCTTATTTTGTGCCTCTGTTGTAAGTTCATGAGGAAGTAGTGGTTAATTCATGACCTTTTTAAGTTGGACAAGCTTCACCCCGGGATTGCATGTATAATGTGCAAACCCATAATACGAGAAGGAACTGGCATTGAGTGCGCCCGGCTCAAAAAGATAATATAACAAACAAACCCTCCTTCACGCTTTGTTCATGAGAAATCAGAAAACTTTGGCAGTGATAAACAAAGGAGATTAAGAGGATGTGATCGTCCTCATTCGGGAGCCGTTCCTCGAAACTTGTCCATCTCGAAAAGTGATTGAGTTGTCTGCTAGCATTCATTGACGAAACATGCATGATCTAAAATAAATTATTACCTCTGTTTTAAAGCCAAGAGCTCTGGTACATGTTTTGTCTTTGTTTCCGACTACGGGTTTTCAACTTTGCCAACAAAAGCCACGGTTCGAGAGTCTCCACCTTCTTTTAAAAGCACCAACTACTGAGAGCATGATTGTCATTCTGAGTGTAATGTGCATTGTCCCAAAGTAGCATTGTCTTTTGCATGATTGTGATATCATTTATTCTGAAATCATTGTATCTAGTCATCACTTAAACCTTGGAGGTGCCCCTCCATTTATGTTTTGCTTCACTAAAGGGGGCAAGCTAGATATCACTTTATCATATTTGCACATCATGTTCATTGCAAATCTATTCGATGTTTCAGTATCATATTGTAAAACTTTCAGTCCTTTGTGATTTTCTCATGAGGCAACTTAATTACTATAGATTCATTGTCTCAGTAAGCTTTTGTCATATGACTATGAAAAAGTCCTATATGGTTAATAGCATGTCACCACAGAAATTATTCTTGTTATCATCTACCTACTCGAGGACGAGCAGGAATTAAGCTTGGGGATGTTGATACGTCCAAAACGTATCTATAATTTCTGCTTGCTCCATGCCTCTTTTGGGTGATATTGCTATAATATTTATACACTTCCATACACTTTTGATCATATTTGGACTAACCTATTAGCTCAGTGCACCCCAGTGCCAGTTTCTGTTTTCGTCTGTTTTTGTATTTTAGGTTTTCACATTACGAGAACTGCCAGGAAAAATCCAGAAAAATTATATAAAAAATCAGCGTTCCAGAACCTACCATGCGCCCGAAGGACAGCCGGGGAGGCACCAGGGCTCCAGGCGCCCTGGTGGCGCCCCCCCCCCCTGGGCCGCGCCGGGGGGCGCCTGGGCCCCCCGAGGCTCCTCCGATGCCCCCCTTTGGCATATATTTAAAGCGTCTCCCGAAACCCTCGAGGGAGGAACTCTTTTTCGCGATCTCATCTCTGTTCCGCCGCCGCCGCCGCTTCCAAGATCGGGAGCACCTGGAGAACTCTTCCCGGCACCCTGCCGGAGGGGAGGATCACCACTGGGAGCCTCTCCACCACCATGGATGCCTCCCGGATGAGTTGTGAGTAGTCTCCCTTGGACCATGAGTCCATGACCTGTAGCTATGTGATGTTCTCCTCCCGTTCTTGTGCTTCACTAATTAGACCTCGTGAGCTGCCCTACATGATCGAGGCACATATGTAATCCTTATGTTGTTGCTATGATGAGTTTGCTGGGATCCGATGGATTATGAGATTATGTTCAGATTGTGCTTGAGTAATATATTTGATCTACCTCTTTTATATTTATGTTCGTAAGTAATTCTTGCATGTTCTCCGTTGTTATTTATTGCTTTGGCCAAGTAATAGGTAGTGACTCCAAGAGGGAACGTTATGCTTGATTGTGGGTTCATGCCCCTCGATGACTAGTTTGAGTGACAGAAACATGAGTCTAGGGGATGTGCTGTTGCCACAAGGGGGAAAACAACGGTGCTTGTGCCCGCGGGTGCAAGGATTGTTTACTTTACGCAAAGTTCTTTTAATGCAGTTGTCTGTTGCATTGAGTTTACACTATGGGTGGGACTCGCAACTTAATACCAGCGAGATGTTCTGGATAGATATCTCAAGGTGGATGATTAGTAGTAGATATTGATGGATTTCGGTCTACTTACTTTGGCGTACCGCCCATGCTTCGAACCTCAACCTTTCTTGCAATGTAGTCAGCATTGGTTTGCGCACATGGTCCTGTCAATTGCCCAGCTGTAATTCGTTTACCTCACATAGCTGTTTTATCGTCTTTTGGGAGAGAGACATCACTAGTGAACATCATGAGACTCCGGTCCATATTACCATCATTGATCACATCCGCTATTTACTTTTCGCTTTTATTTACTATTGCAATTATATCTATCACTACTATCACTTGCGTTTAATCCTTTGTGAACTACAAGGCCGGAGGGATTGACAACCTCTCTGTACTCGTTGGGAGCAAAGTTATTTGTATCTGTGCGCAGGTCCACGTTGATTGTTAATATCTGGCGCCGTAGTAGTTGACACCTTCTTGTTGAACCTAGGAGTCTCTGGGGATTCGATCCTTGGTATCTTTGCCAAGGGAAAAACTTCCGCAACACTACATCTCACACCTTCCACTTGGGGTAACCAACGAGGGGCGAGAAGCCTAGCAGTAGTATAGGGTCTAGTTGTTGCCCTTGCTTGCTGCATTTGGTTGTTGCATTTGTTTGCTGCATATAGTATTATTCGGTAACGTCTAACCCCTGTTTAGTCCGTAGATGGCGGTCATCTTCCATGATTTCAGTGCCATCCCCAGAATTTCCGGTGTTGTTCCTATTGAGTTCAGTCCCAATCTTGCACCTCTCAGCTTTGCCACCCTCCTTGGAGACATGTGGTGTAGCATTTATCCCCTCGGAGATCCACCCTAGTATCGAGTATTCCAGTATTCTGCCGGAGTAAGAATTTTGGAATATGTAGCTCATGTCCATCTGTCAGCCCCGATTCCTGTCGGTAAGCGCACCTACAGTTTCCACAGTGGTTACGGCGCTACTCCCGAGCGTGCCGTTCAGCTTACCGCAATGGCATGAATCACCGGTCTTCGTCATCAAGAGAGCATGGTGCATGAAAACCGTGCTTATCAATATTATCCCACCATCATCGAGGATCCTAGGTGAATCAAGTTTCCCTCCGTTAACTCTCAAGATGACCCGGCTATACTCGCCATGTCACGTTACATGATGGCCGAGTGTCTTCTTATTTCCGAGTTAGTCTGAGATGCCATTCGAGCCAGGAGATTGCTTGGTGCCACTTTACCTCAGTCTCCGCCAGCTTCTCAAACCCCTCCGCCTTGTCCATCCGGAGTTTCAGAGTCAGCCATCCCGCAAGCTACTTCGTCAGCTCTCGAGCATTTTCTCAAGCGTAGGGTGTAGTCATTCGTGTAGTGCATGTGCATTTGCTGTAGTATTATGCTTGTGTGTGCTTGTATGAAATAGTTTTGTAGCTTGTGTGCTTTATATAGCTTGTTTGCTGTGTGGTTTGTGCAATCGCTCGTTTCCTCGTGCTTCTTTGTTTTGAATCTTCGTTGTTACCCCTTATGGAAATTGATCATCAACACACCGGATCAGAAGAAGCAGTGAGAAGTAAAAATATACACCAATGCACTCAGCTAAAAGCAATGAGATTCTCAGCCGACAGCATTGTATTGCAGACATCCGGTCTGGATACAGATTATCTTCTGCTCAGACTTTCAGTAACAAGTACCTGTCAGAGATCCATCTTTATTGAAGCAATAATTAAACCAGCAAGAGAACAAAATTGGATCCAAGTCCAACTATGCATTTCAAGTCAGAGGTATGGTCCGTACACAATTATTAATTCCGCCATGAGTCAGATTTGAGACGCGCGACACCCCGCAGTCAGTCCAAATATTCAATGAATTCAGCAAGGACCGTCAGATAAATTTTGTCATACAAATAATCAGCAGTCAAAATGGAAAGAATATATCGGGCCAGTCCTTCTCCACAAATTATCTGCGAAGCGTACAAGGCAAGATTTCCCAGTCTGCATTAGTAAGGTATGAATGGATTCCCGTGCAAAATATTCAGTCTTCTTCGATAAGATACTGCACAAGCTTCTGGCATAAGATACCAAATCTTCCCTAGTAAGTCTTTAAGGGGGGAAGCTTCTGAGGTTCGGTACCCAGTCTTCCCAGCAAACTATCCGCTGAAATCTTTGAGCACAAGCCATCCAGTCTTCCTCAGCAAGATATCCCGGTGGTTTCCAGTCCAAGCTGCCCAGTCTTCTTCAATACGACACTCGTACAAGAGATTAAACCATAAATTGTCAGCATACGGCAGTTTATTTCAAGTATCAGATCTGCAACGATTAAGTCGGAAATGAGAATCAGTCGGAACAAAGGCATGATGTCAGAATATTGCATATGACAACACTAAGGGTCGCGAAAATAATCAAGGGTATATAATGCCCAGTCTTTTAGTTAAAACTCCAGACACAGAAAATAATAATGAAGGATCAAGACTGACAATACAGTAAGGATCTCACATCAGGACAACTTGCTCAGTCCACAGTATGCTCAGAACTGACAAGCATTGAATACCCGATGTCTATCACGTCCGACCTCAGGATAGCTCAATATATTGACCTCAGCGAAGCATCACACGGACAGTCATCCCCATGGATATACTTGCAAAATAAAGAATCAGTGAGCTAGTGTATTTTTATATCAGACACACCAAGCAACAGTCAAACCTTTGGATACTCAAGACTGTGAAGCCAATCAATATAAATCAGAAACTCCTACAAGACGTCAGAATCCATCAAAAGAACAGGTATGGTTCACATCACAGTTTTGAACCCAGAAGGCATACATATATATTCGAGCGACACGATGCCTGGATAAAAGAGAATTCTTTGTTCCACGAGAAGGATTCCCAACTCCGTGGAACATTCTCGATACTCCATATAGACTAATATCTCTCTCAAGGATCAATATCGAGAAGGACACGTATGTCAGAATGATAATCTTTCGGATCTCAGCTAAGTCGGCAATATGAAATGAAAATTTGAGACAGTATGAACAGGAGCATATCAGGCAAGCCCGGTCAAAATTTCAGGTACAGTAAAGCAAATCACCCCGGATCAAGGCAGTGAGTCAGATCAAATTTAGTTGAAATATTATATGGGAACATAATGTGAGGGTGAATAAAAGAAACCCGAGTTGGAAACGGTTTCTTCAAGTCAGAATACTTACTTGTTCCCTAAGCACACAAATCTCGAGGACGAGATTTCTTTAAGGGGGGAAGGTTTGTGATAGCCTGGATTTTGCCCTTTTAATTTTCGTTTAATTTTCTTGGATTTCTTGATTTTATTTGATTTTCAATGGCTATGTGGTTCTGAAACTTGGGAAGATCATGTCTTCCTAGGTTTTATAGTGGCTTGCAATCCTTCTCATCATCCCAAGACCCTGCCATTTCCATCCTTGACCTAACCCAATATTCTTTTTCCAAGGAATATTCCTTTCCTATTAAAGGAATAATTCTTTTTGCCCTAGGTTGTGAATCAACCTATATCTCTATCATTCTAAAAATTCCCAAATAATTCTCATAATTTTTTCGGGTCCTATCTTGCTCAAATATGGCAAAACATTTCATTGCCATGTTCAAAAATAATCCTCCAGTGATCATTTTCCTATACTGCCCTAAATGGCACTTTGCAAAGCAAGTGCTATTTATCTTTGCCCAATTGACTCCAAACTTCTTGTACATCTTTTCATGTCCATAACTTTGCCCTGTGCCAAATTTCATACTCATTTGCCTAGTAAATATTTTTCAGTGATTTTCCAAAGTTTCTGTCCAGAAAGAAACTTTGTGAAGGAAGTATATTCTAGGCATGTCCAAATGAGTTGAAAGTTTGTCACATCCTTCATTTGACTAAATCATGCATCTACACCAAAGTTGAGCTCATGGAGATCATCTATGTGAGCTCAGCTCCAATTCTTGGTTTCTGGTAAAAATTTCACTTTGTGAAGCAACCCTATTTTACCTTGCTTCATTTGAGCTAAAAATTTACCAGAACATTCTTACATCTATCCCTACTCCATCCACCAAGTTTTGGCTCAATCCACTTATCCATTTACCCTCAGTAAATTCTTCTAGCTTCTGGTCAGAATGGAGCTTTGTGAAGGGAGTGCCACTTTGGTAACTCCAAATGGCATGAGATTTTTACAGCAGCTCAATATGGTCATATAATCCCACTCCACCAAATTTCAGCTCATGACACTTAAGTATGTGAGTGCAACATCATAGTGCCCTAATTTGGCCAGTTTTGCACTTTCTACAGCAACCATCATCTAAACTCCTCCTCTTAGTCTGATTTTTGGTGATCTACATTATCTTAGTGTAAGATCATCACCAGACAAAGTTTTTACCAAGTTACCAAGCTGGTGTCCCCACTGCACAACACAAACACTTGGCTGCTGGTTTTCTTTGGAGCTAAGTGCAAATCTCTTCTTTGCCCCTGGACAAATTTCTTTCTGCATTTATACTAAGGGCACTAAGGTCCGTCTACTGGACATGGTTGGCCACGCCAAAGCGCGCCGCTCGCGCCAGTGCGCGTGGTGATCACGCTTGCGTCATGCACAATGCGCGCTTTGGCTTGATCCGACCACTGTTCCAGTCATCTCCCTCCTCTTCTCGACCTCCATCCATGTCTAGTAGTTGCCCCGTGCTCGTCTGCATCGCCCTGCATTGATGCCTCGTCATGGTTCGCCATCATTGCACGGCCAGAACAGTGCCCGTGTTGTGCACTGCCTGTGTTCCTCCATTAAAGCTTGACCGGGAGCTCATCCGTGAGCTCCAGAGCCTTTCCCGCGGCTATATAAGTGTGCCCCGACCCCTCCCGCAGCTCACTCATCCCTCCCTCGCCTCATTTAGTCACCAGGATCGCCACACGTCGCCGGAGTTCGCCTCTGTCCGCCATGGCCGCCTCAGTCTCGGCTTGGTTCCGACCACCTCGAGCCTCCCCCTCTCCTCTGATGTTGTCCAATGTCTCCCCCACACTCCCACGAGTCGCCCCGACCCCTTTGCCCCTCGCCGGAGTGCCTTTGGCCGCAAGCCCCGAGTTCGGCCGTCGCCTCCGCCTCTCGGCCGCTTCCTTGTCCGGCCTCCCCGAGCATCTTCTCGCCTCTTCACCACCACCAACTGATTCCCCGTGCTCCGGCGGTCCGCCCCAGCACCTCGCCCTCGCCGGAGTCGTCCCTCGTCGCCGGCTACCCCATTGCCCGACGCCTCTGCCTCCTCCCGTCCTCCTCCCGTCACCGCACCTCCACGCCTCCCCGGTGGCCGCCACCCCTAGGGACGGGCCCGGCCATCTCCTGCGGTCCCGCCGGTGGCCTCGCCTCGGCCAATAGTGGCCGGAGCCGGCTGGGCCACCACCGGCGCCGCTCTGCCTCGCCTCGCCTCTGTCTCGCTGGGGGCCGAGCGAGCGAGGTAGACGACGAGCGCCCGTGACCCCTCCCCCTGCGCCTGGGCCCGGCCCGTCAGTTGCTCAGCCGCTTGGGTTCAGTTCTTCGAAAGTGCATTTCTTTCCTCTCTTCAACTAAAATATGTTTTCCCTTCTGGAAAGCGTATTCCATTCTAACTACAACTCGAAATATGTTTTTCTTTTCAGAAAATGTATTCTGCCTGAGGACGCTTTCTGTTTCAGCCGCCAGGGACCCGTTGGTGATGAAAATATTCATAGATTGGTCCCTCTCCTTCAACACCTCAGAACTCCGCAACCGTATCTCCGAATCAGGTGATACCAAAGCCCACTTCTTCATATCGACGAGACCTTTATATTGGTACCATTTTCACTAAGTGTTCACACTGTGAAAATGACCATTATGCCCTTGCCTCTAATCAGTCCCCTCCGAGAGAGAAGCGTTTCGGTGTTTCGTTCCACGGCTTCACCGCACTTCTTCCCGAAGTCTTCGTCACCCCCAGGCAAGCCACAACAACCACTTGCATGATAGCCACGCAGTAGCCATGGTTTCTACTTGAATATTTAATAAAAGTTTGTTGTTATCTGTCTGCTTGTTTGCTACTGCTATCGTTGTTTCGGTTATGCTCGTAGTTTTATGTTCACTGTCATGCTTTGATCTGATGCTTCCTGTTAGCGTGTACTACTCGCTAGTATCTTGTTCACATGCATGCTTGGTAGTAGAAGTACATGCTAGTTGTAGTAATGTTCATTTGTTGCATGCTCATTGTCTATCAAGTACCATTGATATGCATGTTATGTTGCAACTAGTTAGTTACATGTTTACTTAGTAGTGTTCTTGCTATGTTCTTGCATGGTATTTATTTATGATGCTAGTAGTCATGTATGCCATGAGTAGCATTATACTTGTGATATTCATGCTCGTCAGTATGCCATGCTCATTTGGATATATGCTTCATTGTGGTTATGCTCGAGGATTATGTTGCACCTCCATGCTTATGTTGATATCATGCTCATGCATTGTAGTTGCATCATGTTATTTTATTATGACTCAGCTTATTGCATTCAAGCTTAACCGGATAATAATGAACTTGAACAACTGTTGGCTGAGTCATGGTGCCACCAAATCGAGCTGACCAGTGCGGCCGCACTTGCCTTTGTTGGAAGGCCCTAATTGGGTCTATGGTCAGGCCACTCGCCGGTGCCTCCAACTAGGGAAGGTTATGGGCGCACGCTACCCTGATCAGGTAGGCGAACATAAGCCTTGTGTGCCCGTTGTTGTTGTTGTTTTGAGCTCAGGTCCCAGTTTGGGACCGTTTGGCCACGACGGTGGTCGTTGTGTCTTTGGTAGACACGGGGCCACCCAGGACTAGCCCACTGGGGAGTGAGTCGGAGTGGCCGGGAGAGTGTCATGGCAGTAGATCGGTTTTGTCGGAACGCCGTTGGTCCACCCGAATGGGCGTGCGAGGCCATGGGTTCTGTGATGTGGGTACAGTGCGCTACCTCTGCAGAGTGTGTGTGTCTTAATCTATCGATAGCCATGCCCGTGGATAAGGGCCCAGTTCGTGTCGGTCACACCGTGAGTCAACAGTAATAATAATAACTTGATTAATGACAACCCTGGTTCGATGATGAGAAAGATGTTGGATGTGATCGTGAGATGATCACGGTGGTATCGAGGATACCGAGTTGTTGGATATATGTGATGTTATGCGAGAGTCAATGGTAAAGGTCAAGCTCCTTGTGGTCATTTAATTATTACTACGGTATTGTTTATACCAAGCTTGATTTGATCCTGAGATGATGTGGAATGTCCGTGGTGGTAAGTTTGTGCATGGGAAGGTTACGAGGTAACCCGAGCAGAGTAAGTTGTTGCATGTTAGTATCATCATGTGGCATGTAGTATCATCATGTTTGTATGTTCATGCTATGCTTGTTTCAGTTGTATCATGGTGTGCATGCTATGTTGTTCTGTTAGTACCATGTTCATGATTGAATTACCTGCTAATGCCATGTTGTTGTTTTCTTGACTGCTTTTGGTTTATTGTGAGCTTGCAAGTACATTCAATGTACTGACCTGGCGTGTCATGCCAGTTTGGAGGTCGTGCCTGGGTTGCTTGCTTGTTTTGGTGTGGTTCATGTGTTCGCGAGCTAGGATAAACATTCCAGACAGAGTCCCTACGGATTGGAGTCCATCATCGTCGTTCGTTGTTCCGCTGCCAGTAGAGGTTACGCTGACAGTAGAGGTTCCGCTGCCTCGAGTTGTTATGCTGCTTGCATAGAGCAACCGTGATTGGCGTAGCGTCGTCGTGCCGGTGTTATTCATTGTAATATCGTAGACCTTGTATCCATATTTGTGATGTAATAGAAAGCTGGTTTGTTCTATGCTAAGCAGTTCCGTATTCCAGAAGACTTCACCTCGATCTCTGGGCTGGAATACGGGGCGTTCCGATTTCTCTGAGCCGGGGTGCCACAATCGGACCCTAACACCCTGTATGCTTACCTCTCCAACTCTCTCTATCTCTTCATATGCATTCTGTTGACATGTGTCGAATGTCTTCACTGTGTCCTTGTGAGCTGAAGATATAGAGACACACATTTAAAACTGTTTTAATGCCTTATCCTTTTTGCCTGAAAACCGGAGAAGCTAGAATGACCATCCGACAAACCAGGCACGCGTGGGGTCGTGGATCAATTCTCCATAAGTTGCATGCTCGCCACGTGTCCTTCAGATGTGAACCGCCAGGGGCACCTGCGTAATTGCACTGTGCCGCCCTCTCTCCTTATAAGTATTCCACCCATGGGGTCATAATTTCCTCTCCCACCTCGCGCCACCTCGCTCAAACCCTAGCACCACCGCTAGATCCAGTCGACGCCAGAGACGAAGCGCTTAGCTGCCGTGACTTCTTCGACGCCGTCTTCCCGCCGGTCGCGGACCTCGTCTTCTCCGCCGCGGTCGTAGGTGTCTTTTGCCGCCAAGTTAGGGCACGGAAGATTGATCTGCTCGGCATCCCTCTCTTCTCGTCTAGCAGTTCCCCCTGAGCGTTAAATAAATCTCACTTTTTACTATCTTTTTGATCCATTGAAACCATGTAACTCCACCAAAAGTGGTTTCTGATCTTATAAAAGTTGTTTCTTTCTGTATCTTCATCTCATATCATGCAAGTATGTTCACTTATGCCTCATAACTAGTTAGATTCCTCACCTGTACCTATTCTTGGATTCGTACAAATCTAGAACCAACTCACTCCATATAAGTGACTGTCTTCGCACTATGAGGACAATGTCTTTAAACGGTTTTATCTTCAAAATCTTCTGAGCATGCATATGACCTCTTCCCCTTCTCTCGCATCTCTAATGTTGTCACAGGTACATGTATGTGGGAGAATCCCTTGGTTCTCATAGTCTGCATTCATTTGGAGAATTCTTATAGTGTCATATCGAATCTCCTGAAGCTAGTTCCTGTCTGACCAGTCGTCGGAAGACAAACTGCTTTGTGAAACCTTTCTGCCTAAACTGAATGGCCTCTGAGAAACCTTCCAAGAAGGGTGGCAGATAGATATGCACTGACACTGCCAAGGATCTTCCTCCTGATCTGTTCACATTGTATAAGTCTGATGCTGAAGAAACCTATGGTGAACGCGAATCCTGAATAGAATGGATTCAAAGATATTGGGCAGAACAATGGTTCTTGTACCGCTTCATGACTCTTGAATATGTGATAAGTCTCCAACGTATCTATAATTTTTTATTGTTCCATGTTGTTATATTATCATTCTTAGATGTTTTACAATCATTTTATAGTCATTTTGTATCATTTTTTGGGGACTAACCTATTGACATAGTGCCAAGTGCCAGTTGCTGTTTTCTGCATGTTTTTTACATCGCGGGAAATCAATATCAAATGGAGTCCAAACACCGCGAAACTTTTTGGATATTTTTTATGGGCCAGAAGACACACAATTTGCCAGAGCTGAACCTGGGGGTGCCCCGAGGGGGAACAACCCACCAGGGTGCACCAGGCCCCCCTGGCGCGCCCAGGTGGGTTGTGCCTACCTCGGTGGCCTCCCGCACCCCCTCTTTACCCTATAAATTCACAAATATTTCGAAAACCCACGAAGTGGACCTATATCAGACGTTCCACCGCCGCAAGGCTCTGTAGTCCATGAGATCCAATCTAGAGCCCTTTCCGGCACTCCGCCAGAGGGGGAAACCATCACCGATTGCCATCTTCATCATCCCGGCGGCCACCATGATGAGGAGGGAGTAGTCCACCCTCGGGGCTGAGGGTTTGTCAGGGAGTCCTGTATTCAGGGGTCCTCAGACATCCGGGTCGATGAAGCTGGGCCATATTGGCGGGTCACGAAAAGAAGAAGCAGAAGACTCTCCCCAGTATTCGGTCAGGACTCCTATGTATGTAGAAAGGCAAGCGTAGAGTCCGGATGTATCAATTACTTCCTCCCCAAGTCACCCTTGTAACCCTAGGTCCCCTCTGGCGTGTATATAAGCCGGGGGGTTTGGTCTGTAGAGGGGATCATCAACATCACAATATCCTCATAGGCTAGACTTTAGGGTTTAGCCATTACGATCTCGACGTAGATCAACTCTTGTATTCATATTCATCCATATTAATATAGCAGGAAGTAGGGTATTACCTCGATCGAGAGGGCCTGAACCTGGGTAAACATCATGTACCCAGGCTCCTGTTACCATCGATCCTCTAAACGCATAGCTTGGGCCCCCCTACCCGAGATCTGTCGATTTTGACATCGACAATGGCTCGTCTTGTCATCGGCGACGGGATCACCCTCGAAAACAACTTGGCCATTGGCCAGGTTCTCCAGCTCGGCAGATTCACCACATGGCCTGCATGGCCTCAGGGCCGGCCGCACTCCCTGCAGTCATCGAGCACCACCCCTATGTTGACTCCGGCCACTCCGATGACGTGACCTCGGCAGATCTCTTTCCCTTAAACAAGCTGCTGGATTGCATCGCCGCCCTGGGGCTTCCATCGCCAGGAGATCAGATCGGACCTAAATCCAATCAGGATGAGATCAATCCCATCCCGATTACCCATCTAGTGGCAGCAGTCGAGGACGGAGCCAAAGATACTCCCCCTCTTGAGACGGAGACCGTCATAGTTCGGATCTCCAAACCCATCAAGCCGAACACGCCCCTGTTGGGTGGCACTCTGTGTTTGTTGATCTCTGGGATTGACGACAGGCCCGCAGAACGATCAGATCCTATGGAGCCCAGATCGTCCACACCGGAGGTTGTCAAAACCCCGAATACCACGTTGAGTCGGGACTTAAAATTACCAGCACCCACCCACCCTGGGAAAAATTCTCCAAGTAAATCCGGATTTCCGGACATAAATGATCTCGCGAACATACAACAGCAGCCCGAGGAGACGGTCAACCACTTCTGGGCCAGATTCCTGCTTGTTAAGAACAAGATTAAGGAGTGATGTGATGACGATGCGGCCCCCCTATTTCACCGCAACTGTACGGACGAGGGAGTCTTGAACGCCCTCAACCGACGTCGTGTTCTGAGTTTCATAGACCTGTCGCATTTAGTACAAAAGTACTGCGTAATGGAAAACACTTGGAAAGCCCAGACTACACCTCTAGAACAGTTCGTATTCAGACAACACACTATCACGGCTAAACAGACATACCCCAGCAGGTCATCCGATAATACGCCTGTTGGCAAGAAGAACAAACCTTTTACAGGACGCAGGTCCGTACTGGATGAACTGCTCGATAAACCTTGCCAAATACACGCAGCCCTGGACAATATCCCAAACCACTGCCTTAGGGCATGTTGGGTACTCCGGCAGGTAGCGAAGAGCGGTGCAGCAATCCCTGCCACCGTAGTATCAGGGGAAAGAGACATCGGCGTCTTCACTGTCTTCGAGATGTTCTCCTCAAACAACTGCCGCAAGAGAGCAAATCGCGAACTTGCCGAGGTCTATCAAATTAGCCCTGCAAGCCCATGGAGCAACACGGCAATTAGTTTTTCTGACGAAGACGCACCTCGAGTCCGACCGGTCCGAGCAACATCCGCTATTGTACTAGATCCAATAGTAGACGACTTTCGCCTCACTAAAGTACTTATGGACGAAGGAAGCGGACTCAACCTCATATATGAGGAAACGCTTGCAAAAATGTAGGTCGAAAAATCCCGCATTGAGCACACCAACACAACCTTTAGAGGAATTATACCCAGTCGCGAAGCCCGGTGTTCGGGAAGTATTAAGCTTGATATAGTAGTCGGCACATCCGATAACTACAGATCGGAGGAACTGCTCTTCCACGTTGTTCCCTTTCATAGCGGATACCACGCCCTTCTAGGACGGGATGCTTTCTCACGCTTTCAAGCTATACCCCATTACGGGTACATGAAGCTTAAAATGCCAGGGCCCAATGGAGTGATCACATTAACAAGTGATCCGGATAGAGCACTCCGCGCCGAGAACAAGATGACATCCTTAGCCTTAGAGGCATTATCTGAAGCCCTCGCGGTCGAAGAATTAACTACCCTACGGTCAAAGATGGATAAGAACGGTGTGATCCTCGCCAAAAGATCGAAGTCTACCTCCTTCAAGCCAGCAAATGAAATCATCAAATTCCAAGTGTACCCAACGGACCCTAATAAGACAGCATCTATCGGGGCACAACTGGATCCAACGGTAGACAGCGCGTTACGCGCCTTCCTGCGGGAAAATTGGGATATATTCGCCTGGCACCCTTCAGATATGCCAGGAATCCCACGCATGCTGGCCGAACATAGCCTCAATATTATCAAAGGGTTCAAACCAGTCAAGCAGTCACTGAGACGGTTTTCTGAACCCAAAAGACAAGCAATGGGAGAAGAGCTAGCCAAGCTATTGGAAGCCGGGTTCATCAGAGAAATTAAACACCCGGATTGGCTAGCCAACCTAGTCATGGTAATGAAGAAGGATAAATCCTGGCGCCTCTGCGTCGACTTCACAAACCTAAATAAGGCATTTCCCAAGGATCCCTTTCCTTTGCCCCGCATTGATCAAATTATTGATGCAACGACCGGACATGACTCGTTGTGCTTCCTTGATGCTTACTCCGGATACCATCAGATAAAGATGAAGGAATCCGATCAGGCCGCAATGGCATTTATCACCCCGTACGGTCCTTTCTGTTTCAACACTATGCCATTTGGACTTAAAAACACTGACGCCACATATCAACGCATGATTCAAACATGCTTAGAAAAACAAATTGGCAAAACAGTGGAGGCATATGTTGATGATGTAGTCGTTCAGACCAAACATGTCGAGACTTTGGTGGAAGATATCCGCCTTACGTTTGCCAACCTTCGGGAATATAACATAATGCTCAATCCGGAAAAATGTGTTTTCGGCGTTCCAGCCGGAAAGATATTAGGGTTCATCATATCCCATAGAGGAATTGAAGCTAACCCAACTAAAATTTGGGCCTTGTCAGAGCTCAATATACCAACCAACCTCAAGCAAGTGCAAAAACTAGCAGGCTGCGTAGCGGCCTTAAGCCGCTTCATCTCTAGGTTAGGAGAAAAGGCATTGCCACTTTATAGATTGCTACGACGCACTGACAATTTCGAATGGACGGACGTGGCCACAGCTGGATTGGAAGAAATAAAAACTCTGCTAGCGAGCAACCCAATCCTAGCCGCCCCCGGTGTTGGCGAACCAATGCTGATGTATATATCAGCCACTCACCAGGTAGTGAGTGTCGTGCTCATCGTCGAATGAACCGAAGAGGGACATAAATTCCTCGTTCAAAAACACGTATACTACATATCCGAGGTTCTAACACCGTGCAAATCACGGTACCCCCACTAGTAGAAAATTGCCTACGCGGTCTTCATGTCATCTCGGAAACTTTGACACTACTTTCAAGGTTGTTCGATCATAGTGGCATCCGAGGTACCACTCAATGATATTATTAACAATAAATATGCCACTGGATGCATAGCCAAATGGGCCATCGAGCTCTTACCATTCGAAATATGTTATAAGCCGCACCGGACTATTAATCCCAGGTGTTGGCTGACTTTGTCGCAAAATGGAATGAAGCCGAACTCCCGAAAGAGTACGGTTCATACTCCCACTGGACAATGTACTTCGACGGTTCCAAAATGCTAGCCAGATTGGGGGCCGGTGTAATATTGATATCTCCAACTGGGGATACAGTCCGGTACGATTCTATAGATTATGTACACAGACTCAAACAATGCGGCCGAATATGAGGCCCTACTGCATGGTCTCCGCCTAGCTCTATCCATGAGCATACAGTGCCTCGAGGTACGTGGAGACTTAAACCTCACTATCTCCCAAATTAATGGAGATTTTGACGCGAAGGATTCAAAAATGGCAGCTTATCGCAATGATATATTGAAAATGTCGGCTAGATTTGAGGGGTTGGAATTCCATCACGTAGCCCGGGATAATAACCAGGCCGCTGACGTACTCGCTCGTATGGGCGCTAAACGCGACCCCGTCCCGCCTAACACCTTCGTGGAAAGGCTATTTAAGCCATCAGTAACATGGAAGGACGCAAGTGGCGATACAAATTCGGATATGAATACACCCCCGGCCGAACTTAACCAGGACGTCACCGGAGACCAAGACATAGAGATAACTCCTTCGGCTCACGAGATCATGGCTGTCATAGCCCCTTGGACAGAGCCCTACCTAGCTTACCTTAAAAGGCAGGAGCTCCTCGATGACCAAAATGAGGCCCGCCGCATAGTCCGGCGTTCTAAAGCCTACAAAATTCACGAAGGTGAACTATATAAGAAAAGCACTACTGGTGTTCTACAAAGGTGCATCTCCGAAGAGAAGGGAAGGAAAATTCTCACTGAAATACACACTGGAAGGGGCGGCCACCATGCCGCAGCTCGGGCGCTTGCAGGCAAAGCTTTTCGAGCTGCCTTTTTCTGGCCCACTGCCCGAGCAGATGCCCAAACCCTAGTCCAACACTGCATTGGCTGCCAGCTTTTTGCAAATCAAAGTCACATGCCTCCCACCACTCTGAGAACAATCCCCATTACTTGGCCTTTTGCGGTCTGGGGGCTTGATATGGTCGGCCCCTTAAAGGGGGAAGCCATAAAAAGAAATACTTACTGGTAATGGTAGATAAATTCACTAAATGGATAGAAGACAAGCCAGTAAAAATAGTTGAGGCAGGGCCTGTCATAGAATTTATATCTGGCGTAGTACACCGTTACGGTGTCTCGCACAGTATTATCACAGATAATGGCACCAACTTCACAGCTGACGAGATAAAAAATTGGTGCGCAAAGTTAGGTATTAAACTTGTCTATGCTTCTGTATACCATCCTCAAACAAACGGTCAAGTCGAAAGAGCCAATAGTCTGATAATGAGCGGCATCAAACCCCGACTAGTGCGCTCCCTATGGGAGTTTGATAAACACTGGGTCAAAGAGCTTGACTCCGTACTCTGAAGGCTGCGGACCACACCTAATCGCACGACAGGATACACACCTTTTTTTCAGGGTGTACAGCGCAGAGGCTGTTCTGCCATGCGACATTGTTCATGACTCACCTCGAGTGCGCATGTACGAGGAGAGAGAAGTCGAGCTAGATCGACAGGACGACCTAGATGGACTTGAAGAGGAGCGCGATACAGCGCAAGCCCGTTCTGCATTTTATCAACAACAGGCTAGGTGATACCAGAGCAGAGAAGTGCGGGCCAAGACATACAACATCGGCGAACTCGTTTTACGCCTCCTGGAGAACAAAAAGGACAAGCTCAAACCAAAATGGGAGGGCCCCTTCATTATCGACGAAGTACTCACCGGTGGAGCCTCTCGCCTTCGCAATGCACAGGAAAACCGCCTTGAGCCGAATCTGTGGAATGCTGCCAGTCTCCAACGATTTTATGGATAGTTCGGTAGCAATTTTTTCCTCCTTACAAGTTAGGTCTTGTCTTTTATCTTTTATTTTTTCTCCTTTTCTTTTTACATTTTTCTCTCAATGGCAAGTATTCGGCTCACCCGAACTGCCACGGGATAAGTACATCTTCGAATGTATCTACCTCAAATATACCTGGGGGCTTCTTTAACGAAGCCCATTACACATAAAGCTTATTGCTTAAAATGTCGCTTGTTTTTAACAGTCCTTCCTTGCCATTATATGCACCAATACGACTTAAGTTCTGGCCAAGCTGGTTTGCCTGGCTCCTATGCTTACCCCTACGTTTCCGATTGTTCGACTAGGGCATAAAGGGAGCACCTCTGCGATTGTTACAACCGGGTTCCGGAAATGTACCTCAGACTGGGTGAAGCCGAAAGCTAGCGCTCTTAAGGGAATGATCGGTCGGCGGATACACAACATATCACATTTTAAAGCGTATTTTCAACTACAGGACATGGCATTCTACAATCCTTTTCACAGGATCAAAAGCCTAGGCCCGCATCTGTATGCACGTGATGGCTTCTCGCCCCTCGTTGGTTACCCCAAGTGGAAGGTTTGAGATGCAGTGTAGTGGAAGTTTTCCCTTGGCAAAGATACCAATGATCGATTTCCCCTGAGACTCCCAGTTTCAACAAGAAGGTGTCAACTGCTAACGGCGCCATATATTAGCAATCAACGTGGACCTGCACACAGATACAAATAACTTTGCTCCCAACGAGTACAGAGAGGTTGTCAATCCCTCCGGCCTTGTAGTTCACAAAGGATTAAACGCAAATGATAGTAGTGATAGATAATGTTTGCAATAGTAAATAATAGCGAAAAGTAAATAGCGGATGTGATCAATGATGGTAATATTGACCGGAGTCTCATGATGTTCACTAGTGATGTCTCTCTCCCAAAAGACGATAAAACAGCTATGTGAGGTAAACGAATTATAGCTGGGCAATTGACAGGACCACGAACGCAAACAAATGCTGACTACATTGCAAGAAAGGATCGAATCCCCAGAGACTCCTAGGTTCAACAAGTAGGTGTCAACTGCTAACGGCGCCAGATATTAGCAATCAACGTGGACATGCACACAGATACAAATAACTTTGCTCCCAACGAGTACAGAGAGGTTGTCAATCCCTCCGGCCTTGTCGTTTACAAAGGATCAAACGCAAGTGATAATAGTGATAGGTATTGCTGCAATAGTAAGTAAAAAGCGGAAAGTAAATAGCGGATGTGATCAATGATGGTAATATGGACCGGGGTCCCATGATGTTCACTAGTGATGTCTCTCTCCCAAAAGCCGATAAAACAGCTATGTGAGGTGAACGAATTACAGCTGGGCAATTGACAGAATTATGTGCGCAAACCAATGCTAACTATGTTACAAGAAATGTAGAGGTTCAAAGCATGGGCGGTACGCCAAGGCAAGTAGACCGAAATCCATCTGCATCTACTACTAATCATCCACCTTGAGATATCTATCCAGAACATCTCGCTGGTATTAAGTTGCGAGTCCCACCCATAGTGTAAACTCAAAGCAACAAACAACTGCCTTAAAAGAACTTTGCGTAAAGTAAACAATCCTTGCACCCGCGGGCACAAGCACCGTTGTTTTCCCCCTTGTGTCAACAGCACATCCCCTAGACTCATGTTTCTATCACTCAAGCTAGTCATCGAGGGGCATGAACCCACAATCAAGCATAATGTTCCCTCTTGGAGTCACTACCTACTACTTGGCCAAAGCAATAAATAACAACAAAGAACATGCAAGAATTACTTACGAACATAAATATAAAAGAGTTAGATCAAATATATTACTCAAACACAATCTGAACATAATCTCACAATCCATCGGATCCCAGCAAACTCATCATAGCAACAGCATAAGGATTACATATGTGCCTCGATCATGTAGGGCAGCTCACGAGGACTAATTAGTGAAGCACAAGAACGAGAGGAGAACATCACATAGCTACTGGTCATGGACCCATGGTCCAAGGGAGGCTACTCACAACTCATTCGGGAGGCGTCCATGGTGGTGGAGAAGCTCCCGGTGGTGATCCTCCCCTCCGGCAGGGTGCCGGGAAGAGTTCTCCTGGCGCTCCCGATCTTGGAAGCGCGGCGGCGGCGGAACAGAGATGAGATTGCGAAAAAGGGTTCCCGTCTCGAGGGTTTCGGGACACGATATAAATATATGCCAAAGGGGGGCATCAGCGGAGGCCTGGGGGGCCCAGGCGCCCCCCCGGCGCGGCCATGAGGGGGGCCGCGCCACCAGGGCGCCTGGAGCCCTGGTGGCCCCCCTCCGGCCCTACTTCGGCTACCGGGAAGCTTCTGGAACGCTGATTTTTTATATAATTTTTCCGGGATTTTTCTGGCAGTTTTCGTAATGGGAAAACCTGAAATACAAAAACAGCAGAAAACAGAAACTGGCACTGGGGTGCACTGAGTTAATAGGTTAGTCCAAATATGATCAAAAGTGTATGGAAGTGTATAAATATCATAGCAATATCACCCAAAAGAGGCATGGAGCAAGCAGAAATTATAGATACATTTGGACGTATCAACATCCCCAAGCTTAATTCCTGCTCGTCCTCGAGTAGGTAAATGATAACAAGAATAATTTCTGTGGTGACATGCTATTAACCATATAAGGATTTTTCATAGTCATATGACAAAAGCTTACTGAGACAATGAATCTGTAGTAATTAAGTTTCCTCATGAGAAAATCACAAAGAAC
This sequence comes from Secale cereale, assembly GCA_902687465.1. Lineage (NCBI taxonomy): Eukaryota > Viridiplantae > Streptophyta > Magnoliopsida > Poales > Poaceae > Secale > Secale cereale. Next base: position 578,599,670 of record LR738710.1, read on the forward strand.
TGAAAGTTTTACAATATGATATTGAAACATCAAATAGATTTGTAATGAGCATGGTGTGCAAATATGATAAAGTGATATCTCGCTTGCCCCCTTTAGTGAAGCAAAACATAAATGCAGGGGCACCTCCAAGGTTTAAGTGATGACTAGATACAATGATTTCAAAATAAACGATATCATAATCATGCAAAAGACAATGCTACTTTGGGAAAATGCTCATTACACTCAGAATGATAATCATGCTCTCAGTAGTTGGTGCTTTAAAAGAAGGTGGAGACTCTCGAACCGTGGCTTTTGTTGGCAAGGTTGAAAACCCATAGCCGGAAACAAAGACAAAGCATGTACCAGAGCTCTTGGTTTTAAAAACAGAAGTAATAATATTTTTCTTTAGATCATGCATGTTTCGTCAACGAATGCTAGCAGACAACTCAATCACTTCTTGAGATGGACAAGTTTCGAGGAACGGCTCCCGAATGAGGACGATCACATCCTCTTAATCTCCTTTGTTTATCACTGCCAAAGTTTTCTGATTTCTCATGAACAAAGTGTGAAGGAGGGTTTGTTTGTTATATTAATTTTGAGCCGGGCGCACTCAATGCCAGTTCCTTCTCGTGTTATGGGTTTGCACATTAGACATGCAATCCCGGGGTGAAGCTTGTCCAACTTAAAAAGATCATGAATTAACTACTACTTCCTCATGAACTTAAAACAGAGGCACAAAATAGGAATGCATTTTTTTTGAATAATTTCGAGATGGTACATGAAAGTCTTCGTTAGGAATGGCAGGTAAATACCATGTAGGAAGGTATGGTGGACTCATATGGCATAACTGGTTTAAAGGAATTTGGATGCACAAGCAGTCAGTCCGCTTAGTACAGGCGAAGGTTAGCAAAAGACTAGGAGCGACCAACTAAGAGAGCAATGACGGTCATAATCATGCAGAGCGACAAAGCAACATTGAATCAGGCATGGAACTTATATCGCTACTCAGAAATAAAAGATCATCAAGGCTTGACAGACCTTCTTTACAGTCTTAAATATGCGTGAGCATACGCCAAGTCAATCAAAATAAATTCTTGAAGGAAGATATTACTAAACCATACCACATCATAGGCAAACAAATCATGTTGGTACTCCAATAACACATTGGAAACCCCCCCCCCCAGCTATTTGAGACTAACCATAAGAAAACATGAACTACTAAGCACCATTATGCACGTAGCATTTTTATCATAGACATATCAACCAATGCAACAGAAGCAAACTCTCTTAATAAGATAAGCATGATAACTAAAGAGAGTTCAAGCAACCAACTAAACAAAAGCTCTTTAAAAGGATAAGCATGAAAACTAAAAGCTAAGCATGATAGTAGCTATTGAAAGACAAAGAACACACATAGCAAAGATAGACATGAAAATTCTATGTTATGTTCTAGGTAGAAGTGGAGTGTGTTTCTCTCCCACACAAAGAAAGCTGAGTTCCGACTCGTTATGAAAAGCTAAAGAAAACTAAAAAGGAAAACTAAAAGCAAGACGCTCCAAGCATAGCACATAACACATGAAGTGATAAAAAATATAGTGGAACGAAAGATGAACTGATAATGTTGATGGAGAAGGGGATGCACGGGGGCATCCCCAAGCTTAGACGCTTGAGTCTCCTTGAATATTTCTTGGGGGTGCATGGGGGCATCCCCAAGCTTGAGCGTTTGACACTCCTGAATCTTTTTATCATCTTCCCTCGCACACTTGAAAACTCCCTTCATACATAACTCATCATAATCTGATTAGCGAGGTTAGTACCCATAATAAAATAATTGTTCCTTGCTGGAAATAAGGATATTCTTGAAGGTCTACTGTTTCTCAAGATTGCCAAAAGGTTTTTGCAAAGAAAAAGCAAGCTCTAGGTTTGCAAAATGAAGGAAAGGCAAAACAGGACAGAATCTGTGAAAAACAGAACAGCAGGTAGTAAATGATTTTTTCGGGGCACTTCTGCAACTCTAATCAAAAAACTCAGAACAGACGCACGAAATACAATTGTATAGAGCACGCTGTCGAAAAAATTCAGACCAAAAAGATGATCTGGTGATTTTATACGAATTGTTCTATCCAAGGACAGAATCTGTTTCCTGGACAGCACGTCAAAACTTTTGAACTTTCTTGCAATCAGAGGCTACACTTGGCACAAAGTTGAAAAGAAAAGATATAATGATGATGCTACTGTAGTAACAACATCAAGACACAACAAAAGCAAAATAAATTTTTTATTCATGTGGGCTGCCTCCCAAAAGCGCTTTCTTTTATGCCTTTAAGCTAGGCATAATGCAAAGAGATCAAGTTTTATCAAGAGTAAAAGAATAGCTAGCCCGTATAACGGACTCAAAAGGTAACTTAATCTTCTTTCGAGGGAAGTGTTCCATCCCTTTCTTGAGAGGAAATTGGAATTTTATATTCCCCTCTTTCATGTCAATGATAGCACCAACGGTGCGTAGAAAAGGACGTCCCAAAATAATTGGACAAGAAGGTTCACATTCAATATCCATAATAGTAAAATCAACGGGAACATAATTGTCATTGACAACGATAAGAACATCGTCGATCCTCCCCAAAGGTTTCTTTATGGAAGAATCAACGAGACGAACACCAAAAGAACAAGAATCAAAAGGTTTCAATTTAAGCATATCATATATTCTTTTGGGCATAAGAGAGGTACTAGCTTCAACATCACATAAAGCATAGCAAGAGAAGTTATTCAACTTAATTTTTATCATAGGATCCCAACCATCTTCTAGCTCTCTAGGTATGGAGGCTTCTACTCTAAGTTTCTCCTCCCTAGCTTTGATGAGAGCATTAGTGATATGCTCTGTGAAGGCAAGGTTAAGCGTGCTAGTGCGGGGATCTCTAGACATCTTGTGAAGGAAATCAATAACTTCGGTAAGAGTGCAATTATCAAAATCAAGGTCACTACTATCAAGTAAGGTGGTAGTGGTGTCCTTTAGGTTCACTTGTTTGGTAGTTTCTATAGTCATAGCATCACCATTAATAGGTCCATTGGGACGAGGAGTGCATTGGGTGCTAAGAGTTTGGATATCCTCAACAACTTGGATAGTAGCAACAGTGTGGTGGGTAGGAAGGTTCTTAATTCTATCTTCTTCCTCCCTTTCTCTAGCCCATCTCTCTTTAAGTTTAGCCAACATCCTAATGTTTTCATTAATTTGCACTTGAATAGCATTCATAGGAGTGACCTTCCTCTCCTCAAGAGGAGAAGTTCTAATTTTAAGTAATTCTACCTCATTGGCTAAATTGTCTACCTTCGAAGAGAGATCATCTAGTTTGTTTAGTTTTTCTCCTACACTCTTATTAAAGGCTTTTTGGGTAGTGATGAAATCCTTAAGCATAATCTCTAGTTCAGTAGTGGAGTTCTTGGTGCTAGGATAAGCATTGTTGTTCCCATAAGAATTAGAGGGGAATGGTCTAGGATTGCTACCAAAATTACTCCTATAAGCATTATTGTTAAAATTGTTTCTAGAGATAAAGTTCACAGCTACTTGTTCTTGAGCAATCAAAGAATTTAAAGGAACATCACGAGGATCAACAGAAGATTGCTTCGAAAGTAGAGACATGATCAAGTCAACTTTTTCATTTAGGGAGGAAATCTCCTCGACAGAGTTTACCTTCCTACCTGTTGGAGCGCGTTCGGTGTGCCATTGGGAATAGTTGGTCATCATCTCATCGAGAAGCTTCGTGGCAGCACCAAGTGTAGTTGACATAAAGGTTCCTCCCGCGGCCGAATCTAACAAGTTCCGCGAGGTAAAGTTCAAGCCTGCATAAAAAATTTGGATAACCATCCAAGTAGTCAAACCATGAGTAGGGCAGTTCTTGACAAGAGATTTCATACGTTCCCAAGCTTGGGCAACGTGTTCATTATCCAATTGTTTAAAATTCATTATGTTACTTCTTAGTTGGATAATTTTAGCAGGTGGATAGTATTTTCCAATAAAAGCATCTTTGCACTTGTCCCATGAATCTATGATGTTTCTAGGCAAAGACTGAAACCAAATTTTAGCTCCTCCTCTCAAGGAGAAAGGAAAAAGCTTAAGCTTAACAATGTTACCATATATTTCTTGGTACTTTTGCATATCACAGAGTTCAACAAAATTGTTTAAGTGTAAAGCAGCATCATCTCCAGCACCGGAGAATTGATCTTTCATGACTAAGTTCAGTAAAGCAGGTTTAATTTCATACGAAGGTGTTGAAGTGGCAGGTGTAGTGATAGGTGTGCAGATAAAGTCATCGTTGTTGTGACTAGTGAAGTCACACAACTTGGTGTTCTCGGTGGAACCCATAGTAGCAAGCAAGCAAGATAACTATTTTTGTGATTTTCGATAAAAGATACTAAAGCAAAACCTGAAAGGTAAACTAACAAGACGAAAAGCAAAGGTAAAAGATAGCGTGCAACTCCCCTATCTTGAAGAGTGCAGTCCTCGGCGACGGCTCCAGAAAACTTTGCTTGATGGCTTCTCGCCCCTCGTTGGTTACCCCAAGTGGAAGGTTTGAGATGCAGTGTAGCGGAAGTTTTCCCTTGGCAAAGACACCAAGGATCGATTTCCCCTGAGACTCCCAGTTTCAACAAGAAGGTGTCAACTGCTAACGGCGCCAGATATTAGCAATCAACGTGGACCTGCACACAGATACAAATAACTTTGCTCCCAACGAGTACAGAGAGGTTGTCAATCCCTCCAGCCTTGTCGTTTACAAAGGATCAAACGCAAGCGATAATAGTGATAGGTATTGCTGCAATAGTAAGTAAAAAGTGGAAAGTAAATAGCGGATGTGATCAATGATGGTAATATGGACCAGGGTCCCATGATGTTCACTAGTGATGTCTCTCTCCCAAAAGCCGATAAAACAGCTATGTGAGGTGAACGAATTACAGCTGGGCAATTGACAGAATTATGTGCGCAAACCAATGCTATCTATGTTACAAGAAAGGTAGAGGTTCAAAGCATGGGCGGTACGCCAAGGCAAGTAGACCGAAATCCATCTGCATCTACTACTAATCATCCACCTTGAGATATCTATCCAGAACATCTCGCTGGTATTAAGTTGCGAGTCCCACCCATAGTGTAAACTCAAAGCAACAGACAACTGCATTAAAAGAACTTTGCGTAAAGTAAACAATCCTTGCACCCGCGGGCACAAGCACCGTTGTTTTCCCCCTTGTGGCAACAGCACATCCCCTAGACTCATGTTTCTGTCACTCAAGCTAGTCATCGAGGGGCATGAACCCACAATCAAGCATAACGTTCCCTCTTGGAGTCACTACCTACTACTTGGCCAATCAATAAATAACACCGGAGAACATGCAAGAATTACTTATGAACATAAATATAAAAGAGGTAGATCAAATATATTACTCAAACACAATCTGAACATAATCTCACAATCCATCGGATCCCAGCAAACTCATCATAGCAACAACATAAGGATTACATATGTGCCTCGATCATGTAGGGCACCTCACGAGGACTAATTAGCGAAGCACAAGAACGGGAGGAGAACATCACATAGCTACTGGTCATGGACCCATGGTCCAAGGGAGACTACTCACAACTCATCCGGGAGGCGTCCATGGTGGTGGAGAAGCTCTCGGTGGTGATCCTCCCCTCCGGCAGGGTGCCGGGAAGAGTTCTCCTGGCGCTCCCGATCTTGGAAGCGCGGCGGCGGCGGAACAGAGATGAGATCACGAAAAAGGGTTCCCGTCTCGAGGGTTTCGGGACACGATATAAATATATGCCAAAGGGGGGCATCAGCGGAGGCCTGGGGGGCCCAGGTGCCCCCCCGGCGCGGCCAGGAGGGGGGCCGCGCCACCAGGGCGCCTGGAGCCCTGGTGGCCCCCCTCCGGCCCTACTTCGGCTACCAGGAAGCTTCTGGAACGCTGATTTTTTATATAATTTTTCCGGGATTTTTCTGGCAGTTTTCGTAATGGGAAAACCTGAAATACAAAAATAGCAGAAAACAGAAACTGGCACTGGGGTGCACTGAGTTAATAGGTTAGTCCAAATATGATCAAAAGTGTATGGAAGTGTATAAATATCATAGCAATATCACCCAAAAGAGGCATGGAGCAAGCAGAAATTATAGATACGTTTTGGACGTATCAGCACGCCAACCCAGGGAAAGGAACCTCTAACGGAACTATTCTCTCTAGAAGATGTTTCTTACGTTAAACAGTAATATAACATAATTCCCCGAACACAGTTCGTCTGTTCAAGCAATTATGACCGGATTGCCTGGTTTCCGAACATATCACGTGTTTACTATAGATGTAGTATTTGGAAGCACTCCAACCTTTGGGTTTATGGAGGTTAAAGCAGATGGTCGGCCATGACAAACTCTTTATAAATTCCACCAGAGATAAGTTTGATGGTAAAAGTACATTAATACATAGAATCAAACAACTAATCTTTTTCTATTCCCTCTATAAGGATGTCTAGTTTACATTCCTATTGGGAAAGCTTGGCAGATGTCTCTACTTGGTCATATACCAAATACGGAGGAATTTCTTGTCCATCGGACCCTCGAGGTCCCATGCGGGCCATATGATTTGGATCAAGACGAGTGTAGTGTGTCTTCACCATGGCCGAGGCTTCTTGAGCACCCATGCGACATGTTGATGCTTTCCACAGTTCGAAGCGACATCGAGCCCCTTTGAACAAGTCTGACAAGTCCTCCATAGTTTCTGGAGGCGAATCGCTTGGCCATAAATCCCTGGCCATACTCTTCATGGCCTTCCGAGCTCGCTCGTGGACTTTGGAAATCTCTTGTAGCACATCACCCTCAAAACCGGATACTCCTCCTTTGGGATGCCCAGTTAACAAACCTGCAGGGGAAGTTTTATAAGAAACTTCCAAAATAAGAGACTATAAAGAGAGCTAGATATAAGGGACATACTGAACATGCGGCCTTTTAGTCTTTGGTTCTCTTCCAAGGTGCTTGAGAGTTGGGCCCTTATGTCCTTTAGCTCCTGTCCGAGCCTAATATTTTTATCATGCGCTTGGTTCTTCTTATATATGGCTTGCATGAATACGTGCTTGCCAGTAGCTGTTTCATCTTCAACAAATTTTTTGTCCGCCAAAGCAGCCCTTAGCTCCCTCTCCAGTTGGTCGGTCGACCATGTTTCTGTATTACAATTAGTATGTATACAACAACTCAGTGATCGGCACAAATATCATAGAATCTGGACACCATTGTTCTTACCACCAACATCCCTTCCGGATTTCATTGAATTTTCCAATTTTGGCGGTGGCATTCGCGAGCTGGGTCCGGCACTCTTCAAGCTCCTTGGATAAGGAGTTATTATTTTCTTAAAACAACTACAAAAACACAACAATCCTCAAATCAGTTGTACCAACTACTTTAAGTCTCGGGGGCTACTGGCATAGGAACATCAAACTATACACTTACCTGCATATCTTTCGAAAGCCGGTGAGTGGCTCCAGCGAGTCCATCTTGAGCGGCTCGGATATAGGCATCTGCAGAACTGAGGGTGTTAAACGCCTCCTCGGAAAAGGCTGGGTCACGCATGGTTGCTTTCCGCCGCCTGTGAACCATCGCAACCTCCACTTCGGAATTAGTAACTGACATTCCGTCTGAATCCTCCTGGAGAGGGAAATCCGGCTTTGAATCTGAATTAACCCTTGATGGGTCGGATGCCGGATTGGCTGGAGCTTGGTCTACATGATCTCCGGAAACAGTCTGGTGTGTATTCCTCCTAAAAGGAAAAACAAAGCGGAAAGTTATAGTACCGGCTTTACCACCTAGCGTGTGTTAAAACAAACATACCTCTTTGAAGGTTTGCTTTTGTTTGCAGTCCTCTTTCGCTTCGAGGCCTCACCCGATGCGGGCATCACTCTCTGGGATGCTGGTTTTCGCACTGTTCGGCGTGAGGAGCGCCGTCCCTGTTTAAGTATGATAAAATACGGTGGGTAAGGCACGCTAGGAATCTTCTCTTTGACGAGATATGTCCTGGGTACTTACATGGGAAGAAGGGATGAGGCCTGGGTAATCGGCTACGATAGCCATCAGGGTGCCCTCACGGTAAGCTTGATAGAAGACTCCTTCTTCTAGCTCTATGCCTATGCCGGATCTTCATCATATACGGGGCCCGCATTTTGAAATTGGTCCTCTAGCTATGGTGTGGGACTGTTAATCCCCTCGATCACCTCCTCCACTCCTGTTGGGAGAAACCGTATTCAGTTCGGTCAATACATCATGACGAAGAAAAAGTGGGCGGTCAGGAGAGAGACTTACCCAGCAGGAGGATTGCTTCTTTCCCTTATAAAGACCTTCCAGGACAACGGCCAGAGCGGCAGGGTCATCCGGACCCGGGCGTAAGCAGCTCGAGGCATCATCCAGGCCATTATAATGCCACATTGGAAATCCTCTTGCTTGAAGCGGCTGCACACATCGCTTTATTGAAATGGCCATCACTTCGATTATAGATAACCTCAAACTGGCGAGCAATCTGATCTTGCCAACCAGTCTGCTAACCTCCGCTCTCTCTTCTTCTGAAGGACTGCGGGGACACCAATTGAAAAGCTTGTTTGGCGGAGCACTGGAATATTTGGGGAGGCCTCGCCGAACTGGATCCGGCAGAGCAACGTCCACAATATAAAACCACTCTGAAGGCCACTCTTTGGATGCCTTCTTCGGAGTACCGGGCAGATAGCGTGTCCCGGCTATGCGCCATACTTCGGCGCTCCCAACTTCAAATATGGATCCCTTTTCCGATCAAGGGACAAGGCAGAAGAACTTTCACCACAGCTCAAAGTGAGGCTCGCAGCCCAAGAACAGTTTGCATAGAGCGACAAAACCCGCGATATGCAGGATAGACCCCGGCGTAAGATCGAGCTGTTGGAGACCATAGAACTCTAGGAGTCCCCTAAGGAAGGGGTGGATGGGGAACCCTACGCCTCTTAAAAGGAAGGGGACAAAACATACCCGCTCTCCATCAGAGGGGTTGGGAAATGTCTTTGCCAGGGCTTGATTATCGATAGAAGTTATCCGGCCCGGACGGGGACTAGATCCTCTGGAGGGAGATATCCATGTGCTTGAAGTGTCCTCAGACGCGCATGGGACACAGAGCAGCTATTCCAATCTCCTTAACGAGGGCCGTGAGGGCGCGAGGAAGAGCTTGGTGCACTAGCCATGTTTGAAGATTTTTTGCAGGCACTAGGGTTTTCTTCCGCGTGGAATGGGATGGAGAGGCAGCTGGGATCTATTCTCTTATATAGGCGCCTTCCCTACATAGTCAAGGGGGTATTTGTAAAACTGCCCAAACGGTTCGCATTCGTTGGACACGTGGAAGCCAAGACGACGGCGGCGAGGAAACAACGGAATACAATATTTAAAGAAGTCGAACTATCATCAAGGAGGACTCACCTTGCAAGACCGAAGACATGAAGCCGAACACGATCTCATCCTTGAAAGCAAGTCCGGGGGCTACTGAGGGAGTGTTGTATTCAGGGGTCCTCAGGCATTCGGGTCAATGAAGTCGGGCTGTATTGGTGGGCCACGAAAAGAAGAAGAAGAAGACTCTCCCCCATATTCAGTCAGGACTCCTATGTATGTAGAAAGGCAAGCGTAGAGTCCGGATGTATCAATTACTTCCTCCCCAAGTCACCCTTGTAACCCTAGGTCCCCTCTGGCGTGTATATAAGTCGGGGGGTTTGGTCTGTGGAGAGGATCATCAACATCACAATATCCTCATAGGCTAGACTTTAGAGTTTAGCCATTATGATCTCGAGGTAGATCAACTCTTGTATTCATATTCTTCCATATTAATATAGCAGAAACTAGGGTATTACCTCGATCGAGCGGGCCTGAACCTGGGTAAACATCGTGTCCCCAGCCTCCTGTTACCATCGATCCTCTAAACGCATAGCTTGGGCCCCCCTACCTGAGATCTCCCGGTTTTGACATGACAGTTTGTACCAGTAGCTATGTGTTTAATCTCTCTCTCTCTCGTGTTCTTGAGATGCACAATCTTGATGTATTGTGGGCTTTGTTAATATAGTCGGATCATATGGTGTCTCCCATGTCTATCTTGTTGTGATGAATTGAGTTTTCCCTTTGGGATTTTTTTGGATTGAATACATTTATGGATTTGAGAACACTTGATGCATGTCTTTCTATGAATACTCGTGGTGACAATGGGGTATCATATTGATGCACTTGATATGTGTTTTGGCACTCAACTTGCGGATTCCCGCGGTGACATTGGGGTAATCTATGCATAGGGGTTGATGCATGTTCTTGTCTTTATTTCTCCGGTAGAAATCTCGGGGCACTCTTTGAGGTTCTTTGTGTTGGATTGAGTATTATGAATCTGAATTTGTTTTGGTGATTATTTTAGTACGAACTCTTGATAGATCGATCGAAAAGAATAATGTGTGTTATCTTAGTACGAACTCTTGATAGATCAATCGGAAAGAATACCTTGTGTTATTTTAGTATGAACTCTTGGATGGATCGATCGGAAAGAATAGCAACAAACAATTCCTTCTTATGTTCTCGGCTAGATAGGAACTTTGGAGTGATTCTTCATCGCACGTTGAGGGATGGTTATGTGATCCAATTATATTAGTATTGTTGAAAAATTGCACTAGCAAAAGTACGGACCCTAGGCATTGTTTTCAAGCATTGCAATACCGTTTGTGCTCCGTTTTATCACTTGCTAACTTGCTGTTTTTTATTGTTCCTATTACAAAAATCAATATCTACCATCCATATTACACTTGTATCACCATCTCTTCGCCAAACTAGTGAACCTATACAATTTACCATTGTATTTGGTGTGTTGGGGACACAAGAGACTTTTTATTATTTAGTTGCAGGGTTGATTGAGAGAGACCATCTTCATCCTACACCTCCCACGGATTGATAAACATTAGGTCATCCACTTGAGGGAAATTTGCTACTGTCCTACAAAACTGTGCGCTTGGAGGCCCAACGCGAGTCTAGACAAGTTGTGTAGTAGACATCAAGCTCTTTTCTGGCGTCGTTGCCGGGGACGTGAGTGCTTGAAGGTATATCTTTAGATCTTGCAATCGAATCTTTTAGTTTCTTGTTTTATCACTAGTTTGGTTATGTAAAAGAAAACTAAAAAATGGAATTGAGGTTGCATCATATTATTGATCATCTTTATAATATCTTTCTTGTAAATGATGGATCAGAAAATTGTGCTCAATTGTTAGAAGAAGAAGTCAATAAAATGTTTGGCAAAAAATATTTGAATGACGAGCATGGTTGCAATGTTGTTAGTATGAATTCTTTGAATATCCATGATGCTAATGATATGCAAAGCCATAAGCTTGGGGATGCTATATTTGATGAATATGATATTTTTAGTCCCCCAAGTTTTGATGTGAAAACTTAGTATGATGATTGCATGCCTCCTATTTATGATGATTATATTGATGAAAGTGAATTTGGAGAGGTCATGACTTTATTTAGTGATGAATCCACTACTTTGGAGGATGTTTCAATTGACTATGATAACAAAGTTGCTATCTATGATGATTATGGTGATGACATGTATGCTATATTGAATAATGATAACCATGAAACTTGTCATCATGACTTTAATTTTCAATCTCAAGATAGTTATTTTGTTGAGTTTGCTCCCACCACTATTCATGAGAATAAATTTGCTTATGTGGAGAGTAGTAAAATTTCCATGCTTATGCATCATGAAAAGAATGCTTTTATGTGATAGCTATTTTGTTTAATTCATTCATGGTGCTAATGAAAATCATTATTGGGAGGAACATATGCTTGTAGGAATTGCAATAATATCAAGTTTCCTCTCTATGTGTTGAAAGTTTTGAAGTTTTGCTTGTTTTGCCTTCCTATGCTAGTTGATTCTTGCTCCCATAAATTGTTTGCTCACAAAATCCCTATGCATAGGAAGTGGGTTAGACTTAAATGTGCTAGTCATATGCTTCATGATGCTCTTGTTATGTTTCAATCTTTATCTTTTATGTGAGCATCATTGAAATCGTCATGCCTAGCTAAAAGGCATTAAAGAAAAGCGCTTGTTGGGAGACAACCCAACACTTATATCTACTATTTTGTGTGTTCACATGATTATGCTAATGTAGTAATCATGTTTTATATATTTTGTTTCAGTAAAGTGTCAATCCAAGCCTTAGGATCATGTTGGGTGATAGTAGATTTGATCTTGCTGAAAAAAAAGAAACTTTTGCACCCACGAGAAAATTATCGTATTTAATAGAAGAGTGATTTTAAGTTGATTCTTTTTGCAGAATATTAATATAAAAATGGTTCATGTGGTCCTATTTTAAAAAATAGAGTTGCAGAAGTATGGTGAATGTTCAGATCATTACAGATTGCTCTGTTTTTGACAGATTCTGTTTTCAATGCATAGTTTGCTTGTTTTCTAGTTTCTATGGCTTATATTGATCAATATAAATTGTATAAATGATATGCTACAGTAGGCATTGTGTGAGAACAATTATGAATCTTTTCTTTGACAGTACCCAAAGTGAATGATTAGTTTTATCATACTAACCCATCTCACGAAGTTTTGTCAAGTTTTGTGTGATTGAAGTTTTCAAGTTTTGTGTGAGATGTCGATATGAGGAGAATAAGGGGTGACAAGACCCTAATCTTGGGGATTCCCAAGGAGCCCCAAGGAAATATTCAAGTAATACCCAGGCAACTAAGCTTGGGTATGCCCCAGAAGGCATCCCCTCTTTCGTCTCCAACATTATCAGTAACCTCACTTGAAGCTATATTTTTATTCTTCACATGATATGAATTTGCTTGGAGCATCATTTTATTTTGTTTTGATTTGCTTGCTGGTATTTACAATAATGGTTTGCATATTTTATTTCAATAAAAGTGTCAAGGATAGCCTTTACCATGCTTATTTTGCAAGACTATATGTTGTTGTCTGAAAACAGAAAGTTTTATATCATTGTCTGAATTCTTCTGGATAGTCAGAACATGATAAACTCTTGAAATTGTTACACACTGATTATTCATAAGTTCTCTGTAACATGGTAATTTTTCAGAATTTTTTGAGGTAGGGAAGTATGAGGATAATTGCACTTTTTTACAGAGTGGCAAATTGTAGTTATGTTTGCATTGTTTGCATATGTTTGCTTGTTTAATGATTCTATTTGAGGATAGAAGTATTAAATATGTAGAGGCATTTAGTATGCAATGTTGAATGATAATTTTAGTGATTTGCTACAGTAGAGAATTATAAGGTTTTGCATTGATTTATACTAACTTATCTCACGACTTCTTGTTGAGTTTTGTGTGGATGAAGCTTTTGAGATTTAGGAAAACCGTGATATGAGAAGAATTAAGGAGACACAAAAGCTCAAGCTTGGGGATGCCCAATGCATCCCAAGATAATATTTCAAGAAGCCTCAAGTATCTAAGCTTGGGGATGCCCCAGTAGGCATCCCACCTTTCTTCATCAACAATTATCGGTTAGTATCGCTTGATCCTAAGTTTTTGCTTCTTCACATGAGATATGCTATTCTTGAAATGTCAATCTATTTTGTTTGCTTGTTGTTTTAATAAAATACTTAGATCTGAAAGTTTTTAAACAAAATAGAGCCCCCAAATAGTTTCCAGGGAGGCTAGATAAGCGGTATTCACATCCCGTCAACGAAGCTCTTTTATGGCGCCTTTGCTCTAGTACTTCACTTATATCTTTTTTAGCACAGTGTGCTTTAGTATTTTTGAAGAAATTCTCTCTTGCTTCACTTAGATTAATTTGAGAGAAGAAAATATTATGTTCATGATCTTCACTTATATTTGTTTTAGCTTATCAAAAGCAACACATGAAAATTAGTCCCAAAGTGATAGATATCCAAGAAGGATATAATAAAAACTTTCATGAAGATCATTGGACAAAATAAACTTGATTCCTTGTAATAGTTTTGAGATATGATGATGTGATATGTGAGACATGTTGGTGAGTAATTGTGCTTTAGTAAGAATATTGGTGTTAAAGTTTGTGATTCCTTATGCAAGCATGAAAGTCAATAATCATGCAAAGAAATTACATCCTACTTGTGGTTCATTATTCAGTATTATTTATGCTCAATGCTCGCTTATGAGATTATTCGTTTCATGGTTGGTCGCTCCCTAGTCTTTTGCTAGCCTTCATTTTGCACTAAGTATGATCACTACTTGTGCATCCAAAATCCTCTATCCCGGTTTTGCCACATGAGTCCACCATACCTACCTATATGGGTATTCCCTTGCCGTTCTAAGCAAATTTGTATGTGCCATCTCTAATTTTCAAAATAAATTTCCCTTTTGTGTGCTCGTACTGCTCGCGAGGCGGTGAGGGGTGGCCAATATTTTCCATGCTAGATGTGTTATTCTCATGATGAGTTTATTCACTTGTCATTGCACGAGAGTAAGGCTAAGGTATTAGGGATGCCCAGTCCCGAAATGAAAAACAAATTTACTTTATGTTGTCAAATAATAAATTCCTTGGAAAGTGTCGGTATGGAAGGCAATTATGGATTCAGCTAGCCATGGCTTGTGAAAGTTTGGTGGAAAGGGAATAAAGTTTATTTTATGTTTGGGAACCGCCTATGATATATCTAGCATGGAAAGGGTCGGGAACCTTAAGTCATTTTCGTTGGTGGGAAAAGTATGCCACCCAAAATAATTTTATCTCTCAATTTAAAGCTTTGAGATCTGGCACCTCTACAAATCTCTACTTTCCTCTGTGAAGGGCATTTCTTTTATGTATGCAATTTTTATTTTTGAACTTGAGTCTCCATCTTCTCTTATAAAGCACCAACTAGGAAACACTATGATCGTACTTGACCAATGGGTGTAACTAATATGCGAATGTGTTTCATGAATGGATCAATGGTTGAGCATGATGGGCTAGGGATAACTTATTTTAGCCTTGATATTTTGAAAGACATGGTTGCTTGTTGATATGTTTGAGTATTTAAATCTCATGTCAAGACTAGACTATTGCTTTGAACCATATAAAAGTCCAAATGTCCATGCTATAAACAAAAGAATTTGATATGACATGATAGGCAGCATTCCACATCAAAAATTATGTTTTTAATCAATTACCTACTCGAGGACGAGCAGGAATTGAGCTTGGGGGATGCTGATACATCTCCAACGTATCTATAATTTTTGATTGTTCCATGTTGTTATATTACCATTCTTAGATGTTTTACAATCATTTTGTATCATTTTTCGGGACTAACCTATTGACATAGTGCCAAGTGCCAGTTGATGTTTTATGCATATTTTTTTACATCACATGAAATTAATATCACACGGAGTCCAAACACCGCGGAACTTTATGGAGATTTTGTATGGGCCAGAAGACACCCAACGGGCCAGAGCTGCACCTGGGGGTGCCCCAAGGGGGGCACAACCCACCAGGGCATACGAGCCCCCCTGGCGCGCCCAGGTGGGTTGTGCCCACCTCGGTGGCCTCCCGCACCCCCCTCTTTACCCTGTAAATTCACAAATATTCCGAAAACCCTCGGAGTGAACCTAGATCAGAAGTTCCACCGCCGCAAGACTCTGTAGTCCACTATATCCAATCTAGAGCCCTTTCCAGCACTCTGCCGAAGGGGGAAACCATCACCGATGGCCATCTTCATCATCCTGGCGGCCACCGTGATGAGGAGGGAGTAGTCCACCCTCAAGGCTGAGGGTTTGTACCAGTAGCTGTGTGTTTTCTTTTCCGATCGAGATGTACGGATCCATGTGTCTACATACATAGATTCTGTTCATGGATTAACGAAAATGTGCAAGAGCTCTATTTGCCTGTGCCATTCTATGAGTCGCTTCCTTTTTGCGTATGGCACCCCCACTCCCTTTGGCAGCATCTACTAATTCGGAACTTAATTTGAAAGCCATATTTCGACCCGGGCGCTTTTGGGATGCTTCTAATAACCAACGAATGGCAAGTGCTCTTCCTTGTATAGATCCTATTTCAATCTTCCTAGCATTTAGTGGGCTGGATATTTACCTTATCAACTAGCAAATCCATAAGGGTTCTATTTGATTAGGCACCTGAATTGACACCTGAATCGGACTGAACTAACTGTTTGTCAGGCTACTATTCTCCTATTCTCTCGAATCTATGAGTTACTCTCTCTCTCTCTCTCTCTCGTGTTCTTGAGATGCACAATCTTGATGAATCGTGGGCTTTGTTAATATAGTCGAATCATATGGTGTTTTCCCCTCTCTATCTTGTTGTGATGAATTGAGTTTTCCCTTTGAGATTTTTTTGGATTGAATACTTTTATGGATTTGAGAACACTTGATGCATGTATTTCTATGAATACTCATGGTGACAATGGGGTACCATATTGATTCACTTGATATGTGTTTTGTCACTCAACTTGTGGATTCCCGCGGTGACATTGGGGTAATCTATGCAAAGGGGTTGATGCACGTTCTTGTCTTTGTTTCTTCTGTAGAAATCTTGGGGCACTCTTTGAGGTTTGGAAACCCACAAGTGTAGGGGATCAGTTGTAGCCTCTTTCGATAAGTAAGAGTGTCGAACCCAATGAGGAGCTAAAGGTAGAACAAATATTCCCTCAAGTTCTATCGACCACCGATACAACTCTACGCACGCTTGACGTTTACTTTACCTATAACAAGTATGAAACTAGAAGTAGTTTGTAGTTTTTGTGGGATAGGTTTGCAAGAATATAAAGAGCATGCAAATATAAACTAGGGGTTGTTTAGGTAAAGAAGCAATAAAGTTAGTATAGCGGGTGTGGAAAAGTGGTGGTAGGAGTTGCGAAATTGTCCCTAAGCAATTGGCTATGTTACTAGACCGATAACAAGTTTTATGCGGGAGAGGCCACTGCTAGCATGTCATCCCTTCCTTGGAATTCTATGCACTTATGATTGGAACTACTAGCAAGCATCGCAACTACTAACGTTCATTAAGGTAAAACCCAACCATAGCATTAAGATATATTGGTCCCCCTTCAATCCCGTATGCATCAATTTCTACGCTAGGTTGAAGCTTCTGTCACTCTTGCCCTCCAATACGTACTCCTATCAACATACAACTAACCCTATGGTGTGATCCATGCGCGCGCTCATGTGATGGGCACCAAAGGATAGCAACATAACCACAAGTAAATTAAACCAATCATAGCAATTCACCAATTACTGATAGGACAACGAAAATCTACTCAGACATCATAGGATGGCAACACATCATTGGATAATAATATGAAGCATAAAGTACCATGTTCAAGTAGAGGGTACATCGGGTTGCGGGAGAGTGGACCGCTGTAGATAGATGGGGGAAGGTGATGAAGATGTTGGTGAAGATGACTGAGGTGTTGGTGTAGATCGCCGTCGCACGATGATGGCCCCGGTGGCATTCCGGCGCCACCGG
This sequence comes from Secale cereale, assembly GCA_902687465.1. NCBI lineage: Eukaryota > Viridiplantae > Streptophyta > Magnoliopsida > Poales > Poaceae > Secale > Secale cereale. Next base: position 578,617,121 of record LR738710.1, read on the forward strand.
AGAGAGAGGGGGAGAGAGCCCCCCTCCTCCTTATTCTTCCTTCCATGGCAGCGGAGGGGCAAGAGTCCCTCCGAGATTGGATCTGTCTCTATGTCTCTCTCTGTTTCTGCGTTCCCTGATTCTAGCCTTTCACCGTTTCTTATATTCCCGAAGATCCGTAACTCCGATTGGGCTGAATTTTTACACGATTTTTATCCGGATATTAGCTTTCTTGCGGCGAAAGAAGGGCTCCAACCGCCTTACGGAGTGGCCACGAGGGCCCAGGGCGCGCCCCTCACCCTCGTGGGCCACTCGGGCATCGTCTCACGTTGATTCCACTTCCCAAAATTCACATATATTCCAAAAAAATCTCCGTCCGTTTTTATCCCGTTTGGACTTCGTTTGATATGGATATTCTACAAAACAAAAAACATGCAACAAACAGGAACTAGCATTGGGCACTGGATCAATATGTTAGTCCCAAAAATAGTATAAAAAGTTGCCAAAAGTATATGAAAATTGTAGAATATTGGCATGGAACAATAAAAAAGTTATAGATACGACGGAGACGTATCAACATCCCCAAGCTTAATTCCTGCTCGTCCTCGAGTAGGTAAATGATAAAAAAGATAATTTTTGATGTGGAATGCTACCTAGCATATTCTTGATCGTGTAATCTAATCATGGCATGAATATAAAGAGACGAGTGATTCAAAGCAATAGTCTATCATTTGACATTAAGACAATAATACTTCAAGCATACTAATAAAGCAATCATGCCTTTTCAAAATAACATGGCCAAAGAAAGTTATCCCTACAAAATTATACGGTCTGGCTATGCTCCATCTTCACCACACAAAGTATTTAAATCATGCACAACCCCAGTTTTAGCCAAGCAATTGTTTCATACTTTAGTATTCTCAAACTTTTTCAACTTTCACGCAATACATGAACGTGAGCCATGGACATAGCACTATGGGTGGAATAGAAGGTGGTGATAGACAAAAGGAGGGTGAAAGTCTCACATCAACTAGGAAAATCAATGGACTATGGAGATGTCCATCAATCGATATCAATGTGAGTGAGTAGGGATTGCCATGTAACGGATGCACTAGAGCTATAAGTGTATGAAAGCTCAAAAAGAAAACTAGTGGGTGTGCATCAACTTGCCTTCTCATGAAGACCTAGGGCATTTGAGGAAGCCCGTCGTTGGAATATACAAGGCAAGTTCTATAATGAAAATTCCCACTAGTATATGAAAGTGACAACATATGAGACTCTCTATCATGAAGAACATGGTGCTATGATGAAGCACAAGTGTGGTAAAAGGATAGTAACATTGTCCCTTCTCTCTTTTTCTCTCATTTTTTTCTTTTATTTTTTTTTATTTTGGGCTCTTTGGCCTCTCTTTTTGGTGGGCTTCTTTGCCTCTTTTTTTATTTGGGCTTCATTGGCCTCTTTTATTTTTTTATAACCTCACATGGGACAATGTTCTAATAATGATGATCATCACACTTTTATTTACTTGCAACTCGATAATAGAACAAAAATATGACTCTATATGAATGCCTCCAGTGGTGTACTGGGATGTGCAATGATCTAACATAGCAATGACATCAAAAAACGGACAAGCCATGAAAACATCATGCTAGCTATCTTACGATCATGCAAGGCAATATGACAATGATGGTGCGTGTCATAATAAACTGAACGGTGGAGTTACATGGCAATATATCTTGGAATGGCTATGGAAATGCCATAATAGGTAGGTATGGTGGCTGTTTTGAGGAAGGGTATAAGGTGGTTTGATGCACCGGCGAGAATTGCGCTGTACTAGAGTGGCTAGCAAGGTGGAGGGGTGAGAGTGCGTATAATCCATGGACTCAACATTAGTCACTAAGAACTCACATTCTTATTACAAAAATTTATTAGCCATCGAAACAAAGTACGACACACATGCTCCTAGGGTAAGGGTTGGTAGGAGTTAACCATCGCGCGATCCCGATGTAGGATCGAAAGTATGTCTAGAGGGGGGTGATTAGACTACTTGTAAATATAAAAATTCTGCCTTTTGATCAAGAACAGTTTTTGGCAGATTCACAATTATGATCAAGTCAAGCATCACCCTACACATGCAATTCTAGAGTATAAGGAGCGGAAAGTAAATTGCACATGTAGTAAAGAGAGGTGGAGAAGATCAAACACAATTTGGAGACGCAATGATTTTTCCCGTGGTTCCGATAGGTAGTGCTATCGTACATCCACGTTGATGGAGACTTCAACCCACGGAGGGTAACGGCTGCGCGAGTCCACGGAGGGCTCCACCCACGAAGGGTCCACGAAGAAGCAACCTTGTCTATTCCATCATGGCCTACGCCCACGGAGGGCTAGCCTTACTCGGGGTAGATCTTCACGAAGAAGGCGATCTCCTTGCCCTTACAAACTTCTTGGTTCAACTCCACATCTCGATGACGGAGGCTCCCAAGCGACACCTAACCAATCTAGGAGGCACCACCCTCCAAAAGGTAATAGATGTTGTAGATGATGATGAACTCCTTGCTCTTGTGCTTCAAATGATAATCTCCCCAACACTCAACTCTCCTCACTGATATGGCTGTGGTGGAAGAAAGGATTGAATGGAAAGCAACTTGGGAAGGTTAGAAATCAAGTTTCATATGGTAGGAATGGAGCAACTTGATCTCAACACAAGGGTAGGTAGTTCTCTTCTCAGAAAGTGTAAGGTAGGAGTGGTAGTTCTTTCTGATGGCTCTCTTTTCGAATGAAGAGGGGGTGGAGGGGTATATATAGCCTCCACACAAAATCCAACCGTTACACACATAATTGAGCAATCTCGGTGAGACCGAAGTGGAAACTTGGTCAGACCGAAAGTTCAAATATAGTGAACGTTGGGGTTTTCGGTGGGACCAAAAATACCATCTCGGTTTGTCTGATTTGAGTCAAGACAGAAACTTGCCAGTTTCGGTGAGACCGAAATCATCAACTCGGTTATTCTGAAATGATGTCAAACGGTTACAGAAGCTTGGCAGCCCGTATTTCGGTGAGACCGATCTCAAACTCGGATTGACCAATTTTTCTAGGGTTTGGCTTATGGCTTAGGTGGTTCATCTCGGTGGGACTGAGTTTGGAAAATCGGTTTGTCCGAGATTACTTATGAGTGTGTATTGTAGTGAAAGTTGCTGATAGTTAAAGGAGATATATCACTAAGCACTTGAGCAACCAGATCATCAACACAACCTCATCCCCTTTTAATAGTATTGGCTTTTCCTATGGACTCAATGTGATCTTGGATCACTAAACCAAAAATGGAGTCTTGAGCTTTTGCCAATGCTTGCCTTTAGCATTTTGAGGGGTCCACTTCTTCAGTCATTGCCATACCCATATCACTGAACTTCTCTGAAATGATTCTCAAGTAGATATTAGTTCAATGATATATATGTTGTTATTAATTGCCAAAACCACCCGGGGATTAGTTGCACTTTCAATCTCCCCCTTTTTGGTAATTGATGACAACATATAGATCAAAGCTTCGACAAAGGATATAATCAATGAATAATATCGTCGCTTTGAGAAGTATGTGATAAGCAAGAGCTCCCCCTAAATTTGTGCATTATTTAAAATTTGCGTTTGAGTGCAAATGCACAATCGATTAGGATCATGGATCACTCTTCCATGTCACATACATCTTGGTGGAGCGCACAAAATGATAAGAATGAATAACATGCACCCAATCACCAAGACATGAGTAAATAGCCATACAATATAGGAATAGCATATGATAAGCATTAAGCACACATTAAAGCATAGTACGACCAAGCACTCATAAAGGTAGCATCAAACGTAGTATCAAGCACACTGAAAGTTTCAAGAACCAAAAGAACCAAATGTATCTCAAAGAAACCGCAAAAGAACGAAAGAGCACTCTCTCTCTCGAAGCCCTATGATCTATACAATTTCTCCCCCTTTGGCAACAAGTTACCAAAAAGTTCAAAAAAGCATAGAGCTAAACGTCACTGTGGGCCCTGCTGGCGGCTCCCGTCTGGGTAGATGTCGGAGTAGATATGACGGCATCGGCGAAGACTTCAGCTGATGTCTGCGCTGGAGGAGTGGATACTGGAGCTGTGGCTGGAGTGACTGCTGGAGCTGTAGGAGGTGCTGAAGTGGTAGTCCTGGAGTCAGTCACTGGGATAGCAGCTGATCGGGATCCTCTGGGAACCGGAGCAGTCTGGCGATGAGAGTCCTGGACTAGGTCATCCTGCATGAGCTCTGCCCTGTCCTGCCTTGCTTCCTCCATGTCTGCCTCAAGCTTGTTGACAGTCACCTGAAGTTCAGTCAGCTTCACGTCCAGAGCGTGGACCTTCTCGTCAACAATCCTTTCCAAGCTTTCCTGAGATTGTTCAATGCTGGCCAGGCGTTGTTCAATCCTTTGGGTAGCTTCAAGAATCTGCTCTCCGAAGCTCTTTGGTTTAGCTGCTGCTGCTGCCTCTTTATCAGCTTTGGCTTTCCTAGCAGCTTCAATCTTGGCTTGACCTTCAACCGAAGTTGGATCCTCCTCGTCCATCACAACAACATTATCTTCATGCTCAGGCTGCAGTGGTAAGTGCTTCCTATCCAACAAGAATTTGCCCGTGCCAAACTTGGCAACAGACGAAGAAAACCTTTGACCTTCAGTCATCCAGGTGATCTTCCCATCAGGATAGAAGTAGGCTGTGGCATAGAACTGCATAATCATCTCATCGTTCCAATATGTCAGTTTCTGACCCACGAACTCATCAACTCCACATGCAGTGAAGCTTTCATGCACATGAGGAAAGAAGTCTCGGTGCTCTTCACTGTCAATGTACTTCCAGTCAACGTATCTGGTATCTGCAACTATAGGCTTCTTGTCCATCAACACAGTCTCATAGAAGTCCTGCTGCTCTCTGGTGTGAAATCTGGGGTCCATAGCAGTCCTTCTCCTCACGACATATGGGTCAGTCTGTCTCCATAGCCTGAGACCTCTATCCTTCCTTGCCTTCATATCCTCGACTTGAGGATGAGCATCGTTGTGGAGTGGTAGTTTTGGACGGAGTTTCAGCAACACATGTTCTTCATCAGACTCAGACGGTGGCATATCACCCTTGTTCTTCTCAGATGCTGGAATGTTCCTGGTTGTCCTCTTGGGCTTGGCAGAAGGCTTTACTAGAGCTGCCTTAGCTTGAGCAGGCTTCTTGGGCTTTGAAGTGGCTCCAGCCCTAATTGCATCACCCATGAGTTTCTGCTTCTGAGGAGCAGGCTGGGGTGCTTCTTCTTCTTCTTCCTCAACTGCTGCATCTGCATGAAGTTCAGCATACACTACCCTCTTCCTCTTGGAAGTTTTCTTCACTTTACTTGGGGCTGGCTCTCCCAAGTTCAGCTTCTTGGCAACAGCTGATTGCTTGACCTTGCTGGTGCCTTTATTTGACTGCTGCCCTTGTTGCTCTTTGGCAACAACCTTTCTCTTGGGCTTGGAGGAGACCTCTTCCTCAGCAATGAAATCAGAATCTTCATCATCTGAGTTCCTCTCCTTTCTGGTTCTGGTGGCTGCAGGAGGCAAGCCACTAGGTGTACTCCTCTCACCATCATCAATAGGGCTACTAGCCTCAGGACTAGTATCTGCCTCGGGAATCTCTGCAAAAGGTGACTCTGACCTGTTCTGGCTGTCACTGGCATCTGACATGGCTGACAACCTGTGAATAGATAAGGTATAGGCAGAGTAGAAGAGTTATCACAAACTGCAGAGGTTTTTGCAAACAAAATGAGTTCAAATCTTAGTTTTAAGTTTTCACAGAATGCATTTCGGTCAGACCGATTTTCAGTTTCGGTGAATCCGAAGTGTATAACAGAAACTTAACACACCACTTTCGGTTGGACTGAAATGGGTTTCGGTCCTGTCGATACTCTAGGGTTTCACTAAAACTCTACTTCGGTCACACCGATTTGCACAACTCGGTTAGACCGAAAGTGCAGTGCAATGGCCAGAGGCCGAATCGGTCACACCGAAAATTTAAAACCGGTTTCACCGAGATGTGTTCCGTGGAAACCTAAACCTAAGAATTTTACTCGAAACTAGAATCGATCTGGTGTTAAGGAATTTTCAATCGTGGCCAGATGTAGGGCAAACCAGACGTGCAATGAATCGGATGGGGAGCACGAGAGGGATCGAGACTCACCCTAACTTGGTGGAGTCCCTCTACGGCGGCAACGGCGCGGAGGAGAAAACCGTTGACGGCGGCGGAGACCTGCGGCGAGGGCGCACAGGCGACGACGGCGACGATCCGGAGATCAGGGCGACGGCAGCAGGGGACGTGGGAGCGAAAACATTTGAAGGAATAATCGCGCGCTGCCCTCAGTATTTATATCCCCTTGTTGTCGGTGGGACCGAGTTGAAAAACTCGGTGACACCGAGATGGATAACTGCTATGCAGTTACGCATTTCGGTCACGCCGAGATTTAGAACTCGGTTTCACCGAGATGAAACCTAGACCAGTCTAAGTGTTTCGGTTGGACCGAGTGGGAGAAGTTGGTCTGACCGAAATTTACTTAGAAGGTTTTGGAAGTCAGCCTTAGACGGATCGGTGGCTCCGAGTGCTCCTCACTCGGAGGGTCCGAAAATGACTTGTTCAAAGTTTGTGATATAAGCATGAATAGAATTTGAGACAAGAAAGCATAGATAGCTAGGGGAGGTACTTAGGCATTCTTGTCCATCCATTTGGCCAGAAAAATCAAAACAACCAAAACAACAAATGGATGTCCTCGAATGGATAAAATCATGCATTCAACATGCTCACACAATAAGATAGCAAATGAAATATGTGTCAAACATGCACAACCAACACTCTAGCTACTAGCACACAATTTGTCGATGACTAGGTCATCTTTATATGAGTATTTTGACTTAGGAGCCAAATGAGAACATTTGATCATAGGTCATACTCATCGTTTAAGCACAAGTGGGGTTACCACTTTTACATAATGCATTGATGTGTTCACATCATTTGGAGATGCTTTAGCTCAATTTTTTAGAGCAAAGCTCCCCCTAGATGTGAGAACCCCTTTTAAAGGGTCAAACTAACCTTGGGTTGTCGTAGAAGACTTCATGTAGATGTTGAAGATGTGGATGCTCAATGTTGATGTAGATCATCAAGAGTTGGGAGCTATCCTTTGGATTAGGGCACTTTCAATACCTACATGGGTTAGTCCCACAAGGAACAAACAAGGATATCCATGGACATAGATTGAAGTTCACAAAAGATGATGTCCATGAAAGCAATGATTACCTTGTCCCTTGACTTACCAACAAGAGGGTTTGTGACTCCATGAACTAGTGCATGATGTGGAAGTTGATTGCACAAGTTCTCGCCAAAATGAATGTGAGTGAAGTATGTTGGCGGAGTCACCCTTAGGAACCTTCTAGTTCTTCTTCTTCGGGATCCACATCATCTTGATGGGAATCCTTGGGGTTGTAGTTGAGCTTGACGAAGTAGAACTTGACATGTCCTTGGGAACCCACTTGACCATGGCTTGAGGTGCTTCAATGAATGCATCAATCTCCTCTTGAAGCTTGCCCTTGGCTTTTAGCTTGTGGTCTTGTGGTGGAAGGTCATCTTGAGCTTGTTCCACATTGGAAGAAGTAGGATCATACTTCTCCTTTTGAGAAACAAACTGTGGAGTAGGGTATTGACCTTCTTCCCACTCAACACCTTCGGCGTTGAACTTTCGCTCAAAACTAATCCCTTGATTCTTCCGGTGCCTTCCTTGTTTGCGAACAATTTCCTCAAAGTTCTTGCTTCCGGCAAGACTCTTGTAGACACCTTTCTCTATGATTTCCTTCAATAAGCTATTTTCTTGCTCAAGTGTAACTTGGCTTGAAACATTGTTAGTGGAATCAAGAGAACTACTAGAAGTAACAACATTAGATTTAACATGGTTATTGTTACTACTAGAGGAAGAATTTTTCTTATGCTTGTCATGCTTAGTCTTAATAGGTGGCAAGAAATTAGACAAGAGAAGTCGTTTGGCAAGATATGAAGAACTCTTCTTTCGAAGATCGTCATTGATCGCTTTTAGAAACTCATGTTCTTGCTCTAGAGTGAGCTTCTCGAAGCGTAGCTTCTCATGAGATCTTAGGAGCTCTCTATGATCTTCTTGAGTTGTTTCATGAGCTAACTTAAGAGTGTTTAGTTCTTTAGTTAGACGCTCAATCTCCTTCATAGCATTGTCATTCGACTCTTCTCGACTATAAAGACTACTAGCATTTTCATCGTTACTAAGCTCACTAGATTTATCATGCAAGAGCTCATCTTCACCAAGCAAGTCATCCTCATCACTATTGAAGTCAATGAATTCAGGGTGTGATACCTTGGGGCCTTTAGCCATGAAGTATCTTCCAATTCCCTCATTTGGTGAATCAAATAAGTCGTAGGAGTTGGAGTTGGAGGATACGAGAGCAAGACCGGCAACACCTTCATCTTGACTGTAGTCGGAGTCGGAGTGATAGCTTCCATCGGATTGATTGTCGGAGTCGGAGCCGGAGACCCATTCACCTACATGAGCTTGATGTCTTCTTCTTGTGTAGCTCCTTGATGACTTGTCTTTCCTCTCCGAATCCTTGCTTCTCCGAGAGGGTCTTCGTTCATAACGATCATCTCTACTCCTTCTCTCTCTCCGAGGTGACTCATCTCTTGATCTTTTTCTTGGAGATTCTTCTCTTCTTTTGTGGGGAGCCGTACACTCATTTGAGTAGTGTCCGGGTCTTCCACAATTGTAGCAGTTTCGATCACGACTAGAAGATCTCTTTTCATCATATGATCTAGACTTTGAGCTTCTCTCTTTGCCTCTATTCTTGTAGAATTTGTTGAAGTTCTTAACCATTAAGCTTATCTCTTCATTGGAAATTAACTTGTCACTTGAGGTTGTGGGAGCATCACTTGTAGCTTTGTAAGCACCACTTGACTTGTTGTGAAGCTCTTCCTTATCCTTAAGTGTCATCTCATGAGCAACAATTCTTCCAGTGACTTCAGTTGGCTGGAGAGTCTTGTAGTTTGGCATCATTTGGATCAAAGTGCACACGGTGTCATATTTTCCATCCAAAGCTCTGAGAATCTTCTTAATGATGAATCGGTCGGTCATTTCTTCGCTTCCTAAGCCGGCAATCTCATTTGTGATGAGAGCAAGCCTAGAGTACATTTCAGCGACTCCTTCACCATCCTTCATCTTGAACTTGTCAAGTTGACCTTGAAGAATATCTAGCTTTGATTCCTTCACAGACTCAGTACCTTCGTGCATTTCAACCAAAGTATCCCAAATCTCTTTAGCATTCTCAAGACGGCTGATTTTGTTGAACTCCTCGGGACACAAAGCATTGAAGAGAATGTCACAAGCTTGAGCATTGTTTTGTAACACCCGCAACTCTTCCGGTGTAGCTTCGCGATCCGGAACTTTTCCTTCCTCGAAGAATTCACCTTGCATACCAACACAAATAATGCCCCATGCGGCTGGGTTATGACCAAGAATATGCATTTTCATTTTATGCTTCCAACTAGCAAAATTTGTACCATCAAAGTAAGGACCTCTACGATAATTACCCTCACTAGACGCCATACTCTCCTAGGTTGTGAAACCAAGCTTATGGAGTCCAATGCAATGGAAACCAAAACAATGGAGACCAAAGCTCTGATACCACTTGTAGGATCGAAAGTATGTCTAGAGGGGGGGTGATTAGACTACTTGTAAATATAAAAATTCTGCCTTTTGATCAAGAACAATTTTTGGCAGATTCACAATTATGATCAAGTCAAGCATCACCCTACACATGCAATTCTAGAGTATAAGCAGCGGAAAGTAAATTGCACATGTAGTAAAGAGAGGTGGAGAAGATCAAACGCAATTTGGAGACGCAATGATTTTTCCCGTGGTTCCGATAGGTAGTGCTATCGTACATCCACGTTGATGGAGACTTCAACCCATGGAGGGTAATGGCTGCGCGAGTCCACGGAGGGCTCCACCCACGAAAGGTCCACGAAGAAGCAACCTTGTCTATTCCATCATGGCCTACGCCCACGGAGGGCTAGCCTTACTCGGGGTAGATCTTCACGAAGTAGGCGATCTCCTTGCCCTTACAAACTTCTTGGTTCAACTCCACATCTCGATGACGGAGGCTCCCAAGCGACACCTAACCAATCTAGGAGGCACCACCCTCCAAAAGGTAATAGATGTTGTAGATGATGATGAACTCCTTGCTCTTGTGCTTCAAATGATAATCTCCCCAACACTCAACTCTCCTCACTGATATGGCTGTGGTGGAAGAAAGGATTGAGTGGAAAGCAACTTGGGAAGGTTAGAAATCAAGTTTCATATGGTAGGAATGGAGCAACTTGATCTCAACACAAGGGTAGGTAGTTCTCTTCTTAGAAAGTGTAAGGTAGGAGTGGTAGTTCTTTCTGATGGCTCTCTTTTCGAATGAAGAGGGGGTGGAGGGGTATATATAGCCTCCACACAAAATCCAACCGTTACACACATAATTGAGCAATCTCGGTGAGACCAAAGTGGAAACTCGGTCAGACCGAAAGTTCAAATATAGTGAACGTTGGGGTTTCCGGTGGGACCGAAAATACCATCTCGGTTTGTCCGATTTGAGTCAAGACAGGAACTTGCCAGTTTCGGTGAGACCGAAATCATCAACTCGGTTATTCCGAAATGATGTCAAACGGTTACAGAAGCTTGGCAGCCCGTATTTCGGTGAGACCGATCTCAAACTCGGATTGACCGATTTTTCTAGGGTTTGGCTTATGGCTTAGGTGGTTCATCTCGGTGGGACTGAGTTTGGAAAATCGGTTTGTCCGAGATTACTTATGAGTGTGTATTGTAGTGAAAGTTGCTGATAGTTAAAGGAGATATATCACTAAGCACTTGAGCAACCAGATCATCAACACAACCTCATCCCCTTTTAATAGTATTGGCTTTTCCTATGGACTCAATGTGATCTTGGATCACTAAACCAAAAATGGAGTCTTGAGCTTTTGCCAATGCTTGCCTTTAGCATTTTGAGGGGTCCACTTCTTCAGTCATTGCCATACCCATATCACTGAACTTCTCTGAAATGATTCTCAAGTAGCTATTAGTTCAATGATATATATGTTGTTATTAATTGCCAAAACCACCCGGGGATTAGTTGCACTTTCACCCGACTTCCACACAAAGGATGACAATCAAAAAAAAAATCATGCTCTGACTTCATCACATAACGGTTCACCTTACGTGCATGCTTCGGGAATCACAAACCTCAACACAAGTATTTATACGATCCACAACTACCCACTAGCATGACTCTAATATCACCATCTTTATATCAAAAAACTGTTGCAAGGAATCAAACATATCATATTCAGCGATCTACAAGTTTATGTAGGATTTTATGACTAACCATGTGAATGACCAATTCCTATCAACTCTCTAAATAGATATAAGTGAAGCAAGAGAGTTTTAATTCTTTCTACAAAAGATGTGCCCACGCTCTAACAAATATAAGTGAAGCAAAAGAGGATTCTACAAATGGCGGTTTTCTATGTGAGGAGAAACAGGCAATCCAAACTTCAAATGATATAAGTGAAGCACAATAAGTATTATATACAGCCATACTCAAGAGATATAAGTGAAGTGCAAAGAGCATTCTATAAATCAAACAAGGACTATCTCATACCAGCATGGTGCATTTATTAAAAGAAAAAGAAAAAAGCACACGACGCTCCAAGAGTTTACGCATATCATGTGAACGAAACGAATCTGAAAACATAACTATACTTGTTGAAGAAAGATGGGATGCCTTCCGGGGCATCCCCAAGCTTAGACGCTTGAGTCTCCTTGAGTATTTACTTGGGGTGCCTCGGGCATCCCCAAGCTTGAGCTCTTGCCTCTCCTCCTTCTCCTCGCATCGAGACCTCCTCGATCTTCGAACACTTCATCCACACAAAACTTAACCCAACTTTTAGTGGCGGGGTTAGTGCATATGATCAATAAAATCCCATCTTGTACTGCTCTAACATTATTGTATAACTATGAACAAACATTACCCACTATATGCTATCACAATTCTATGGCCCCAAGTCAAGGAGGCTTCAACAAGAATTCAAACATATGCAAATAATGAAGCTATAACAGCAATCTATGAAAACAGGACAGTATGTACTAATCTGAACATTAACCATACTTCTGTAACTCTAAAAATTCTGGAAAAATTAGAAAAAAATCAACAATTCGTATAGCAAGACTTTTCAAAAAGTTTCAGATCCTTTCGATGTTCCAGTAAAAATGTAAAATCGTGCACTACAGTCAAAGTTTCTGTTTTTGCACCCCACAAACCAACAAGCAGTTTAATCAAAGGAAACTCTTGGCACATTATTTTTATAATACAATGGAATTGTACAAGGGGATAATTATTTTTATTGAAAAGTTTGTGTAATTCAAGATTTGCAAAGTTTCCATGGGCATGAACAAAGTTCAAGGAGCTCCCCCATTTCAACGGTGCTCGTCCTTCTTACTTTCACTTTTCTTTTTGAAAAAGTTTTAGGTTCCCCTCTTTATTTTTTTGTTTTTAAACTTTATAAAAGCACACAACAGAAATAAATGACTCTCTAAAACTTCCGGGTTGTCTCCCTGGCAGCGCTTTCTTTAAAGCCATTAAGCTAGGCATACGGTGCTCAAGTAATGGATCCACCCGGATACCAAGGTATATCAAAGCCAATTTTAATTAGCAATTATTTTGCATTTAGTAGTGAGCACAAAGTGATATGTGTCATGCAAAAACGAATTCTAACTCTCTTCCTATGCATAGGCATGTCATACAAGAACAATTCATGCACATCATGTAAAGGCCAATGCATAGTATAAGCAGTTTCTTGCAATTTTATCGTGTTGGAAACATAGAGAGGCGGAGATGTAGTTCCTCTCCCATAATAATTGCAAGTAGGAGCAGCAAGCACATGCATATTATATCTATTAAAATCGTCACATGTAGTAGTAAAACGCAACCCATCAATATAATCCTTAATAAGTGCAAACTTCTCCGATATAATGTAGTCTGGAGAATTCAAAAAGATAATAGGACTATCATGTGTGGGTGCAATAGCAACTATCTCATGTTTAACATAAGGAACTATAGCAAGTTCATCTCCATAAGCGTAATTCATATTGGCATCTTGGCCACAAGCATAGCAAGCATCATCAAAAAGGGATATTTCAAAAGAATCAACGGGATCATAACAATCATCATAGCATTCATCCTTCGGTAAGCACGAAGGGAAATTAAACAATGTATGGGATAAAGAGTTACTCTCATTAGAAGGTGGGCATGGGAGATCAATCCGCTCTTCCTCCTTTTGTTCTTCGCTCTCCTCCTCATCTTTTTCATCCAATGAGCTCACAATGTCATTAATTTCTTCTTCCATAGAGTCCTGCAAAATATTAGTCTCTTCTTGGACAGCGAAGAAGTCTTCAATATATGGTATAATATAAGGATTAGAAGCATAATTATTGATACGTCTCCAACGTATCTATAATTTTTGATTGTTCCATGCTATTATTTATGATGTTTTGGATGTTTAATGGGCTTTGTCATACACTTTTATATTATTTTTGGGACTAACATACTAACCCAAAGGCACAGTCCAGATTGCTGTTTTTTTGCCTGTTTCAGGGTTTTACAGAAAAGGGATATCAAACGGAGTCCAAACGGAAAGAAACCTTCGGGAGAGATATTTTTGGAGAAAATCACGCACGGGAGACTTGAGAACCACAGAGTAGGGCATACGTGGTGCCCACGAGGGTGGGGGGGGCCCCACCTATAGGGCACGCCCCCTACCTCGTGGGCCCCACGTTTGGCCCCCGGTGCCCTCCTTCCTCCTATATATACCTACGTACCCCGAAACCATCAGACGAATAGAGAAAACCCTAGTTCCACTGCCGTAACCTTCTGTTCCCATGAGATCCCATCTTGGGCCCTGTTCTGGAGCTCCGCCGGAGGGGGGATCTTCCACGGAGTGCTTCTACATCATCATCATTGCCTCACCATGAGTTGTGAGTAGTTTACAATAGACCTTCGGGTCCATAGCTAGTATCTAGATGGCTTCTTCTCTCTCTTTGGATCTCAATACAAAGTTCTCATCGGTCTTCGAGGAGATCTATTTGATGTAATCTCTTTTTGCGGTGTGTTTGTCGAGATCCGATGAATTGTGGGTTTATGATCAAGTTATCTATGAGAAATATTTGGTTCTTCTTTGAACTCTTTATGTATGATTATAATATCCTTGCGAGTCTCTTCGAATTATTGGTTCGGTTTGGCCTACTAGATCTATAGTTCTTGCAATGGGAGAAGTGCTTGGCTTTGGGTTCAATCTTGCGGTGTCCTTTCCCAGAGATAGTAGGGGCAGCAAGGCACGTATTGTACTATTGCAATCGAGGATAAAAATATGGGGTTTATATCACTAAGTTTGAGTTTATCCCTCTACATCATGTCATCTTGCTTAAGGCGTTACTCTGTTTTTATGAACTCAATAAACTAGATGCATGCTGGTTAGCGGTCGATGTGTGGAGTAATAGTAGTAGATGCAGAATCGTTTCGGTCAACTTATCTCGGACGTGATGCCTATATATAATGATCATGCCTAGATAGTCTCATAATTATTCGGTTTTCTATCAATTTCTTGACAGTAATTTGTGTACCCGCCATAGAATATCGCTATCATGAGAGAAGCCACTAGAGAACACTATGGCCCCGGGTCTATTCTCAACATATCAATCTACAATCTACTTTAGTTTTCCGCTTTTACTTTCTGTTCTAAAAAATAAAAAATTCCAAAAATATCAAACTATCGTCGCTATCAGATCTCACTTTCGTAAGTGACCGTAAAGGGATTGACAACCCCTTATCGTGTTGGCTGCGAAGTTCTTATTTGTTTGTGCAGGTGTGAGGGACTCGCGCATGGTCTCCTACTGGATTGATACCTTGGTTCTCAAAAACTGAGGGAAATACTTACGCTATTGTGCTGCATCACCCTTTCCTCTTCGAGGGAATACAACGCAAGCTCGAGAAGTAGCAATTATCATAGCAATATTTAAGTATGGCCAAATTTTCAGATTTGTAGAGAGTAGTATCACATTCTTCAATAAAGGAAGCAATTTCATAATACCCCTAAAAGCAACAAATTCTTCAATTTGTTCAACATCATAGTAATTATAAACACCCTTAGTATACGAAGATACCATTCCATCATCGCTAAACTTATATTGGTAAGGAAGGTCTTTCTTAGGGTCTTTAGAACAACAAGTACAATCATGTATTTCACATAAATTCCAATCATAGCACTGCAAATGATGAATTTGATCCAGTAAAAGTTTCCCTTTTTCAGATATGCAGTGTCGCACATAACAAGCATGCTCATCTAAAGATTTGCCCTCAACTAAGCTAGATGGGGTTTCAGCCCGAGCACATAGGGATCGAAGATGATCCAAGTAAAAAGCTTCAGGAGTGTGATAGATTTTGAGTGGTTCTTCAACCATTGGTTCAGTAGGTAACACTAATTTATTTAGTATTTTGCGTTTCCTACCCATAACTAAAGATAGAAAACAACTTAGAACAACAAATAAAATCTACTTAGTGATAAAGCAAACAAGCACACACGAGAATATTCACCCCACACTATTGCTCCCCAGCAACGGCGCCAGAAAAAGGTCTTGATAACCCACAAGTGTAGGGGATCAGTTGTAGCCTCTTTCGATAAGTAAGAGTGTCAAACCCAACGAGGAGCTAAAGGTAGAACAAATATTCCATCAAGTTCTATCGACCACCGATACAACTCTATGCACGCTTAACGTTTACTTTACCTAGAACAAGTATGAAAATAGAAGTACTTTATAGTTTTTGTGGGATAGGTTTGCAAGAATATAAAGAGCACGCAAATATAAACTAGGGGCTGTTTAGGTAAAGAAGCAATAAATTTAGTATAGCGAGTGTGGAAAAGTGGTGGTAGGAGTTGCGAAATTGTCCCTAAGCAATTGGCTATGTTACTAGACCGATAGCAAGTTTTATGTGGGAGAGGCCACTTCTAGCATGTCATCCCTTCCTTGGAATTCATGCACTTATGATTGGAACTATTAGCAAGCATCCGCAACTACTGACGTTCATTAAGGTAAAACCCAACCATAGCATTAAGATATATTGGTCCCCCTTCAATCCCGTATGCATAAATTTCTATGCTAGGTTGAAGCTTCTGTAACTCTTGCCCTCCAATACGTAGTCCTATCAACATACAACTAACCCTGTGGTGTGATCCATGCGCGCGCTCATATGATGGGCACCAAAGGACAGCAACATAACCATAAGCAAATTAAACCAATCATATCAATTCACCAATTACCGATAGGACAACGAAAAACTACTCAAACATCATAGGATGGCAACACATCATTGGATAATAATATGAAGCATAAAGCACCATGTTCAAGTAGAGGGTACAGCGGGTTGCGGGAGAGTGGACCGCTGTAGATAGATGGGGGAAGCTAATGAAGATGTTGGTGAAGATGACGGAGGTGTTGGTGTAGATCGTCGTCGCACGATGATGGCCCCGGTGGCGTTCCAGCGCCACCGGGAGAGAGGGGCAGAGAGCCCCCCTCCTTCTTCTTCTTCTTCTTCCTTGAACTTCTCACTAGATGGGAGAAGGGTTTACCTTCTGGTCCATGGCTTCCATGCCAGCAGAGTGGCGAGAGCCCCTCCGAGATTGGATCTGTCTCTCTATCTCTCTTTGTTTCTGCGTTCCGTGATTCTGGCCTTTCACCATTTCTTATATTCCCGGAGATCCGTAACTCTGATTGGGCTGAATTTTTGACACGGTTTTTATCCGGATATTAGCTTGCTTGCGCAGAAAGAAGGGATCCAACCGCCTTATGGAGTGGCCACGAGGGCCCAGGGCGCGCCTGTCCCCCCTGGGCGCGCCCCTCACCCTCGTGGGCCACTCGGGCATCATCTCACGTTGATTCCACTTCCCAAAATTCGCATATATTCCAAACAAAATCTCGGTCCGTTTTTATCCCGTTTGGATTCCGTTTGATATGGATATTCTGCGAAACAAAAAACATGCAACAAACAGGAACTGACACTGGGCACTGGATCAATATGTTAGTCCCAAAAATAGTATAAAAAGTTGCCAAAAGTATATGAAAGTTGTAGAATATTGGCATGGAAAAATCAGAAAATATAGATACGATGGAGACGTACCAAGGTTCTTTGTGTTGGATTGAGTATTATGAATCTGAATTTGTTTTGGTGATTAATTTAGTACGAACTCTTGTTGGATTGATCGGAAAGAATAACTTGTCTTATTTCAGTACGAACTCTTGATAGATCGATCGGAAAGAATACCTTGTGTTATTTTAGTACGAACTCTTGGATAGATCGATCGGAAAGAATAGCAACAAACAATTCCTTTTATGTTCTCCGCTAGATAGGAACTTTGGAGTGATTTTTCATCGCACGTTGAGGGATTTATATTAGTATTGTTGAGAGATTGCACTAGCGAAATTACGGATCCTAGGCCTTGTTTTCAAGCATTGCAATACCGTTTGTGCTATGTTTTATCACTTGCTACCTTGCTGTTTTTTATTGTTCCTATTACAAAAATCAATATCTACCATCCATATTACACTTGTATCACCATCTCTTTGCCAAACTAGTGCACCTATACAATTTACCATTGTATTTGGTGTGTTGGGGACACAAGAGACCTTTTATTATTTGGTTGCAGGGTTGTTTGAGAGAGACCATCTTCATCCTACACCTCCCACAAATTGATAAACCTTAGGTCATCCACTTGAGGGAAATTTGCTACTATCCTACAAAACTCTGCGCTCGGAGGCCCAACACGAGTCTACAAGAACAAGTTGAGTAGTAGACATCAATATGCAACCAAGAATGCTATACGCCCTCCATGGGGCGATGTCGTCTACAAGAAGCTTCAGCCCAAGAATATAATTGAAGCCATTACCAAAGACTTCTACCCTTGCATGGTCAGAGGACCTATGCTTGAGAATGCTGACCCATCTAGTCTTCGATGGTGTCGTGATGACGATCTTTTTGAAGAGAACTACAAGTTTGCCAAGAACTCTGCGACGCAAAACAAGAAGGAATTTGGCCTCAACTTCCACCCTGGCCCAGCACGGCCTCGCTCTGATGGCACCCGTGAAGCCAATGAAAATCGAATTGGCCCTTCAATGGCCTTGATGGACTGCTCTCCCACATCGCTGCTCGAAAGGATACTATGGAGCATGTTGCTGAAGATGTGGAACCAGAAGATGTTCTTGAGCATGCGAAGCCAAAGAAGAAGTCAAAGGCTTCTAAACCTTCAGCTGCCCCAAAAGCTTCAAGTGTGAAGCCCTTGAAAATTGCACCTCCTGAATCTAGTGTGCAGTGTGAGGACCATTCCCGCATCTCCCAGAGGTACAGACAGCTCATGAAGCCATCTAGTTAAGGGCTCACTCCTGGAAGCATTCTACGCAATGATGACGATATTATTGATCTGTCCAGTGATGAAGACCTTGCTGATGATGCCCTTGAGATGTTGATCAAGAGCAAGCAACATGACGAAATCTTCAATGATTTGCCTCTGTTTGATGCTGCTATCATCAATAACTTCATTAATGAATGGTTTGAGGATACATCTCTCTCCCTTGACGATCTCCAACTGCCTATTGATATCACCGTGACCTTTCAAGGGTACATTGCCCAAGAACTGACTATTGCACAAAAGGTCATTGATCAGAAGAACAAGATTGATCATGAAAAGGCTCTCTTCAAGAAGCATATGGCCAATCTCAGTGCTCAAGAAGTTAAGAACCTCAAGACCATGATGGCAGATCTGAAAGCTGAATTTGCCAAGCGTCGTGATGTTGCAAAGGGTTCAAGGGAACATCTCAAGCACTATGCTAAGAAATATGTCCAATCTCATATTTAAGCCGTGAAGAGAAAAGCACTTGGCCGACCAGGCATTGACCCCAAGATGGCCGCCAAGAAGCTAAAGAAGAAGAAGAAGAAGACTGTTGCATGAGAAACTGAAGTTCCAAGGCAGGAGAGACCAAGCATTGTCTTCCCTGCCAGCATGACTGGCTCGAAGCGAAAGGTCTCGTCAGCGGATTCTGAACAAAGGAAGACTCGGCGGCTGAAGCTGAAGCCAAGAAGAGAAAGCATCTTGATGCTTTTGATGTTGCTCCCTCCAAGAAGAAGCTACAGACAAATTCTTCAAAGGCTTCCATAAGCATCGAGCTACCTCCCAAGAACCTCTGGTCGTCGAACAATTTCTGTTGCCCTGCCTGCCTCCTCCAACTGTGAACATCGTATTGTTGTGCATGAGCCTACTACCATAGAGGCTCATCAGTCTGAAGAGATTCCAGCTGCTGACTCTCCCACAACTGAAGACATTGGTCATGATGACAATGTAGTTGATGATGAAGTCCTTCGTCAACTCAAGTCCCAACAGTTATCATCGCCTGCTCTCACGAGCAGTCAACTCATTAGCATTGGCGGCCCCACGACGCCAATTGCTCAAGATGAATTTTGGGAAGAGCAACACCCAAACACCCCACTACACGAAGTCATTCCCCGCACTCCGCCATCTCTTGTCACCACTCCGGTGCTTGAGACTCCAAAAGATACACCTGAATATGACATGGAGCAGACCAATGCATCACCAATGGCGTCGCCCAAGTTCCATAGGCTTCGCAAAGGCCCCAGGCCTCAGGTATCCATGGCAAGCATTCCTCGAGAGGATGTGCCACACACAAGCTCATTAGCACGTCAAGTGTTCCCTGAAGCCATCCCTTCAGGGTCTGCTCAAGAATCTGAAGCCAAAGCGGCTGAAGATATTCCGGCTGCATCAGCCGATGAAGAAAAGGAAGAAGAACATGAAGCTACTCCCCCTGCTGTTGAAACTGTTGTGCAAGAGGAAGAGCCCATTGTGCCAGAACCCCCTCTCACAAGCCACTGATGGTGAAGCAATTGTGGCTGCCACTCAAACTACCATTGAAGCCAATGAAGTAGTCATGGCTGAAGACAAGGAGCAGCATGAAGTCATTGCTGCCACTGAAGTGAATGTTCCTCCCCCTGTGCCAGACATCATGGCCCAAGCCTTCAATCAAGTAGATGAGCTTGTTACTGTTGGGAGGCCAATATTGACGCCTCCCACTACTCCAGGACCCCAATATGAATATCATGTGGAGCAAAGGCCTCAAACGCATAAGCCAAAGCCCAGACTGCCAAGGCTTCCAAGCGCTGTAACTACCCAAGTCTCTTTCAGTGTGCCAAGCTTCAGGGAGCACAACACATTCTTTGATTCTGATAAGAACCCATTCAAGAACCCAAATATCACCTCTGGTAGGTTCTGGAGCTTCCAGCAACGCAGCTACTATTCATGCATTATGTAGAACCAAGACCGGATTTTTCCACACCAACGTCTTGATTGTGATGCCATTGCTGGGCTGCCATGCCTTGAAGAGGCACTTGATTGCTTCAGAGATGTTGGGCTGCTCCCATTCGTCACTGCAGAAGAACACTGGAATGAAGAGCTTCTGCTTCAGTTCTATGCTACTCTTCATATCAGAGGCTACAACAGGGATCCAAAGACATGGGTCCTTGAGTGGATGATAGGAGATGTTCATCATGAAGCCAAAGCTCAAACTCTTCTCGAGCTTACCTCCCTGCCCACTCCTGGTGAGTTGTTTGAACCAGGTTGTTCGCTTCATCAAAATGAACTACAGTGTATCTTCAAGAAGCATGAGCCGAACATGAGTCAAATGCTCAGTATGATGAAGCCATTTCCCCTGGATGCTGAATATCCAAAGGAATTTCTTGTCAAGGACCTCGTGTATCTGCCTCGCACAATCTACCATATTGTAAGGTGTAATCTGTGGACAATCAAGGGTAACTCTTATGAAGCCAAACATGAGGGCGCCATGAAGACTTTGTTCTTTTACATCCTCAATGGCATCAAGCTCAATACTCATGACTTCTTCATTTGTCAACTGGCTGCTTCTAGTATTGATCTGTTTGGCCTCAAGTTTTATGCTCCATGGGTTATGCAGCTCATTAAGCTTCACTCCACTATCAACTATCAAGCTTCTGCACGCAATCATGTTGTATTTCTGCCTGAAGTTGATATGTCTTATGAAGCCATCTATCCTGAGCCTGCCAAGAAGCCACTTCAACTCCTCAATGTTCATCATTGCAGCTTCACTCAGCAAGGTGAAAGTGTTCATGTGCCCAATGCTGCTACCACTGCTTATCCTCTGGCTAGAAATCTACGCCTACCGCATCATGCCAATACTGAAGCTACCGCCAGCACAATTGCTCAAAATCCTAAGAAGTGTTCCCGTGTCCTGAACGACAGAGAACTTCTTGTATCACTCCACCATAAGTAGGATAGGCATCATGATTGGTTGAAGCGCCAGATGCAAAGTATTCTCACTGATGTCAATCGCATTCGCAACCTGGCAACCAAGAACTCCTTTGTTGCCCATGAAGACTGTCGGCGGTCCTGGAAGAGCCACATGCTACTTTGCTCTGAAGCAGATCTCCAAGTAGATGGCTTCATCGAGCATTTCAAGTTTGACTCCAGGCCTCCACAATCTGAGAGTTGGCGTCCCACTCCATCCATTTAAGACTTTGAGTATTCATCCTCGGCTGCAATAGTTGTTGCGCGTGTCATAGATGAAGAAGACGACGCCACTTCTCCAGCAATTGCTTCACTGCATCATGACTCTGTGTCAGGCCCGTCTGCACCGCCCAACTCCAACATCGACCCGGCTGCCCCAACATCTTCACCACCTGGGAACGCATAGACACTCTATGTCTTCAAACCTTTTTGGTCCTTACTGACAAAAGGGGGAGAAGCATACGAGTTGATAGTCTTCAAGCGAGTCATATATGGGCCGGGTGCTTATTTTTTGCTAAGTTCTTTCAACTCTCGTTTTTAAACTATTTGTCTCTTGAGTTGTAACACTTAAACTTGACGGTCATCTCCTACATTTGCCGCTGTTTCTACTGCATCGTTAAATATCTATCTATCATACAGCACACGACCATTTTCCATTATGCATATCATTATCTTCTCTATATCTGTGTATGCATGATGAATTGTCTTCATAAGATTGAGGGAGATCTCCACAAAGCAAAACCTGCCATGCGCATTTGCATTCAAAGGAAAATTTATTATATGCACATCTTCAAGGGGAGCCTTCTCAATCTCATGAAGCCAATGGCCGTGTTATGTAACTTTCACATATTTTATCCCCGTTGAAAACTTCAACCAGTTTGTCATCAATCACCAAAAAGGGGGAGATTGTAAGTGCATCTAGTGCCACCCCTAGTTGGTGTTGGAGTATTGACGACAACTGTGGTTGAGGGACTAACATGTTTGTGAGAATTGCAGGACAACTCAGGTAGTAGTCCCTCACTGTTTCGATTTACCTACCAGAGATGACCCCTAAAAATGTGTGAAGACATTGAAGACAGTGGTGTGTCATGAAGATATTCACTTGAAGATACTGACCTGTGAAGACATTCACTTGAAGACTATGGAGTGCGAATACATAGTTTCTTTCGTAGTTCCTTTTCTTATTTCTTGAGTCATAGGAACCACCGTACTGTTAAGTGGGGTCCAAGTGAACATAGTCAGATGACCGATGTGATGCTCAACCAAAATCCTATGTATTTGAGCGAAGATAATGAGAGCAAATCTTATCCAGAGTTGGATAAATCAGCTTTGCTTGTAGCCCAAGCTAAGTTGTCGCGTGTGTTTGGAATCCGAATGTTGGACACGTGTCAATTCCTTAGTGACCAAGGGTCATTTCAGACATATCATGTCTTGTTGCTTCCAGGCTATAAATAGCTCACCCTACACCATAAATTGGTGGCTGCTCAGAGTTAGTGCATGGCTTTTGTTGTTTGAGAGCAACCCACCTTCGAAGCCTTTGAGAGAAAAGATCCTTGCGAGGACAAATCCCAAAACACCAGAGCCAAAGAGTGTTAGGCATCAATGAAGTATTTCTGTCTGTGTGATCTGAAGACTTGTTACACTTCAAGACTGTGTATCCTCCAGCCGGTTAGGCGTCGCGCTCTGAGCATCCAAGATTCATTGTGGATTGCTAGTGAATGAAGTCTGTGAAGGTTTGGAGGTCTACCTTGAAGACTTACCAGAGTGATTTGGCGAGGACTGGGTGTCCTTAGCTCAAGGGGAATAAGGTGAAGACACGGTCTTCTGAGTTCAATCTCAGCCTCCCTAACCAGATGTACAGTTGTAACAACAACTGGAACTGGTCTACCGAATTCCCCTCATCTCCAAACTACTGGTTCTATCTTCCAACCCATTTCCATTTCAGTTTGTCATTGTGAATTCATTGCTTACTTACATGATATGTGATTTCACTGTGTGAAGAATGTTCATCGTTTAGCTTCATTTTGTCTTCCACTTTGATCCATGTTACCTAGCTGTCAATAGTCTTCGTACTTTCACTATGCTGCTTACTTGACTCTTGCTTGTCTAGTGTAGTTTATCTTTTGCTACATATCTATAGGTTAACTCCATCTGTTTGTCTTCAAAATATATCGTGTTTTGAAGACTTTCATAAAAACCGCTTATTCACCCCCCTCTAGTCGATAACTAGCACTTTCATGAGCAATTGTGGTTTAGTAAGAATATTGGTGTTAAGGTTTGTGATTCTCTATGCATGCACATGAAGTCAATAGTTATGCAATGAAATTATATCCTACTTGTGTTGCATTATTCGGTGTTAGTTATGTTTAATGTTCGTGTATGATGGTTTTCGTTCCTTGGTTGATCGCTTCTCAATCTATTTGCTAGCCTTCGCCTTGTACTAAGTAGAAATGTTACTTGTGCATCCAAATCATAAAACCCAAGTTATACCAAATGAGTCCACCATACCTACCTATATGCAGTATTTCCGTGCCGTCCTAAGCAAAATTGTATGTGCCAACTCTAATTTCAAAATAAACTTCTCTTTTGTGTGCCCGTACCGCTCATGAAGCGGCGAGGGGTGGCCGATATTTTTTCATGCTAGATGTGTTATTCTCAAGATAAGTGTTTATTCACTTGTCATTGCATGAGAGTACGACGGTAATAGGGATTTCCAGTCCCGAAATGAAAAATAAATTTACTTTATGTTGTCAAATAATAAATTCCTTGGAAAGTGTTGGTATGGACGGTACCCGTGGATATGGCTAGCCTGGAATGTGAAAGTATGGTGGAAAAAGGAATAAACTTTATTTTATGTTTGGGAACTGCCTATGATGTATCTAGCATGGAAAGTATTGGGAACTCTTAGTCGTTCTCGTTGACCAGAAAAGCATGCCACCCAAAATAATTTTCTCTCAATTTAAACTTTGAGCTCTGGCACCTCTACAAATCCCTACTTCCCTCTACGAAGGGCCTGTCTATTTACTTTATGCAATTTTTATTTTTATTTGAGTCTCATCTTCTCTTATAAAACACCAACTACAGAACACTATTATCACACTTGAGCATTGGATGTAGCTAATATTTGAGTGTGTTTCATGAATGGATCAATGATTGAGCATAATGGGCTAGGGATAGCTTTCTTTAGCATTGATGTTTTGAAAGACATGGTTGCTTGTTAGTATGCTTGAGTATTGATGTCTTCATGTCAAATTGTAGACTATTGCTTTGAATCACTCAATTCCAAATGTCCATGCTAAAAAAGAAAAGAGTTTACGATGAATATGATAAGTAGCAATCCACATCGAAATTCCATTTTCAATTGCTACTTTATCATGATGAGTTTTATGATAAAGAGTTGTTGTTATGATGCTAGGAAAAGTTACTGAAATTATCATTGATCAAACTTATGCACTATGCTAGCATTCACACTTCATAAATTATTTCTTTTATCATTTACCTACCCGAGGATGAGTAGGAATTAAGCTTCGGGATGCTGATACCTCTCCAACGTATCTATAATTTCTGAAGTATTCATGCCATGTTTACAACAATTTTATATAGTTTTGGTATGATTTGCATGGAACTAACTCGGACTAACGTTGTTTTTATCAGAACTACCGTGGTGTTGTTTTTTGTGCAGAAATGGAAGTTCTCCAAATGAGCTGAAACTTTTTGATGATTTATTTTGGAACAAAAGAGACCCCCGAAGCTTCGTGGGAGGGCCAGAAGAGCCACGAGGAAGGTACAACCCACCACGGCACGCCAGAGGGGCCCGGCTTGCCCCGGTGGGTTGTGCTCACCTCGAGGCCCATCTTTGCGTGAAACCAATGCCAACAAATCCTATAAATAGAGAAACCATCAGAAATAACCCTATATCAGATGTTCCGCCGCTGCAAGCCTCTGTAGTCCATGAAAAACCAATCTAGTCCCGTTCCGGCACCCTGCCGGAGGGGGAAATCATCACCGGTGGCCATGTTCATCATCCCGGTGCCCACCATGACGAGGAGGGAGTAGTCCACCCTCAGGGCTGACGGTTTGTACCAGTAGCTATATGTTTAATCTCTCTCTCTCTCTCTCTCTCATGTTCTTGAGATTGCACGATCTTGATATATCGTGGGCTTTGTTAATATAGTTGGATCATATGGTGTTTCTCCCTCTCTATGTTGTTGTGATGAATTGAGTTTTCCCTTTAAGATTTCGTTCTTATCGGATCGAATACTTTTATGGATTTGAGAACACTTGATGTATGACTTGCTATGAATACCCGTGGTGACAATGGGGTATCATATTGATTCACTTGATATGTGTTTTGGCACTCAACTTGCGTATTCCCGAAGTGACATTGGGGTAATCTATGCATAGGGGTTGATTGACGTTCTCATCTTTTTTTCTCTGATAGAAATCTTGGGGCACTATTCGAGGTTCTTTGTGTTGGATTGAGTATTACAGATCTGAAATTGTTTGATGCATATCGTATAATTGACTCACGGGTACTCGCGGTGCCATTGGAGTATCTAGGTGACATTAGAGTTGGTTGATGTGTATCATATGGTGTTATTATAGTACGAACTCTTGATAGATCAATCGGAAAGGATAACCTGATGTTATTTTAGTACAAACTCTTAATAGATCAATCGAAAAGGATAACTTGATGTTATTTTAGTACGAACTCTTGATAGATCGATCGGAAAGAATAACTTTGAGGTGGTTCCGTACCCTACAAACAATTTCTTCTTATGTTATCCGCTAGATACAAACTTTGGAGTGATTCTTCATGGCATGTTTAGGGATGGTTATGTGATCCAATTATATTAGCATTGTTGAGAGATTGCACTAGCGAAAGTACGGACCCTATACCTCATTTTCAAGCGTTGCAATACCGTGTGTGCTCACTTTTATTACTTGCTACCTTGCTGTTTTTATTGTTACTATTACAAAAATCAATATCTACTATCCATATTACACTTGTATCACCATCTCTTCACCGAACTAGTGCACCTATACAATTTACCATTGTATTTGGTATGTTGGGGACACAAGAGACTCTTTGTTATTTGGTTGTAGGGTTGTTTGAGAGAGACCATCTTCATCCTATGGCTCCCACGGATTGATAAACCTTAGGTCATCCACTTGAGGGAAAATTGCTACTATCCTACAAAACTCTATGCTTGGAGGCCCAACACGAGTCTACAAGAATAAAGTTGCGTAGTAGACATCGGTGCTTACTCATCAGCGGCAACGTACGCCCTCTTCCTGGCCGGGGCCAGGGCGCCCTAGTCTTCCCGGGTGCGAACTTCGCCATGCCCCGAGGATTAGCGAGGCGCACGACGACTGGCCTCGGCGCGACAGCGACGGACGGCAAGGCGGAGGCATCTCCAAGAGGAGGCGGGGCCGCTCCTCCCTTCTTCGTGGTTGTTTGGCTTGGCCTCCGCTGGGCCGGAGGAGTGGCCCTGGACTCATCATGACCCCGGTGGGGCGCATGGGCTCCATAACCAAGGGCTTGACATCGTCGTCATCAAAAAGGTTGCGAAGAAGCTCGCCTTGAGATGGAGGAGAGATCTCCGCCACATCATCCATGGTCGCCTCCGAATCATCCTCACCTTCTCCCTCGGAGTCATCGACGGAGAACACCGACACCGGCGAGTTGGGGAGCACGGGCGACATGAGCCCCAGCTCGTTGAAGGTAGGCATGGCGGCAACCAGCTCCGCCCTATCAACCCGGTGGTACAGTGGGATGTAGGCCGCCGGGAGGATGGTCGGGTCCTTCTCAAGCAAGGTGTGCACAGCCTTGATCGGCTCCTCGCCCGTCAAGCTACCTGAGCGTAGCTGGATGTCATTCCCATCTCCTTTGAACTCCCACATGGGACGCGAGTGCGCCTATAGCGGGGCCAGGCATTGCATCAGGAACTCCTTGATGAGCATGGCCCCCATCAGCGTCCCATCCTCCATGTCCGCCGTCATGTTCTTCACGACCGGCGCCGCCCGGGGGTCGGTGAGCTTCTCATGACCCCACCAATCAAGCTTCTCCGGCAGCTTGGTGGCCAGTTCTAGCCGCATGTGGAGGCTCCTGGCGTCCATAAAGACCCATTTGCATCGGAAATTCTCCTCCTTCTTCCTGGCCCTCAAGGGCGTGTTGCCGCTATGGATCATTGCGAAGGAGATGCAGCCGGAGCACTGGGATGAATCGTGTCTCCATATGTAGAAGAAGTGGCGGAGGATCGCCAAGGAGGGCATCACACCCATAAACACCTCGCAATAGAAGGCGAAGGTGGACATGAGAAGGATGGAGTTGGGCTGAAGGTGTAGATCTTGGACCTGGTAATGGTCGAGGACCGCGGTGAAGAAGCTAGAGAAGGGCGGGATGAGCCCCACAAAGACACTATGGAGGAAGAACGGGTAAGCCATTCCTGCCAGGGTATTTTGCTCGATGGAGCCAGCCAGGAGGATGGTCTCTCTCAACTCGTTGTCGTTGCTCGCCGTTAGCGGGAGCGCGGCGGCAAGGTTCTTCTCCTTGGTGATGGAGGACGTGCCGAGAATCGGCGCAGGTGAGGAGGTGGAACTCACGGCCGCGGCGGAATCCTTCACCTTCCTGGACGCCATTCGCGGGATCCTGGATGGAGGGATGTAGAAAGGGGGAGGAGCTCGACCAGATCTAGAGTTTCTCTCGGCAGAAGAAAGGATATCTGAGCAAGGCAAAGGGAAGGCAATGATGGCTCGTTACAGGCACCAGTCTTTTGTCGGCCTGGGCAGTTGCCGAGGAGGTGTGACAAAGTGGAGATGCCCACATGTAATGCCCAGGATGGGACTATACCTCCTACGTGTCGAGGCACGACTTAAAGGTATAATCCCATTCTGGAATGATCTCAAGTTCGGTATCTTTGCACATCTCATGTAAAAATAGGGATGAAAAGAAAAGAGATAGTTGGCTTACACTCGCCACGTCACACAATTCATTACATAGTCAAACATCATCCAAATAACATCACAACCCGTCTACGGGTGAAGATCCAAAAGAAAGATACCAAACATACATAAAACCACAGGTTCGAAACACCCCTAGTAGAAACCACTACTGATCATCGGGATAGTGCACATAGTAACGGATGCGTTCCTCATCGTACTCCCAGTATAGCTCTGTGCCGTCACCTGAGTAGCTCACCATGGTACCTGCATCTGGTGTGGTGTAGAATCTATGAGCCACGGAGGACTCAGCAATCCCGTTCCCGGGTAGCAGAACTATCTATGCCTTGGGTGTGGAACAAGGCTGAAGAAAGATAAAAGGTTGCAGCAGCACTAGCACTAACTTACGTAATAAGAGCGAGAAGAGAAGTGCCACGAGCGACAAGGTGATCACGAAGTGATCCTATCTAAGCACGTCAAACATAACCCCACCGTGTTCACTTCCCGAACCCCTTTCGGAAAATGACCGTCACGGTACTCACGCTGGTAGTGTGTTCTGAACATGGTGTCAAATTTTCTACAACCGGATATTAACAAATTCCCATCTGTCACATAACCGCGGGCACGGCTTTCGAAAGTTCAAAACCCTGCAGGGATGTTCCAACATGGCCCATTACAAGCCCACGATCCGCGGAGTCGCAACTCCAAGGTGGGAAGGCCCGAGTATTCTCGGAATCCCGTGCTCAAGATACTCCGACTAAGGTAATACTAATCCAGCAAACCCTCCCGGCGTGCCGACACCCTGACAATAGCCGCTCGTATCTAGTCTCAGGCCACGATCGGATGAGCGAAGCGTACAGGTACCAGATACCCCAAGTTGCCAAGGGGCGGACCCGAGCAGTGATCTAGTTTGGACCAACACTCATGTGGAGCACTGGCCTGGGGGGGTTGATTAATAAAAGGGGATAGCTAGTCCCTATGCAAGTTTTAGTTATTAGGCAAATGGAGTACCAATGTTGGGACTTGCTGGAAAAGACTTAGCGCTAAGCGGTTTATCGAGGGGGTCCCATAACCCCAACCGTGTGAGGAACGCAAAAATCAAGGAACATAACACCGGTTTATACGGTTCCTAGGGCGGCATGAGTGGAACAAATCACCAAGCAAGAGGCTTAGCCTTCCACCCATTACCAATATATAGATGATTTCATTAAAGAGTTTATATAGTGTGATATCCCAACAAGCTTCAACATGAAGCAAGAATCTTCAAATCTTCTCCTGCAACTAGCAATGCTATAAGAGGGGCTGAGGGAAGCCTACGTAGCCAATCAAGGGTTTGCATAGGTTGGGTGGTTAACAAATTCATGGTTACAATAGGAGGTTGACAAACAAACATGGGCATCGAGGCAATAAGCTAAAGAGCGAGACTTCTACCAATAGGAAAAGATAGTAATGATATCTGGGTCAGGTCATCATGCATGTCGAGTCGTCGATGGGATCGTAAGACGGCTCCTCGTTCTCAACCTCGGTAGTAACCTCGTTCTCATACTCGGTCTCGGCTTCCGGCTCTACTCAACACAAGAACACACGAGTCACGAAATCAAACAAGGTGCAATGCGCAAACTATAGGATGCATGTATGATGCACTTAGGATGCACTGCAGATGCACTTAGGATGTTCAACATGACAACATAGGAAGCGCGGTGAAACATCACAAGAACAAGACAATTTACTCAAGCAAGTAGGATGCAAGACAAGTCTATTTAGGATGCAAAACATGGAAAGGTAGGAAGCACGGAGAAACAACACAAGAAACAGCAGGTTTAAATGAGGCCGGAAACTACTTAAGACAAATCCGGTAAGCCCTCATGTGCATAGTTTGAAATTAGTCCAGATCTGAACAAATCTTAAGTTAAAGTTGTTAAACAGAAATTTGACATGCACCAGGATCATCTACACGAAATTCTAGTCAAGTTTCATATAAAGTTTGTTTAAAACGGAGCTATGGTCTAGAAGATATGATCAAAACAAGATAAGCATGGCAACGGTGCAAGAAGCACCCAAACATCAAGAAAATATACTCCAAACATCTTAACAAGATTATATTATGAATCTACATGCAAAATCACACAAGTTTCATATAGGAGTTGCTCAAAACGGAGCAACGGACTAAAAGATACACCTGAAACAAGAAACAATGCAAAGCTGAAATTAACAGCCACATAGCAACTTGGAAGCAAGAAATATATACTCTACATCACTCAAACATGGTGACAAGAAGAATGGACATGAAGTAGACATATCCTACAGCAAACAACTCCATTGGAGCATCTCCATAGGAGGCATGGATCAATAGCAACAAGCTACAACATTTTGATCATGACAATAAAAATCTGACAGCAATATTTTATAGCAACTTGGGAGCAAGAATTAAATATGCTACAGCAACCCAAATGAGCATGTGAGGGCATGGATGAATAGACAACAACATATACAACAAGGAATGATCAATGGCCACCCAAAAACTAACATGGATTTGCCTAGGACAACAAGCAAACATAGCATCAGGATATTACAGATTCTAGACTTAGTGAAATTTCACTAAGTGTTAAAACAGTAACATTATCTTGGCATTTTTGTGAGCATGTTTAAGTCATCTCAAGGCATATCATGGCAAAAGGTTTGCACCACAGCAAAGATCACATGATGGGGAAGCTAAAACATATGAGCATGCAACATGGGGCCAAACACATCAATAGCAACGAGCTACTAAACTAGGCATCTTGTAACAAGTTATAAAACCTAACAGCCACATGCACTTTTATAACAGAGATAAACATGGCAATATGAACTGTAACATGCATGCTATAGCAACCAACATGTAGAGCATCTCATGATGAACATTTTGACATATCATTTGCTTCATTTGGATAAACATGCACCAAGTTATCACATCTCAAACATGGCATGAAAATAACTAGTAGCAGCAGTTTATATCAAGTAGCACTCTTGTCATGATGATTAAGACATCTAGATGGACTCAAACATGCATGACACAATGGAACAAAACATAGAGCACTTCACCACGGTCATTTTGACATATTATATGCACAAATCGGACAAGCACAGTAAAAGTTATAGCCATCACAATAATGCATCAGACAACAAAAATGCAAATGACTTAGCAAAAAAACAGAGGAACCACCTCGCAGGTCAACGGCAGAGCGGGTTCGGTCAAACGGGCGCCGGGTCGCGGGACCCGTTATGGTTTCGGACCCGCAGGCGGAGCTGGATCGGGATCGCTCCTCGATCGGGATCGGCGGCGGCCGTGGGATCGGCGCGCGGGGCGGCGACTCCTCCCGGCGGCGAGCCGGCGGGGCTGGAGGAGGCCGCGGCGTCCTGTAGCCGGGGCGGCGGCACGGGCTGTTGCGAGGAGGCGGGGGGCCGGCGGGATGCCGCGAGGAGGCGGCCGGCCGGCGGGAGCAAGCCGGGCGGCGCTGGCGGTGGAGGACGGCGGCGTTCCGGCGACCGGACGCGGCCCGGCCACCGGAGGCGGCGGGGACGAAGGCCCGGCGCGGGAGGCGTGCGCGGGGGCGCGGGATCTGGCCCGAACGGCGGCGGCGGCGGGCTCGCGGGCCGACGGCGCGGAGCGGCTGGAACTGCCACATGGCACGTTTCGATAGGTGCGGTGGCGGCGGCGGACGCGTCCGGCTCGGTCCGGACGTGTCCGACGGCGGAGGGGGGGCTAGATCTAGGGTTTTTTGGACGAAAATGGCAAGGGGGGACGTTTTTATAGGCACAAGGAGCTAGGAGACTCCAAATGGGGAGCGGTTTTCGGCCACGCGATCACAATTCAACGACCGAGATGATGGGAAGGGTTGTGTTGGGTTGGTGGGCTGTTGTGGAGGGGGTATAGGGCCTCAAAGAGGAGGTACTTTTAGCCCACTAGGTTAACCGTTGGAGTACGAAACGAACTCCAAACGCGACGAAACTTGACAGGCGGCCTACACGTACCAAAACAACATCGCACAACAAGTCTCACGCCAATCCGGAAATGTTACACGGCCACACACGAAAGAAGGACTCGGGGATGCCACGGACACGTGTGAGAGCGTCGGAACTCGAAACGGACAACGGGAAGAGACGAGTGGGACCGGATTCAAACGACAACACAAATGCAATGAATGCACATGACAACATGACATGGATGAAAAACACACACGCACACGACAAAACGAGAAACCCGAAAAGAAAAGGAGAGCCCGGAACGGAAATGATGAAGCCAAAGTTTATATATTGCCATATAGGGAAAGTGTTACATGTGGGGCATTACACCACATCCCATCAAGTGCCACGCGTCGACTCGATCTGGAGGCGATTGAGCCCCACAACACTTTTCCCTTACCCTTTGGCTTCGCCTTGAAGTCAAGTCCGAGCGCGCCTTGGGCCCGGGGGATATTGTCAGCGTCCTGGGAACCATGGTGCCCAGCTTGCCTGCTTGCGGCCCTTGGTGTGGCTACATCGACGGCCCGGTCCGGCTCATCTACAACATCGACAAGACAAGACACTCGCGAGGGGCTAAGCCTGGCGAGGTGGATGACGCCAAGACCTCTGGAGTGAGCGGCCTCCTCGGGCTGCCTCCTGAGGAGTGGAGATTCCTATGCAAGTACCCATCTCATGAGGTTGAGGTGACGCAAGCCATGACGACGCCAGGCGGGTGCCAGCGGGCGTAGAAGAGCAGGTTTCCTCTTTGGTGCTAAGGAGGCAAGCGTAGGCGCGAGGTCCCGAGGAATCAACCAAAGGTTTCCATTCATGTGCAACAAGACCAAGACCGCCAGGGCGGTAGGACGGATGTCATCGTCGAGCCCAGCGCAGCGTCACGACCAGAGACTCTGTAGGCAAAGAGTACCTTTCATCAGGATAAGATGTACTACTTGTCCCCTTTCAAATTGACCACTGTGGGATCCCTTATCGCCTACATTTTGGGGGAAGAGGATCAAGGCCACTACAAGTATAGGCTAGCCACTACCAAGGAGGGGGATCGAACCCTCATCTACCTACACTCTCACCAGAGCAGACCTCGTGAGGTTGTTTTTCCCTTGTACTAGTCATCCTCAGTCCCTCCTGAGGCGAATCCACCACAAACCAGGAGTAGGGTCTTACACCGCAAGGTGGCCCGAACCTGGGTAAATTTCCGTGTCCATCTTCTTCCTTGTTCATCGAGCTAGGCCGTAGGGGCGATGAGCTGCCAGGCTAGGGAGGTTGAGTTCTTCGCACACGCCTGATACTTCTCGAGCGTATCTATAATTTTTTTATTGTTCCATGCTATTATTTATGAAGTCTTGGATGTTTAATGGGCTTTATCTTACACTTTTATATCATTTTTGGGACTAACCTATAGTCCAAATTGCTGTTTTTTTGCTTGTTTTAGGGTTTTGCAGAAAAAGAATATCAAACGGAGTCCAAACAGAATGAAACCTTCGCAAGAGATATTTTTGGAGAAAATCACGCACGGAGAACTTGAGAACCACGTCAGAAGAGCCACGAGGGTGGGGGCGCGCCCCCCTTCCCAGGGCGCGCCCCCTGCCTCGTGGGGCCCCGTGACTCACCCGGTGTCCTCCTTCCTCCTATATAAGTCTACGTACCCCGAAACCATCAGCAACAGAGAGAAACCCCTAATTCCACCGCCGTAACCTTTTGTTCCCGTGAGATCCCATCTTGGAGCCTTTTCCCGAGCTCCACCGGAGGGGGATCCATCACGGAGTTCTTCATCATCATAATCATCGCCCTCACCATGAGTTGTGAGTAGTTTACCACAGACCTTCGGGTCCATAGCTAGTATCTAGATGGCTTCTTCTCTCTCTCTGGATCTCAATACAAAGTTCTCCTCGGTCTTCGAGAAGATCAATTCGATGTAATCTCTTTTTGCGGTGTGTTTGTCGAGATTCGATGGATTGTGAGTTTGTGATCAAGATTATCTATGAGAAATATTTGGTTCTTCTCTGAACTTTTTATGTGTGCTCATAATATCCTTGCAAGTCTCTTCGAATTATTGGTTTGGTTTGGCCTACTAGATCTATAGTTCTTGCAATGGGAGAAGTGCTTGGCTTTGGGTTCAATCTTGCGGTGTCCTTTCCCAGTGACAGTAGGGGCAGCAAGGCACGTATTGTATTGTTGCCATTGAGGTTAAAAAGATGGGGTTTATATCATATTGCTTGAGTTTATCCCTCTACATCATGTCATCTTGCTTAAGGCGTTACTCTGTTCTTATGAACTCAATACATTAGATGCATGTTGGATAGCGGTCGATGTGTGGAGTAATAGTAGTAGATGTAGAATCGTTTCGGTCTACTTGTCTCGGACGTGATGCCTATATACAATGATCATGCCTAGATAGTCTCATAATTATTCGCTTTTCTATCAATTGCTCGATAGTAATTTGTTTACCCGCCGTAGAATATCGCTTTCATGAGAGAAGCCACTAGAGAACACTATGCCCCCTGGGTCTATTCTCAACATATCAATCTACATCTACTTTACTTTTTCCGCTTTTACTTTCTGTTCTTATAAACAAAAATACCAAAAATATAAACTATCATCTCTATCAGATCTCACTTTCGTAAGTGACCGTAAAGGGATTGACAACCCCTTATCACGTTGGCTGCGAAGTTCTTATTTGTTTGTGCAGGTGCGAGGGACTCGTGCGTGGCCTCCTACTGGATTGATACCTTGGTTCTCAGAAACTGAGGGAAATACTTACGCTACTGTGCTGCATCTCCCTTTCCTCTTCGAGGGAATACAACGCAAGCTCAAGAAGTAGCAACGCCCTAGAGTTCGAACCTTTCATGGGTCTGCGGAGCCATGAATCCGACAACTTCAATACTTCTTTCGGAGATTTTATATCCCAATACAATACCTTCATTAACAATAAAGTGGCACTTCTCCCAATTCAAGAAAAGATTAGTTTGTTCACATCTCTGCAAAACTCGATCAATGTTTCTCAAGCAATCATCAAAATAAGTTCCATAAACGGAAAAATCATCCATGAAAACCTCAACAATCTTTTCACAAAAATCAGAGAATATAGCTATCATACATGTTTGAAAGGTAACAGGTACATTGTATAAACCAATAGGCATACGTCTATAGGAAAAGGTACCAAAAGGGCATGTAGAAGTAGTTTTTTCATGATCCTCTTGTGACACGGGTATTTGGGAAAACCTCGAATATCCATCTAGAAAACAAAAGTGTGTATGTTTTGATAGTCTTTCTAGCATTTGATCGATTAATGGTAGAGGGTAATGATCTTTCCTAGTAGCTTTATTTAATTTTCTGAAATCAATTACCATTTTATAACCTGTAATAATTCTTTGTGGAATCAATTCATTTTTATCATTAGGAACAACGGTAATACCTCCCTACTTGGGGACACAATGAACATGGCTTACCCCCTTACTATCAGCTATGGGGTAGATTATACCTGCTTCTAGAAGTTTTAATATTTCATTTCTTACCACTTCCTTCATCCTAGGACTTAATCGCCACCGATGGTCAACAATTGGTTTAGACAGGTTAATTTTGTGTTGGCATAAAGTGGGACTAATGCCCCTAAGATCATCCAAAGTATATCCAATAGTGGTACGGTGCTTCCTCAAAGTTTTTAATAATCTCTTTTCTTCATGCTCTGAAAGGTTAGCACTAATAATAACATGATATAGCTACTTTTCATCAAGGTAAGCATATTTCAGAGTATCATGTAATTGTTTAAGATCAAATATGGGATCACCCTTGGGTAGAGGAGGACCTCATAGGGTTTTAACAGGCAAATTGTGCTTGAGAAAAGGTTGTTGTTCAAATAAACTTCTATCTATTTCATTCCTTTTATTCATAAACATACCATTTTCATGGTCTAGCAAATATTGTTCTAAAAGATCAGTAGGAGGTACAACAATAGAAGAAGAACCAATGATTTCATCCTGACTAGGTGGTTCTTTAGCACGAGGTTGTCTACGGAATTTAGAGAAATTAAACTCATGAGACACTTCACCAAAATTAACAACGACCGTTTCTTTAGTGAAATCTATTTTAGCATTCATAGTGTTCAACAAAGGTCTACCAAATATAATGGGATAAAAATCATCTTGAGGGGAACCAAGAACTAGAAAATCAGTAGGATATTTTATTTTCCCACACAAGACTTCGACATCTCTAACAATCCCAAGTGGTGTGATAGTATCTCTATTAGCAAGTTTAATAG
This sequence comes from Secale cereale, assembly GCA_902687465.1. Taxonomy (NCBI): domain Eukaryota; kingdom Viridiplantae; phylum Streptophyta; class Magnoliopsida; order Poales; family Poaceae; genus Secale; species Secale cereale. The sequence continues at coordinate 578,653,805 of LR738710.1, forward strand.
TAACATCAATATCTTCTATCTCAGCAGGTGCAATATCATTCATAATTTCTTGATAATGAGTAAATTGAATAGCACTCAGACTAGCACCCAAATCACAAAAGCCATGATAACAATGATCTCCAATTTTAGCTGAGACAATAGCCATGCCAACTATAGGTCCATGTTTATCTCTTTCATCGGGTTTGTCAATTCTAGCAGCTTCACCAATGAAGGAAATAACATGCCCATCAACATTATCGACCAAGAGATCTGTAACCATAGCAACAATAGGTTCTACTTTAATTTGTTCAGCGGGTGTAGGTGTCCTAACATAACTCTTACGAACCACGTCTCAAGCTTTAGCATGTTCCTTTAACCTAATAAGGAAGGGGGGTTTCTTAATATAAGAAGCAGGAACAACGACATTATCATTAGAAGTGATGGTTTGTTCTTCAACCTTAAGGGGTTCTACTACTTTCACTTCAATGGGAGGATGATATTTAAACCACTTCTCCTTAGGGAGATCAACATGCGTAGCAAATGATTCACAGAAAGAAGCTACTATCTCAGAGTCAAGTCCATACTTAGTGCTAAATGCACGAAAAGCATGAGTATTCATAAAAGATTTAACACAATCAAACTCAAGGTTCATACCTGACTCCTTACCTTCATCAATTTCCCAATCTTCAGAGTTGTGTTTAATTCTTTCTAAAAGTTCTCATCGGAATTCAATAGTCTTCTTCACAAAAGAACCAGTGCAAGAAGTATCGAGCATGGATTGATCATTAAGAAAGTCTAGCATAAAAATTCTGAATAATAATTTCTCTTGGGAGCTCATGATTGAGGCATGAATATAAAATTGACTTTAGCCTTTTATTCTTAGGTTGTGGGTTATCAAGATCAACAGGTGGTTCTATCTCAACATCATTATCTGGTTCTTTTTCATTTGGTTGAGCATCTTTATGAACATCAACATTATTGTTTCATTATCACTACGTCAGTGTTCATTACCAGATTGAGTTTCAGCATCAGAGATAGAAATATCATTATCATTGTCAGGAGGTTTTTCTACTTCAGGTTCACTGGTGGCATGCATAGTCCTATCATTCTTCTTTTTCTTTTTCTTTCTTGAATGACTAGGTGTACTAGTGTTATTTCTTTGTGAGTCTTGTTCAATTCTTTTAGGGTGTCCCTCAGGATAAAGTGGTTCCTGAGTCATTTTACCTCCTCTAGTTGCAACTCTAACAGCAAAGTCATGCATATTATGATGCATTTCATCAAGCAATTCTCTTTGAGATTTAGCAACTTGTTCTAATTGAGTTCGAACCATAGAAGAATTTTTCCCTACACCTCTATCATTTGAAATTCTAAATAACAAGTCAGTCAAGAGAGTAATCATATTAGAATTACATTTCAATTGTTTCATAACATTTGCATTGAAGTGATCTTGTTTCCTAACGTAATTTTCAAACTCATTAAGGCATTTGCTAGGGTGCATATTGTGAGGATTATCATTGTCATTGAATTTCATTAGAGAATTTACCTCTACCATCTCAGGCAGTGGTGGTGTATTAAGGCCATGTATTTCTTCAATAGGAGGTAAATTTTTAACGTCCTCGACTTTAATACCTTTTTCCTTCATAGATTTCTTTGCCTCTTGCATATCTTCAGGACTGAGATATAATATACCCCTCTTCTTTGGAGAGGGTTTAGGCGGTGGTTCAGGAAGAGTCCAATCATCATAATTTTTCAATATGTTATTCAATAATTCTTCAGCTTGACCAATAGTTCGTTCCCTGAAAACACAACCAGCACAACTATCTAGGAAGTCCCTAGAAGCATCGGTTGGTCCATTATAGAAGATATCAAGTATTTCATTTTTCTTAAAAGGATGATCAGGTAAAGCATTAAGTAACTGGCAAGGCCTCCCCCAAGCTTGTGGGAGACTCTCTTCTTTAGTTTGCACAAAGTTAAATATTCCATGTAAGGCAGCTTGTTTCTTATGAGCAGGAAAATATTTTTCAGAGAAGAAATAGATCATATCCTGGAGATTAAGCACATAACCAGGAGCAGGAGTATGGTACCAAGCTTTAGCATCACACTTTAATGAGAACGGAAATAATTTGAGAATAAAGTAGTAGCGAATTTTCTCATCATGAGTAAAAAGGGTGGCTATGTCATTTAACTTAGTAAGATGTGCCACAACAGTTTCAGTTTCATAACCATCGAAAGGATCAGATTCAACCAAAGTGATTAACTCTGGGTCGACAGAGAATTCATAATCCTTATCATCAATAAAGATAGGTGAAGTAGCAAACTTAGGATCACATTTCATTCTAGCATTCAGAGATTTTTCTTTATACTTGTGTAGTAATTTTTCTTGATCATCTCTATCATTACAAGCAAGAATATCTCTAGTTGCTTCTTCACTCAAAACATAACCTTCCGGTACCTTAGGAAATTCATATCTAGGAAGGCTAGTTCTATCAGGTGTTTCAGGAGTTTCAGTTTCAAGCTCATCATCAGACTCAACAATATCATGTTGTATTACTCTAGCAATTTGTTCATCAAGAAATTCACCAAGTGGCACATCATCATTATCAAGCAAGGTAATAGCATCATCATAAGCATCATTCATAGTAGAAGTAGCATCATCAATAACTCGTGACATATTGGAATTGATAGCATGTGGTGGTGTTGCAAGTATACTCATAACAGAAGGTGAATCTAAAGCAGAACTGGATGGCAGTTCCTTACCTCCCCTCGTCTTTGAGGGAAATATCTTGGTCTTTGGATCCATCAGATTCTTCATAGTGATAATATGATAATAATATCAAGTGACTCAACAAATATAGCTATGGTCCCCGGCAACGGCGCAATAAAAAGGTCTTCATAACCCACATGTATAGGGGATCGCAATAGTTTTCGAGGGTAGAGTATTTAACCCAAATTTATAGATTTGACACAAGGGGAGCCAAAGAATATTTGAAGGTATTAGCAGCTGAGTTGTCAATTTAACCACACCTGGAGATTAATTATCTGCATCAAAGTGATCAGTAGCAAAGTAGCTTGATAGTTTTGATAGTAATGACAACAGTAATAGTAACAGTAACAGTGATAGCAGTAATTTTGTAGTAAGTGTAACAATAGCAGAAGCAGTAGTAACTTAGCAACATCAATATAGGACAAATTCATAGGCATAGGATCGGTGATTCATTGGATGATATTCATCATGTGACAGTTATAACCTAGGGCGTTACGGCACTAGCTCCAGTTCATCGATATAATGTAGGCATGTATTCCATAAATAATCATATGTGCTTTATTAAAAGAACTTGCATGACATCTTTTGTCCTACCCTCCCGTGGCAGCAAGGTCCATATTGGAAACTAAGGGCTATTAAGGCCTCCTTTTAATAGAGAACCGGAACAAAGCATTAACACATAGTGAATACATGAACTCATCAAACTACGGTCATCACCGGGAGTGGTTCCGGTTTTTCTCACTCCGGGGTTGCCAGATCATAACACGTAGTAGGTGACTATAACTTGCAAGATTGGATCTAGAATATGGATATAATGATGATAACATAAATGGTTCAGATCTGAGATCATGGCACCTGGGACCAAAGTGACAAGCATTAAGCATAGCAAAGTCATAGCAACACCAATCTAAGAACATAGTGGATACTAGGGATCGGGCCCTAACAAAACTAACTCGATTACATGATGAATCTCATCCAACTCCTCACCGACCAGCGAGCCTACGAAGGAATTACTCACTCCCGGTGGGGAGCATCATGGAATTGGCGACGGAGAAGGGTTGGTGATGATGAAGAATGAAGATCCCCCTCTCCGGAGCCCCAAACGGACTCCAGATCTGGCCTCCCAAGGAACAACAGGAGGTGACGGCGGTTCCGTCTCGTGGATCATGATAATTCTTTCTCCCTGATTTTTTCCTCCAAAAATAGGAATTTATAGGCTCAGGGTTGTCGTCTGCGGGGCCACCACGTGGGTACAACCCACCTGGGCGCGCCAGCCCTGGTGGGTTGTGCCCACCCAGGGGCCCCTCTCTGGTGGGTCTTGGCTCCAGTAATTCTCTTTTATTCCATAAAAATACCTCCCAAAGTTTGGTTTCATTCTGAGAACTTTTATTTCTGCACAAAAACAACACCATGGTAGTTCTGCTAAAAATAGCGTCAGTCTGGGGTTAGTTTCATTCAAATCATGCAAATTAGAGTCCAAAACAAGAGGAAAAACGTGAGAAAAAGTAGATACGTTGGAGACATATCAATTAGCAGTTGAGTTGTCGATTCAACCACACCTAGAGATTAAATATGTGCAACAAAGTGATTGGTAGCACAGTAGTATGATAGTTTTGATACCAGTAGTGACGGTTACAGTGGTAGCAGTAGTTTTGTAGCGATTGTTATAGTAGTAGAAATAGTAGTAACTTACCAAGAACAATATGTGGAAAAACTCGTAGGCATTGGATCGGTGATATAGTTGGATAATATTCATCATGTAACAATTATAACCTAGGGCGACACAGAACTAGCTCCCGTTCATCGATATAATGTAGGCATGTATTCCGTAAATAGTCACACGTGCTTATGGAAAATAACTTGCATGACATCTTTTGTCCTACCCTCTGGTGGCAACGGGGTCCATAAGGAAACTAAGGGATATTAAGGCCTCCTTTTAACAGAGAACTGGATCAAAGCATTAACACATAGTGAATACATGAACTCCTCATACTACGGCAATCACCGGAAAGAATCCCAATTATTGGGTATGCGGATCCTAACACATTGTAGGAGCATATGACTTGCAAGATCGGATCAAGAACATAGATATAATAGTGATAACATAAATGGTTCTGATCTAAAATCATGGATGTCGGTGTCAAAACCAGCGGATCTCAGGTAGGGGGTCCCCAACTATGTGTCTGAGGATCGATGGTAACAGGAGGCTGGGGACATGATGTTTACCCAGGTTTGGGCCCTCTCGATCGAGGTAATACCCTACTTCCTGCTATATTAATATGGATGAATATGATTACAAGAGTTGATCTACCTCGAGATCGTAATAGCTAAACCATAAAGTCTAGCCTATGAGGATGTTATGATTCTCTAGCCACTACGGACTAAACCCTCCAGTTTATAAATGCACCGGAGGGCCTAGGGTTTGTACATAACCGACTTGCAGAGGAAGGAAAGATTACACCCGAACCTAAAACCTGCCTTTATACGAATTCAGGAGTCCTATCTAGATACAAGAGACAATCTTCAGCAATGAACTTCACAGCCCACCAGTCCAGCCCACCACGAGTTATCCGGCCACACGAGGACCCCTCAATCCAGGACTCCCTCAGTAGCCCATGAACCTGTCTTCGATGTCGATGAGTTCGGCTTCCGTATTGTCTTCGGCATTGCAAGGCGGTTCCTTCCTCCGAACATATCTTCTTCAATAAACGTATTGTGTCCGGCTCTGCAAGGTTAGTAACCCTTAGCCTCGAAGGCAAGGTTTTTGAAAGAAAATGAATAATGTGTCTTTACTGACATCTCTTTGGCGAAGCGTCGCGTCCATCCCACTAACATATTGAACCGTTTTATTTGGTCCTAGTTTCGCGTTTTGAGGTATATCCTCATTCACACGTCTTATCAGAATAGAGATCGTGCCTGCTTATTGTAGGATCCTTATCAATGTGACGTGAGCATCCACACCGCGCATTACGCACGCCCCCTTTGGGAACCGGCGAGGTTTATGGCTAAAGTGGGGGGACGTTCTGTATTCACAGCATTATAAAAGGATACCAATCCCTTTGATCAGCCCCACGCTTCCCTCAAGCTCGAGTTCTCTAATCTTCCTAGCCCCAGCACCCTCTTCTCTTGCACCCATCGCTCTTCGTTCCTCAACCACTACTTCCTTCCCCAGCAATGGTTGGATCCGGTGACAGAGGCAAGTGGGAGGCCTCCACGGTCACCAAGAAAACCCTGGAGGATCTTCGGAGCGCGGGCTATCTCACTGCCGACATCACGCACCGAGTCCCCGCCAAGGGCCAGGTGATTCCCGTCCGAGAGGGGGTGAGAGAGTCATGTTTCTCTCGCACTTTGTTAGGGGACTAGGATTCCCGCTCCACCCCTTTATCCGAGGTTTGTTGTTTTTCTACGGGCTAGATTTCCACGATCTAGCCCCGAACTCAATCCTTCACATCTCCGCTTTTATAGTGGTATGTGAACCTTTCCTCCTTATCCCTCCACACTTCGGCCTATGGCTCAAAACCTTCAACGTGAAGCCAAAGGTGGTGGACGGGCAGCACGCGGAGTGCAGGGGCGCTATGATAAGCAAGCTCCCGAATGCGACTAGGCCAAAATGGTCATTCGTAGAGACGAACTAGGTCTGGCAGCAAGAGTGGTTTTATATCACTGAACCCCGCGATGCTAAATGGGCGGCGGAACCTGCTTTCAGATCTGGACCCCCGGAGAGGTTGACCTCCTGGATTAATAAGAGTCCGAACTGGGGGTCTCAAGTTGAGGTGACAATACTCTAGAGCCGTGTGTCCGGCGTGATATCCAAGGGCTATCAGCTTTCAACCGTGGTCCAGGTAATGCTGGCTCGGCTTGTCCTTCCTTGCCAAAGCCGGGACTCCTCCCTATGGGAGTTCGATCTGGCACGAGATCGGCCTCTGAAGCATCTCTTTGGCTTCAAGCACAAAGAGATCTGGAAGCATCTCTTCAAGAACCAGAAGGAGTGGCCGAAGGAAACCGAGGATGCGGGCTATAGTACCGCGTTCTCCGCCCCAAAGGTAATAGAAAATCATGCCGAACATATATCCCCTTTCTTATTTAACGATAACAGGAATTGGAGTTTTTGCGTGATATACAGAGCTGGACGAAGAAGTCAGTCCAGATTAAGTGTCCAGCACCACTGCCCGAAAACCTAGAGTCGCCTAGACTGACGGTGATGCTGGTCCAGGCGCCGTACAAGGTGTCGATCAAGAAGCCCAAGAAGAAGGGTAAGGAGGCCGAGGACGGCCCCCGCCCCGCGGACGAGAAGTCCGAGAAGATCAACATCCTCTCCTCCAAAGAGGAGGAGGATGACAAAGAAGAAGAAGAAGAAGAAGAAGAGCCCCCTGCGCAAGGCCGGGGACGAAGAGGGTGGCTGCCGCTGATGCGGGCACGGCCGCACCTCGAAGGAGGCCGAACCTCTCTGCTCATTCAAACTCGTCGTCCGAACAGAGCTTTGTGGTGAAGCCCAGGGAGAAACCCCCGACCGAGACGTAAGTTTGTCCGGATATATTAATTGCTACACCTTATTTGTTTAGCATTTTGATGCTTTACTTAGTATTTCTCACGTGCTAACCTACAGCCCTCCCCGAGGACACCCCAACGCCTCCTTATCGGAGGGAGACTCTCTAGCGCCTAGAGAGACGGAGACTGACCCGCTGGTCTGAACTCCATCGCCCGTGATCAGCGGGGACACCAAAGTGTCCTCCCAGTGGGTGTCTTCTGCTCAAGGCGATGGGGGCGGGGCAAGTGACAGGGCGACCGAGGGTAACACCTCGGCTGTCGCTGACCATGGGGAAACAATCCCCATGGAGACCGAAGACGGGAGGCCCAAACAATCTGGGGCCCTGCCGAATATTGACCCAGAGCCTAGCGCGGATCCGGGGTCCGAAGACCAGACTCCCCGGGCGGGGGAGGATACGGCGGTGCCCGGAGTTAATCCGGAGGCGCCGGACCCTATGGAGGGAGCACTGCAAAGTGCTTCCGTCATGGAGGAGCACCGCACCGTGATGGGTGCGGTGATGAAGAAGATTCAGTCCGTCAAAGGCGGACTGAATGAAGCTTTCAACAGCCTGTTAACAGGCTTTGAGGTAATCAATGTAATGTTCTTTATGGAACTTTTATTAGTTTTATATGCACATATATAGCCAGTAGCCCCTGATGCTTTGTGTGATTCTGAACAGAATCGGACAAAGTATCCATAGTATAGCATGCTTATAGAGCTGAACTGTTGTGCTTCTGTTATTTGAACAGGCTTCACTAGTTACGGCAACTGCACGAGATGCAGAGGTTGCCGAACTAAACCGGAAGCTCTTGTTGGCCAATGCAGACCTCGACCGCGTCAACCAGCATTTATATGAAACGCAAGGTATGTGGATTTAAAAAAAAAATTAAGATGTCAAGAAGACTAATGATATTAATTGAGTATGGGTATAAACTCTTTATGATATTCTGTATTACACAGTTGGCGCCACTGAGATCGAGGCCCTCAAGGGCGAGCTTGCGAAGGCCAAGAAAGAGGCCGAGGCGAGCAAGGCGATCGCTGACAAAGCGGTTGTTGAACTAGAGGCTGAAAAGGCCGTGTGCGCGAAGCACCAGGCTTAGGTGTCCAAAGTCGAGGTTGAGCTCAATGATGCCATTCGCAAATGTGAGGCATTGGAAGAGAAGGCTTCAGAACGAGCTTCTGAGCTCACTGAGGTAGTTAAGGCTGCCCAGGATGCGCGAAGCGAGTCGCGCGGCACCTGTGAAGAAATCAAGCAGGCACGATAGATAGCATATGGTAAGACGTTTCTCTTATAGAGCATCTTTGGAGGGCAGAAGTATCTTGGGCCGACACAGTTATGGAGTTCTCCTGACCTGTTTGCTGATCTTCCGAGGAGCAGTGTTGACGCTGCCCAATACTTCCGAGCCCAGGAGGGGAACGACACAGAGAAGTTGTTTTGGTCGCAGTTCTATGCGCCAAAACATCCGGTGCCCCTCAACGACCAGATGAAACAGTTGGTCGAGCTGCACAATATGGCGGGTTCGGCCATGAAGGACTTGATAGTGCGGCTATGGTCCGCTGATCCAATCCCAAGTAGCTACTTCGGGTTGGTGAAGCGGCTTGTCGAGGCGAGTCCACAGGTCGACGCATTGAAGCGCTCAGCCTGCATAGAAGGTGCTCGGATGGCCTTCGCTCATGTAAAAGTGCACTGGACACAGGATATAGCTACTGCTAGCCCACCCGCAGACAAGCAGCACCGCAAGCCGGAGAAATACTTCGAGGACGTCATAGAAGGCGCCCGCCTTGTAGAAGGTCAGTGCTCAAAAGATGTTATCTTTGAGTAATTTGTATCCGGCTGTAAAGACTTAAGCTTATGAACTGATGTATATAACTTTTGTGATATTATAATGTGAGCGACTTTTTACCTCCTTTGTGGTTGTTTATATAATTCGAAAAGTTTCCAGTCATTGGCTTCAGCCCCCGCGTACATAGTACTGGGGTGTTCGGTCATATGCAAATACACTCTTTATCCAACGTCTTGGTCAATGTAGGAGGTGTATGTGGAGCGAACCAGGCAATCAGACTATGCGGCATTATTGCTTTCACTTAGCCATAGGAGTTTGACAAGTGGGGCTAGGTACTAGCCCTTGGTGCGGATATGATATTTCCGAATTAAGGTATCCAATTGCACCCGGCTGGGCAAAAAACCAACCCTTCGTATAACACGGGGTAGATCTCAATCGATCGTAGTATAAAACTAAGTCACCGGATTGCGAACGAGGTTCTCACATATCATGATGGTCAGTTTTCGGCTTTCTCTACTAAGGTACTTGACCGACGAGCCAGAAGTACAATCGCAGTAGTTCTCCCTTTACACCCTAGCCGAACAATCGGGAACGTAGGGGTAAGCACAGGAGCCGGGCAACCCAACTATTGACCCAAGACATAATTCTAAACTGATGCATATAGGGCAAACATCTAGGACGTCGAACACGTCTTATAGGTGTTCGGACTTTTGAACATATATTGTGCTAAATACAGCCCCTGGTAATGGACTGTGTTGACAAGGCACATGTGGAAATGTGACGTGGGGATAGAACATAGATGGTGAGTGAATAACACTCCAAACATAATATAAGCCAAGCTGTTCTTATAATATCCCATTTTAGTACGGAGAGCCGTAAGCTTACAGATAATGCCGATAACTTCCTTGGGCATTTTACATGCCAGAGAAGTATAAAACAAAAGAGAGAAAAAAAAGGTTTACACAGGGTCTTAATCTAAAGAGAAACCTTAGTGCGGGTCCCTGTTGCACGTCTGCTTCGTTTTCTCCTTTGTGATGTGTCCTTGAAGGGGGGAGTGCAGTGGCCGTCTGTAAAATAGAAAAAAGAAAAAACCTGGAAAAGAAAAAAAATCTGGTGTGGCCACAAACAAAACTAGTTCGTTTTAAGTGAACCCTGAAAGATAATTTCAGAGTCCGAATAGGGTCGAGACGAACTATGGACTAAGTGTATGCAGTGTGCCCCCAGCGCCGCCCAAGGGATTTTGAGGGCATAATTATGTACACGAGGCACGTATGCTATCACCTTATGGGGCAGTCGATGGGGGCGTAACTGCTAATCTAGCTCAGGTTCATCTGAGCTGCCGCACTGAGGCGTATGCCGGACACGTTTAACTGTGTCCATGGTTTTAACGACCGATAAGCTGTCCGGCTTGAATAGGCCGTTTTGGACTTCGGCTGCTAAGGCCGCAGTGTCCTCCTCCGTACGGAGAGAGCGCTCCATATTTTCATTGACCGTGATGACGCCACGTGGTCGAGGCATTTTAAGATTTAGATAAGCATAATGCGGGACTGCATTAAAGTAGGAGAAGGTCGTTCATCCGAGTAGTGCATGATAGCCACTTCAGAACGGAGCTATGTCGAAGATTAGCTCTTCGCTTCAAAAGTTATCGGGAGAGCCGAATACGACCTCCAATATTAAAGAGCCCGTGCATCAGGCTTCAACACACGGTATCACTCCTTTAAAGGTCGTGCTGCTTGGCTTTATTCTTGATGGGTCGATCCCCATCTTGCGGATAGTGTCCTGATATATCAGATTGAGACTGTTGCCACCGTCCATAAGGACTCAGGTGAGATGGTATCCATCGATTATTGGGTCGAGCACTAGGGCAGCCAAACCCCCATGACGGATACTAGTCGGGTGATCACTGCAATCGAAAGTGATCGGACAAGCCGACCATGGGTTGAATTTGGGGGCTATAGGCTCGACGGCGTAGACATCTCGGAGTGCTCAATTGCGCTCCCTCTTTTGGATATGAGTGGCATATATCATGTTCACTATTTTGATCTCTGATGGAAATTTCTTCTGTCCCACTGTATTCGGCTGGCGAGGTTCGTCCTCGTCTTTGCTCTGAGGTCCCTTTCCCTTGTGTTCGGCACTGAGCTTGCCGACTTTGCTTGAAGACCCAAAAATTATGGTTGGTATGGTTTGCAGGTTTCTCTAGGGTGCCATGGATTTGGCAGGGCCTATCTAATATTTTGTCCAACCTAGATGGACCATTGATACGTCTCCAATGTATCTATAATTTTTTATTGTTCCATGCTATTATATTATCCTTCTAGGATGTTTTATGGGATTTATTATACACTTCTATATTATTTTTGGGACTAACCTATTAACCCAGAGCCCAGTGCCAGTTTCTGTTTTTCTCCTGTTTTAGGGTTCCGCGGAAAAGGAATATTAAATGGAGCCCAATTGACCTGAAAATCAACGGAGATCATTTTTGGACCAGAAGAAGCCCACGGAGTGCCGGAGGGGGACGAGAAGACCCACGGGCTGCCCACAAGGGTGGGGGGCGCGCCCCCCTACTAGGCGTGCCCCCTGTCTCGTGGACAGCCCGTAGCCCCCCTTTGCTTGGCCCCGACTCCAACACCTCCTATATATACAGAAACCTCCGGAAAATAACCTAGATCAGGAGTTCCGCCGCCGAAAGCCTCTGTAGCCACCGAAAACTAATCTAGACCCTGAAAGGATCAATATGGTTGACTAGAGGGGGGTGAATAGGCAACTAACAATTTTTATCTTTTCTTAACCACTTTAAATTGAGCAACAAAGTAAGTTGTCTAGATATGCTACTATGAAGACAACTTATAGGAAGCAAAGATAACAACCTCACAAGCAAGCTATATAAGATAAATAAGTAAAGCTTGCACAAGTAAAGGAAAGAAATAACCACAAGTGGAACCGGTGAAGACGAGGATGTGTTACCGAAGTTCCTTCCCTTTGAGGGGAAGTACGTCTCCGTTGGATCGGTGTGGAGGCACAATGCTCCCCAAGAAGCCACTATGGCCACCGTATTCTCCTCACGCCCTCGCACAATGCAAGGTGTCGTGATTCCACTAGTGGTGCCCTTGAAGTTGGCAACCGAACCTTTACAAACAAGGCTGGGGCTATCTCAGCAACCGAATTGGAGGCTCCCAACGACACCACGAAGCTTCACCACAATGGAATATGGCTCCGAGGTGACCTCAACCGTCTAGGGTGCTCAAACACCCAAGAGTAACAAGATCCACTAGGGATTAGTGGGGGATCAAATATCTCTTGGTGGAAGTGTAGATCGATGCCTTCTCAAGCAATCCCGAGCAAATCAACAAGTTTGATAGGCTAGGGAGAGAGATCAGGCAAAAATGGAGCTTGGAGCAACAATGGAGTATTTGGGGGAAGAGGTAGGTCAACAATGAAGAAGAAGATGCCTTTATATAGTGGGGGGAACAATCCAACCGTTACCCCCTCACTCAGCCCCGCAGAGAGCGGTACTACCGCTTGAGTGAGCGGTACTACCGCTTAGCAAGCGGTACTACCATTTCATCCCAGCGGTACTGCCGCGCAAGAGGGCTGGGATCCAGAGCGGTACTACCGCTGGGGAGCGGTACTACCGCCACTACTACCGCTTCTAGTGCCGCAAAACCCGACACGAGAAAGTGCGTTCTCGAGTCGAGGTGGTAGTAAAACGGAGCTGCAGCAGTACTACAGCAGAGTGCTCCAAGCGGTACTACTTCTCAGTGGAGCGGTACTGCCGCTTGAGGCACTTCGACGGTACTACCGCTGAGGCCCGCGGTACTACCGCTGGAACCAGGAAAAAGCAGGGAAAGGGGAAAGAAGTACTCCATTGAGGCGGGAAGGTACGGTGGGTGCGATAAGGAAGTGTACGTGTTGATTCCACCCTAACCTTACCAAAGTGGATCCCCTCTTGATAGTACGGTGACCCCTACGAAACTAGTCCACCAACAAAGAAACGAAAAGAGCTACACCGTCTTGAATCGAACACCAAGGGGATATAATCGTCTTGTGCCAAGGAATGAATCTCTGAAAAACTTAGTGCACACGATTAGTCTGCAAAAGCATTGTCATCAATCACCAAAGCACCATCGGGCTAAATATGCCCTTACAATCTCCCCCTTTTTGGTGGATTGATGACAATACGGGATTTGCACAAAAAGTAATGACATAGAGTAAGCGCAAAAACCCACACCCCTAAAATGTAGACGGGCTCCCCCTAGATGTGTGCTATCTAGATAAGTGCTTTGGACTGCACGGCACACATACTAGGATCAACACTCCCCCTATATTTTAGAGACCAACAACCTAAGCATGATATGAGAGCAAAGTATATAACAGGATAAGCATGCATGCTATAGAGTACCAAGGTACATAGATAAGATAAAGGAAGGTAGCATAGATAGCATATGTCTCACACCATATGTCGGGAACTTAGGTCTCACGAAAACCAAACAAAGCAAAAGACGAGAAAGCACAATGACATGAACACAAAGGCAACGACACAAATCCCTAAACTCTCTCCCCCTTTGGCATCGAGACACCAAAAGGGCAGAGAGCTAAGCTACGGCTCCAGGTGAGAGCAAGTGAAGGTCTCGAACATCAGATCCCAGCGGGGTCATCTGCACCGTCGTCGTCGACCGGAAACTGCTCGGCGTTGGAATTTGTCCACGGGCAGTGCTACTGAATCCACTCTTCCTCCTCGGTGATCTATCCCTCAGAACCACTGGCCACAGTCGCACCCAACTGACACATGAGCTCCTGGTGACGTCCCTTGGCCTTCTTCTCTGCTACATGAGTCATGTACTGACCGTGAGACTCCATGCAAAATAGCTTCTTCATCTTCAGCTTGAGCTTCTTTGCCCACGAGGGCTCTGCACCAGATGGCTCATAGTCATCGTCATCATCAGCCTCAGCCTCAGCCTCAGCCTCCTCAGTCTCCATAGCAGCAGCAGAGGATGAACCCCCAGATTTGGGTGCCTGAGTGCCCCAGTTGTCCTTCCTCCTCAGACGCTTGTTCTCATGAGACACCACCTCTCCAGTCTCAAGCATAACATTGGGATAGACACGATCCCAAGCCTTCTCAATAAGCAGCATGATGAATGGTCCATAGATCAGGCACTTGCGCTCAGAGATAGCAGATAAGAGTTCAGACCACATCACATGAGAGATGTCCAAAGACTCACCAATGTTCCTTTCTTGCTCATGCTGACAGAAGAGAAGCATGTCCACAAGATTGGAGTGAACCATATCCAGATTCCCAACTCGAGGGAAGAGGGTCTCATGGAATATGCGGTGAAGGATATCCAGATAGGCAGACAGCTCATATGTTACCTTCTTAGTTTCAGGGTGGACCTTCGCAGTGCAGTAGGGCCAGAGAGCTTGCTTGTGGGTGGAGCTAGTGTTGCGATGAGGACGAAAGCCAACAGGAGTCTCAAGCCCTTGGTATTCCACCCCAAGTAACTCCATGAAAGCCTTCCACTTGACAGAAAGCAACTTGCCATTGGTCATCCAAGTCAGAGTCATGTCCTCATCAGTCCCTAGATGGATAGTGGCATAGAATTGAGCCACAAGATCTGCATCAAAGTCCTTGTTGAACTGAATGATCTGGAGAATGTTAAGCTGAGAGCACATCTGAAGAGCATCGCCAAAATACTCAGGATCCTTCTCCTGGTAATCCTTGTCGATGGAGCGAACACTGACAAATAGATTCTTCTTTGCCTTGAGCACATCAAAGTAGATGGCAAACTGAAAGCGATTCCAGAACGGACGGTTGACCAAATTGGGTTCTTGATCTACTTCATAGGGATTGCGGCGACGCCTTGCCCAGAATTCCTTGGCACTCATTTGGATCACAGTTTTTCCCTTTGGCTTCGACGAGGACTTCTTCTTGTGTTGAGGAGGAGGTGGAGCACTAGATGAGCCTCCTGTAGACTCAGATGTGCGGTAGCGCTTCGAGGTGGCACGATTGGGGTTGATACGGCGAGCTTGATGCTCAGGATGTTCATCACCTGGAACCAAACACAAAAACACGCGAACCAACTAGAAAGAACGAGCATAAGCCAACAAGCACAACAAAAAGAGAGCAAAGAAGGAAAAAAAACATGATTGAACTTGGCAGGCAGCGGTAGTACCGCTCCCAGCGGTAGTACCGCTCCAAGAGAGCGGTAGTACCGCTCGAGGCGGGGGAACAGCTGTTCCCTACTACCGTGGTCAGATCCGGCACTACCGGCCCGTCAAATTCATAAATATTCCTACCAAACTCTAATCTAGACAGTCTAGTAGCCTTCTCCAACCTACTCAAGCCTAGATTTAGCCAAAAATCTAGAGATGCAATCACTATTGCCCCTAAAACACAAGATCTGAAAACGAGACAAGAGGAGAGAAGGAACGGGGGCAATACCGGCATCCATGGCAAGAGAACTAGGTGGGGATCGACTCCACCGAAGGAAATGGAGAGGAACGCCCCAGAGGAGGAGATCCGCCGGAGCCCTCCCGCGGCGAAGCACTGCTGGAGAGAGGACGATGAACGAAGGGGCGAGCGAATGGGTATGGGGGAGAGAAACCTCCCTGTGCCCCGATATAACCCCCTGGTATCGCCCCGCAGCGGTAGTACCGCGATGGGGGCGGTAGTACCGCGCACCACCAGCGGTAGTACCGCCCAGCATGCCACGGCAACAATACAACAAGGCTTAGCTAAAAAAAGAGGACACAAAAGCAAGAAAAACCAAGACACAACAAACACACACCAGCAAGAGATAAGAAACCCCTCTTCAAGAGAGGGCGGTGGCCGAAGCCACCTATGTTTGATTCAAGAGGTATGGCGCCGCGAAGATTTTAACCTTTGGCCCATGACCAAAACTTGTCCTTGAAGCACAAGTACCATCAAAGATGGTTAATGTGAAAGACTTGATCAATTTATGCATAATGGGGGGGAGAGAGAGTTCATTGAGAGAACAACACTCCCCCTATGTCCATGCCTACACCTAGATTGGACAATATGAAGAGTATGGTGGGGTGTGCACGTGCTCAAGCCACATTGCTCAAATCAATGATCTTTAGCTCATGCCTTAACTCGCGAAATCTTGCTTCATCCAAAGGCTTTGTGAAGATATCTGCAAGGTTATCATGAGTGTTGACATAGTGAAGTTCGATCTCTCCTTGCCGTATGTGATCCCGGATGAAGTGATACCGAATCTCTATATGCTTCGTCTTGAAGTGTTGCACTGGGTTGAGAGAAATCTTGATGGCACTTTCATTGTCACACCAAAGAGGCACTTTGTCACAAGTGACACCGTAATCCTTTAAAGTTTGCCTCATCCATAGGAGTTGAACACAACAACTGCCAGCTGCCACATACTCTGCTTCGGTGGACGAGAGAGACACACAACTTTGCTTTTTGGACGACCAACTTACCAGAAAGCAACCAAGAAATTGGCACCCTCTAGAAGTGGACTTCCTATCCACTTTGTCTCCCGCCCAGTACGAATCATAGAAACCTACAAGGTTGAAGTTTGCTCCTCTTGGGTACCATAAGCCAAAGTTTGGGGTATGAGCCAAATATCGAAAGATTCGCTTGACTGCCACAAAGTGACTTTCCTTAGGTGAGGCTTGAAACCGTGCACAGATTCCCACACTCAACATAATATCTGGTCTAGATGCACAAAGGTAAACAAGGATCCAATCATAGAACGATATACCTTTTGATCCATGGCTTTACCATTGGGATCAATGTCAAGTTGGCACTTGGTTGGCATTGGAGTAGTAGCCGGCTTGACATCACTTAGATTGAACCTCTTGAGCATGTCTTGAGTATACTTGGATTGTTTGATGAAGATTCCTTCTCTTCTTTGCTTGTTCTCAAACCCAAGGAAGTACTTCAACTCTCCAAGCATGGACATCTCAAAATGTGTGGTCATGAGTGCGGTGAACTCATCATTGAAAGCTTTGTTAGGAGAACCAAAGATAATATCATCAACATATAGTTGGCAGACAAACAACTCCCCTTTGACCTTCTTAGTAAAAAGAGTGGGGTCGATTTTCCCAATTTCAAACCCACGATCTTGTAACAACTCGGTAAGATGCTCATACCACGCACGTGGGGCTTATTTAAGGCCATAGAGTGCCTTATTGAGTTGATACACGTGATTGGGGAACTTCGGATCCTCAAACCCCGGGGGTTGTTTAACATACACCAACTATTAATAGGACCATTAAGAAATGCACTTTTCACATCCATGTTGTAGCTTAAAATTATGATGAGAAGCATAGGCAAGCAACAAACGAATAGATTCAAGGCGAGCAACAGGGGAAAAGGTTTCACCGTAGTCGATACCCTCGACTTGGGAGTAGCCTTGAGCCACCAGACGCGCCTTGTTGCGGATGACAATGCCGTGAGCATCTTGCTTATTCTAAAAGATCCACTTGGTTCCAATGACATTATGGTTCTCCTTTGGCCTTCGCACCAGACGCCATACTTTGTTACGCTCGAAGTTGTGGAGTTCTTCATGCATGGCATTAAGCCAATCAGGGTCTTCGAGCGCCTCATAGACCTTCTGAGGTTCAACACAGGAGACAAAAGCTTGATGAGCACAATAGTTTGCTAATTGTCTACGAGTGCTTACCCTCCTTTTGATGCTTCCAAGAATATTTTCCATGTGATGTTCTCTGGAAGCAAGCCTGGAGGCAATTTTTGCAGCACGACGCTCTAATTGCTCTTCAAGAGATAATTGAGGAGCACTGAGTTGATCATCTTGAGCGACGTCAGGAGCTTGATCTTGATCTTGATCTTCCTCTTGATCTTGATCTTGCTCAGAAGATAGAACTTGGCCTTGTGCATCATTTGGTGGCTCCCCGCCATCTTGTGATTGATCTTGCACTTGGCCTTGTTCGTCCGGTTGAGGGCCTTCACTTTGTTCTTCGGAAGCATGTGGGTCTTGGGTTGGTGATGGTTCCACTTGAGTGGAACATTGTCCTTCTCCTTCGGCCACAAGGGGTTCCTCAATGGGTAGGATATATCCAACACCCATTCTTCTTATGGCTTGAGGAGGAATTTGATCACCTACATCACAAGTACCACTTTGCTCCACTTGGGAGCCGTTATTCTCATCAAACTCTACGTTATTCGTCTCCTCAATGAGTCCATTGGACTTATTGAGGACACGGTAAGCATGAGAGTTTGTAGCATACCCAACAAATATGCCCTCATGAGCTTTAGATTCAAATTTAGACAAACGAACACCTTTCTTGAGGATGAAACACTTACACCCGAACACCCGGAAGTACTTGAGATTGGGCTTGTTACCGGTAAGTATCTCATATGGAGTTTTGTTCAAGCCTTTGCGGAGATAGAGCTGATTGGATGCATGACAAGCGGTGTTGATGGCTTCGGCCCAAAAGTTGTATGGAGATTTGAATTTCACCATCATGGTCCTTGCCGCGTCCATCAGTGTCCGGCTCTTTCTCTCCGCTACACCGTTTTGTTGAGGGGTATAGGGTGCTGCATATTGATGTTTGATCCCCTCATCACTAAGAAACTCATCCAAGGTGTAGTTCTTGAACTCGGTGCTGTTGTCACTTCGGATCATCAAAATCTTTGCTTCATGTTGTCGTTGAGCTTCATTTGCAAAGTTGATGATGGTTTGTTGGGTATCACTCTTCTTCTTGAAGAAGTATACCCAGGTGTATCTTGAATAATCATCCACAATCACCAAGCAATACTTTCTACCCCCAAGACTATCAAAAGTGGATGCCCAAAGAGATCCATGTGAAGGAGCTCTAGGGGTCTTTTTGAGTAGATGGTAGTCGTGGGAGGGTGAGCCGTCTCATGTAACTTTCCTTCAATGCAAGCCCTGCAAGCACGATCTTTGGCAAAGCTAACATTTGTTAGTCCACGGACATGGTCCCCCTTGAGAAGACTTCGCAAAGATCTCTTATTGACGTGGGCTAACCGGCGATGCCAAAGCCATCCCACATCAACTTTAGCCATTAGGCATGTCGCGGTCTTAGTGGGTTGCTTCGAGAAGTTAACCACATAAAGACCGTTCTCGACATGTCCAACATAGGCTACTTTAAGAGTCTTGCTCCACAAGAGGGCCACGATATCAATATCAAAGAATGTAGCAAAGCCCATGAGTGCAAGTTGACGAACGGAAAGTAAATTATATGCAAGGGACTCAACAAGCATGACTTTCTCGATCGTGAGATCATGAGAAACAACAACCTTGACAAGCCCCAATACCTTAGAAGATGAAGCATCACCCCATTCGACATTGGTGGCCATAGATGAACCTAGATGCACGTCCACCACCAAGTCTTTGCTTCCGGTCATATGATTTGTGGCTCCACTATCGAGCAACCATGATCCCCCACCGGAAGAAAACTCCTACAATAGATCAATGCTTGGATTTAGGTACCCATTTGGTAATGGGTCCTTTGAGGTTAGCAACAAGGGTCTTAGGAACCCAAATAGACCATTCAATGTACTCATAAGAAGAACCAACGAATTTAGCAAAGACATGACCATCACTAGCACGACATAAAACATAAGAAGGATTAAAGTCGCCGGCCATGTTTGATGGTATGGTGGGGTTTTTCTTGACTCCTCCACCCTTCACATTGTTCTTCTTCTTAGAGGCACCCTCTCCCTCTTTCATAAAGGTTTGTCGGAGAGGGGGGTAGCTTGGTCTTGTCATTCTTCTTCTTCTTGGGTTTGGGAACAAACCCAATTCCTTACTTTGCCACAACCTCCTTTTGATTACTCAAAAGATTGTTGAGGTTCTTCTCACCTTGTATGCATGTCACAAGGCCTTTCTCAAGTTCCTTCTTCAACTTGGCATTTTCTTCAACAAGATGCACATGCTCGCAACATGGGTTAGTAGCATTTGCATTATCAATCAACACCATGCGAGGAAAGATGGCCTTTTCCTTGGTTAGAGAAACTTGGAGTTGATCATGAGACTCCTTGAGAGAAGCATGCATACCTTTCAAGGCCTTGTGAGCCTTGTCAAGTGTAACAAACTCCTCCTTGAGTCTAGCGTGGTCAACCCCAAGTTTTGCCTTCTCGGAGTTAAGCATACGAGAGACAACTAAAGCATGATCGAGATCTTTCTTTAATTTAGCATGATCATCGTTGTGTGACTCCTCAAGAGCCAAACGAAGACCACGCTCTTCCTCTATAGCATTAGAGAGATCCGATATTTCATCGGCATAGTCTCGACTATGACCTTCCATTTTAGCAATGGTCTCCTCGTGAGCCTCGATCATGTCATTGGCCTCACCGAGTTGTTCCAAGAGAGCAACAAAATGCTTCTTGGGTTTGCCCTTGAGTTTGCTCATAAACAACTCAAACTCATTCTCTTCCTCCTTGGCTCCCTCACTCTCATCAATACAATCCGTTAATGAAGGATTAGAGATGATGGTAGTGTTGATGTTTGGAGTTACCTTGTTGGTGGCCTTAGCCATGAGACACTTGGCGGTGATGTTCTCATTTGGAGAGTCGAAGAGAGATGTGCGTGGAGTAGTAGCAATAGCAATTGTGGCCATGGTGACCATCTCATCATCTTCATCATTATAATGATCCTCAACATATTCTTCTTGGGCCACCAACCCTTTGGGAGGAGTCTTCTTGTTGAAGTTGTTCTTGTTGGGATAAGACTTGGCCTTGTCCTTCCGGATAAGCTTGCCTCCAAAGTCTTCTCTTTTCTCATATGTGCAATCCACAACGAAGTGGCTTACATTTCCACAGTTGAAGCATGTCCTTACTCGTTGCTTGCCCTTGTTCCCACTTGAGTTGTTCTTGTTGAAGTTGGGCCTCGTGTTCTTCTTGTTGCCCCAAAATTGCCGTGAAGCAAGAGCCATGTGCTCATGATAGGCATATTTGGTGTCCTCGGGGCAACTCTCACCATCATCCTCCTCCTCTTCTTCTTCCACACAAGCCTCGGCCTTCAAGGCTAGGCTTCTTTGATCGTTGAGCTCTTAAAACCGCATTGTCGGCGGTCTTGTCCAAGATCCTCATAGCAACGAACTCATCCAACACTTCATTTGATGACATGTGGTGGAAGTCCGGTCTTTGGCGAATGACGGAGGACATGGCCTTATGGTAGGGCATCATGGCCTTGAGAAACTTGCACTTGATCCAATTGTCATCTGTGTCCTTACTCCCATGATCTCGAAGAGAGACCGCAAGAGTGGTTAATCTCCGATAAAGTTCACGAGGATCTTCTTCTTCGATCATAACAAACTCATCGGCTTCATCTTGCACAACTTAATAGTTTGAGCATTGAATGCTAGCGCTCCCCTTGTACATGGTGCCAACATGCTCCCAAGCTTCCTTGGTCACAGTGAAGGGTCAAAGATGTGCAATGTCTTCGGGAGGGATAGCATCTTGAAGTATGCAAAGAACGGACTCGTTGAATTGATGATCCGCAGCTTCTCTCGGAGTTAAGTTGTCGGGATCTCGTGGATAAAAACCTTGCTCAATGATTCTCCAAAGATTAGTAGAGCAATGATTTAAATGACGTTTGAAGCGAAACATCCAAGTAGCAAAATCAGAATTTTTTATAAACTTAGGAGGTGGCCCAACGGAGTTTAAATGAGGTGTGGGAACGGGTCCTCCATAGTGAGTAGGAGGAGTGGAGTGGGCAAAGATCCCATTCCCATTCTTAGTAACCGGGGCTTGTTCACTACTAGCTTCTCCCTTGTCGGGAGTAGCCTCCGACACGATGGTAGAGGGACGAACCACTTCCAACGGTGTGGTGGATAATTTAAGCCCCTCAAGCAAATCTTTAAACATGCCTTTGACCTCGGTTGCTAGTGATTCTTTCAATGTGGTCATAGCCACATTGAACTCCTCACGAGAGATCGAGGCTCCCCCATCGGACGTAGGCAAGGACGGAGTTCCACCGGAATGTTCCTCCGTCTCGACTACGTTGTCACCCATACTCTTTGGATGGTAAAGTACTTAAAAAGAGACGAGGCTCTGATACCAATTGAAAGGATCGATTTGGTTGACTAGAGGGGGGTGAATAGGCAACTAACATTTTTTATCTTATCTTAACCACTTTAAATTGAGCAACAAAGTAAGTTGTCTAGATATGCTACTATGAAGACAACTTATAGGAAGCAAAGATAACAACCTCACAAGCAAGCTATATATGATAAATAAGTAAATCGTGCACAAGTAAAGGAAAGAAATAACCACAAGTGGAACCGGTGAAGACGAGGATGTGTTACCGAAGTTCCTTCCCTTTGAGGGGAAGTACGTCTCCATTGGAGCGGTATGGAGGCACAATGCTCCCCAAGAAGCCACTA
This sequence comes from Secale cereale, assembly GCA_902687465.1. NCBI lineage: Eukaryota > Viridiplantae > Streptophyta > Magnoliopsida > Poales > Poaceae > Secale > Secale cereale. The sequence continues at coordinate 578,676,204 of LR738710.1, forward strand.
GGGCCACCGTATTCTCCTCACGCCCTCACACAATGCAAGGTGCCGTGATTCCACTAGTGTTGCCCTTGAAGGCGGCAACCGAACCTTTACAAACAAGGTTGGGGCTATCTCCACAACCGAATTGGAGGCTCCCAACGACACCACGAAGCTTCACCACAATGGAATATGGCTCCGAGGTGACCTCAACTGTCTAGGGTGCTCAAACACCCAAGAGTAATAAGATCCGCTAGGGATTAGTGGGGGGAATCAAATATCTCTGGGTGGAAGTGTAGATCGATGCCTTCTCAAGCAATCCCGAGCAAATCAACAAGTTTGATAGGCTAGGGAGAGAGATCGGGCGAAAATGGAGCTTGGAGCAACAATGGAGTATTTGGGGGAAGAGGTAGGTCAACAATGAAGAAGAAGATGCCTTTATATAGTGGGGGGAACAATCCAACCGTTACCCCCTCACTCAGCCCCGCAGAGAGCGGTACTACCGCTTGAGTGAGCGGTACTACCGCTTAGCAAGCGGTACTACCGTTTCATCCCAGCAGTACTGTCGCGCAAGAGGGCTGGGATCCAGAGCGGTACTACCGTGGAAGCAGGGGCGGTACTACCGCTGGGGAGCGGTACTACTGCCACTACTACCTCTTCTAGTGCCGCAAAACCCGACATGAGAAAGTGCGTTCTCGAGTCGAGGCGGTAGTAAAACGGAGCTGCAGTGGTACTGCAGCAGAGTGCTCCAAGCGGTACTACCGCTCAGTGGAGCGGTACTGCCGCTTGAGGCATTTCGGCGGTACTACTGTTGAGGCCCGCGGTACTACCGCTAGAACCAGGAAAACGCAGGGAAAGGGGAAAGAAGTACTCCATTGAGGCGGGAAGGTACGGTGGGTGCGGTAAGGAAGTGTACGTGTTGATTCCACCCTATCCTTACCAAAGCGGATCCCCTCTTGATAGTACGGTGACCCCTACGAAACTAGTCCACCAACAAAGAAACGAAAAGAGCTACACCGTCTTGAATCGAACACCCAGGGGATATAATCGTCTCGTGCCAAGGAATGAATCTCTGAAAAACTTAGTGCACACGATTAGTCCGCAAAAGCATTGTCATCAATCACCAAAACACCATCGGGCTAAATATGCCCTTACAGACCCGTTCTGGCACCCTACCAGAGGGGGGAATCCCTCTCCGGTGGCTATCTTCATCATCCCGGCGCTCTCCATGACAAGGAGGGAGTAGTCCACCCTCGGGGCTGAGGGTATGTACCAGTAGCTATGTGTTTGATCTCTCTCTCTCTCTCTCGTGTTCTTGAGATGGCACGATCTTGATGTATCGCGAGCTTTGCTATTCTAGTTGGATCTTATGATGCTTCTCCCCCTCTACTCTCTTGTAATGGATTGAGTTTTCCCTTTGAAGTTATCTTATCGGATTGAGTCTTTAAGGATTTGAGAACACTTGATGTATGTCTTGCATGTGCTTATCTGTGGTGACAATGGGATATCATGTGATCTACTTGATGTATGTTTTGGTTATCAACTTGCGGGTTTCGTGACCTTGGGAATCCATGCATAGGGGTTGGCACACGTTTTCGTCTTGACTTTCTAGTACAAACTTTGGGGCACTCTTTGAAGTTCTATGTGTTGGTTGAATAGATGTTTATGAGATTGTGTGATGCATATCGTATAATCATGCCCACGGATACTTGAGGTGACAATGAAGTATATAGGTGACATTAGGGTTTTGGTTGATTTGTGTCTTAAGGTGTTATTCTAGTACAAACTCTATGATAGATTGAACGTTACTACGGACTCTTGAATAGATCGATCAGAAAGAATAAATTTGAGGTGGTTTCGTACCCTACCATAATCTCTTCGTTTGTTCTCCGCTATTAGTTACTTTGGAGTGACTCTTTGTCGCATGTTGAGGGCTAGTAATATGATCCAATTATGTTATCCTTGTTGAGAGAACTTGCACTAGTGAAAGTATGAACCCTAGGCCTTGTTTCCTATCATTACAATACCGTTTATGCTCACGTTTACCACTTGCTACCTTGCTGTTTTTATATTTTCTTATTACAAAAACCTATATCTACCATCCATATTGCACTTGTATCACCATCTCTTCGCCGAACTAGTGCACCTATACGATTTACGATTGTATTGGGTGTGTTGGGGACACAAGAGACTCTTTGTTATTTGGTTGCAGGGTTGTTTGAGAGAGACCATCTTCATCCTACACCTCCCACGGATTGATAAACCTTAGGTCATCCACTTGAGGGAAATTTGCTACTGTCCTACAAACCTCTGCACTTGGAGGCCCAACAACGTCTACAAGAAGAAGGTTGCGTAGTAGACATCAAGCTCTTTTCTGGCGCCGTTGCCGGGGAGGTGAGTGCTTGAAGGTATATCTTTAGATCTTGCAATTGAATCTTTTAGTTTCTTGTTTTCGCACTAGTTTAGTTTATAAAAGAAAACTACCAAAAAATGGAATTAAGGTTACCTCATATGCTTCATCTTTTTAATATCTTTTGTGAAAATGATGGAAAGGAAAATTGTGCTCAAGTACTAGAAGAAGAATTACATAGAATGCTTGGCACTAAAGACTTGAATGATGAGCATGCTTGCAATATTTTTAGTGTGAATCCTTCGAATATCCATAGTACTAATGATGATTGCACTAGTCATGATGAAAATATCTCTTATAAGCATGTTGATTTTTGTGGAGTGCATAGAGTTTGCAAGTACCTACCAAATAGAGAAGATAGATTTTGCAAGAGGCGTAAGTATTTAGAAACTAAATGGTTGCTACAGATGCTAGATGATTGTGCTGAAAATTTAAAATATCTTAGCCATACTTGTGAACTTAGCAATGAATGTGGTCATTTCATTACCCAATGCGAATTGTTTCATGATCGAATTGTATCCAAAAATTGAGATGACTTGATTTCCCTTGCACACCATAATGAACTTATCTTGCTTTTGGGTTATGAAGAAATCAAATGTAGAACTAAGCATCTTCCAGGATTTAATCTTGATAAACTTCTTGATTTTGGTATAGAGGAAATATATATGTATTGTGCGGTGAATTGCATTGAAAATCCTTATATTGCCAATTACCTTAAGTCAAGAAAACAAATAGGAGATGAAGAGAATACAATGAAAGGGAAGAGATTTCCCAATATCCTCCTATTATTTCTTATGATGGATCACGTAACAAGGAGGAGCCTTCTATTCAACCAATCTCATTAATAACGAGCTCCAAAAAGAAGATTAAACCCATCCCTAATGTGAAGAAGAAAAAGAAAAGACGGAAAAACAAAGATAAAAAGGTATCCCTCCCAAATGATGTTGCTCCTATTACTCATTGTGATGATGATAATTGCTATACTATCGATGCTATCCATACTATTAACGATGAGAGTGATTATGCTTCTGATACAAAAAGGCACAAGCTTGGGGATGCTATGTTTGATGAAGATGATATTTTTGAGAATTTATTTGCTGCAATTAATGTTTGTCCCAAGCTTGGGGATTCTACGCTTGATGAAGATGATATTTTTAGCCTCCTAAGTATTGATATGCAAATCTATTATGATGAAAGCATGCCTCCTATTTATGATGATTATTGTGATGCCACTTATGCTATAAAAAGTAGTGATGATTATACTTATAAAACTTGTCATGATTACCCTTTTTCTGAACATTACTCTTTTAATGTGGAAACAATCTATAGTATTCAAGTCTCTTATGATACTCCCACTATTCTGAATGAGAAGAATTTTGCTTATGATGGGAGTAGTAAAATTTCTATGCAAGTATATCATGAAAAGAATGCTTTTTGTGTTGGTTATATTGTTGAATTCATTCATGATGCTACTGAAAATTATTATGAGGGAGGAACATATTCTGATAGGAATTGCAATAATATCAAGTTTCCTCTCTATGTGCTTAAAGTTTTGAAGTTATGCTTGTTTTGCCTTCCTATGATAGTTGATTATTGTCCCCATAAGTTGTTTGCTCACAAAATCCCTATGCATAGGAAGTGGGTTAGAATTAAATGTGCTAGTCATATTCTTCATGATGCTCTCTTTATGTTTCATTTCTTATCTTTTATGCGAGCATCATTGAAATCATCATGCCTAGCTAGGGGCGTTAAACGATAGCGCTTGTTGGGAGACAACCCAGCTTTATTTTAGTTTCTTTGTTTTTGCTTCTGTTTAGGAATAAATATTGCATCTAGCTTCTGCTTAGATGTGGTTTTGTGTATTAATTAGTGTTTGTGCCAAGTAGAACTTTTGGGAAGACTTGTGTGAAGTTTATATGATCTTGCTGTGAAAAACAGAATCGTTAGCGCTTGCTAGAATGGTCACCAGATTTTACTGGAGCATGCTATTTAGTTGATTCTTTTTGCAGATGATTAATAGACAAATTCCTCACGTTTAACAATTTAGTTTGAATTTTTTGGAGTTACATAAGTATGCGAAACCTGCAGATTACTACAGACTGTTCTGTTTTTGACAGATTCTGTTTTTTGTGTGTTGTTTGCTTATTTCAATGCATCTATGAGTAGTATTGGGAAGTATGTGTTGGGGAACGTAGCATAATTCAAAAAATTTCTACGTCTTCACCAAGATCCAACTATGGAGACATCTAGCAACGAGTAACTAAGAGTGCATCTACATACCGTTATGAAGATTGTGTGCGGAAGCTTTCAACGAAGCAAGGATGAAGTAGTCGTACTCTTCACGTTCTTCGTCACCGATGATCCAGCGCCGAACGGACGGCACCTCCGCGTTCAACACACGTACGGTGCAGAAACTTCACCTCCTTCTTGATCCAGCAAGGGGGGAGGAGAAGTCGTCAGAGATCCGACAGCACGACGGCGTGATGACGGATGCAGTGGAGATCGCAGCAGGGCTTCGCCGGGCGCCCTGCGTGGGAGTTGGGAGGTGTGACGGGAGGGGGAGAGGCGCCAGGGCTTGGGTGCGGCTGCCTTATCCCCCCCCCACATATATATAGGGGCCAGGGGGGCGCCTGGACCCCTTGCAGATCCAATCTGCAAGGGGGCGGCGGCCAAGGGGGGTTCCTTGCCCCCCAAGGCAAGTGGAGCCCCCTCCCCTTTAGGGTTTGAACCCTAGGCGCAGGGGAGGTGGGCCTCCCTTAGTGGTGCGCCAGCCCAGAGGGCTGGTCACATCCCCTCGCGGCCTAGGGGCCCCATCGGGATGGGTGGCCCCACCCGGTGGACCCCAGGGGCCCCTCCGGTGGTCCCGGGACGCTCCCGGTGACCCCCGGAGATCACCCGTTGGCTGAAAATGGACTTCCCATAAATCAATCTTTACCTCCGGACCATTCCGGAACTCCTCGTGACGTCCGGGATCTCATCCGGGACTCCGAACAACTTTCGGGTTTCCACGTGCATTTATCTCTACGACCCTAGCGTTACCGAACCTTAAGTGTGTAGACCCTACGGGTTCGGGAGACACGTAGACATGACCGAGACCACTCTCTGGTCAATAACCAACAGCGGGATCTGGATACCCATGTTGGTTCCTACGTGTTCCTCGATGATCTTCATCGGATGAACCACCGTGTCAAGGATTCACTCAATCCCGTATGTTATTCCCTTTGTCCATCGGTACGGTACTTGCCCGAGATTCGATCGTCGGTATTCCCAACACCTTGTTCAGTCTCGTTATGGCAAGTCTCTTTACTCGATCCGTAATCCATCATCCCGTGACTAACCACTTAGTCACATTGAGCTCATTATGATGATGTCTTACCGAGTGGGCCCAGAGGTACCTCTCCGTCATACGGAGTGACAACATCCCAGTCTCGGTTCGTACCAACTCAACAGACACTTTCGGAGATACCTGATGCGTACCTTTATAGCCACCCAGTTACGTTGTGACGGTTGGCACACCCAAAGTATTCCTACGGTATCCGGGAGTTGTACAACCTCATGGTCTAAGGAATAAATACTTGACACCGAAAAGCTTATGCATTACGAACTATACGATCTCGTGTTATGCTCAAGTTTGGGTCTTGTCCATCACATCATTCTCCTAATGATGTGATCCCGTTATCACCGACATCTCATGTCCATGGTCAGGAAACCGTGACCATCTGTTGATCAATGAGCTGGTTACTAGAGGCCTACCAGGGACTCATTTTGGTCTATGTATTCACACATGTATCGCTGTTTCAGTACAATACAATTCAAGCATGAATAACAGACAATTATCATGAACAAGGAGATATAATAATAATGCTTTTATTATTGCCTCTAGGGCATATCTCCAACAGTCTCCCACTTGCACTAGAGTCAATAATCTAGTTACATTGTGATTAATCGAACACCCATAGAGTTCTGGTGTTGATCATGTTTTGCTCGTGAAAGAGGTTTAGTCAACGGGTCTGCGACATTCAGATCCGTATGCACTTTACAAATATCTATGTCTCCATCCTGAACATAATTCCGGATGGAGTTGAAACGGCGCTTGATGTGCTTGGTCTTCTTGTGAAACCTGGGCTCATTGGTAATAGCAATAGCACCAGTGTTGTCACAGAAGAGAGTCATCGGGCTTGACGCGCTTGGAATGACTCCTAGGTCGGTGATGAACTCCTTCATCCAGACTCCTTCCTGCGCTGCTTCAGAAGCAGCTATGTACTCCGCTTCACATGTAGATGCTGCCACCACGCTTTGCTTGCAACTGCACCAGCTGACTGCTCCTCCATTCAAAATATACACGTATCCGGTTTGTGACTTAGAGTCATCCAGATCTGTGTCGAAGCTAGCATCGACGTAACCCTTTACGACGAGCTCTTCGTCACCTCCATAAACAAGAAACATATCCTTAGTCCTTTTCAGGTACTTTAGGATGTTCTTGACCGCTGTCCAGTGTTCCGTACCGGGATCACTTTGGTACCTCCCTACCAAACTTATGGCAAGGTTCACATCAGGTCTGGTACACAGCATGGCATACATGATAGAACCTATTGCCGAGGCATAGGGAATGACACTCATCTTTTCTCTATCTTCTGCCGTGGTCAGCGACTGAGCTTTGCTCAATCTCATACCTTGTAAAACAGGCAAGAATCCTTTCTTTGACTGATCCATATTGAACTTCTTCAATATTTTGTCAAGGTATGTACTTTGTGAAAGACCAATGAGGCGTCTCGATCTATCTCTATAGATTTTGATGCCTAATATGTAAGCAGCTTCTCCAAGGTCCTTCATTGAAAACTTTTATTCAAGTAGGCCTTTACATTTTCCAAGAATTCTATATCATTTCCCATCAGCAATATGTCATCCACATATAATATGAGAAATGCTACAGAGCTCCCACTCACTTTCTTGTAAATACAGGCTTCTCCATAAGTCTGTATAAAGCCAAACGCTTTGATCACCTCATCAAAGCGAATATTCCAACTCCGAGATGCTTGCACCAGCCCGTAAATCGAGCGCTGGAGCTTGCATACCTTGTTAGCGTTCTCTGGATCGACAAAACCTTCCGGTTGCATCATATGCAACTCTTCCTTGAGGAAGCCATTAAGGAATGCTGTTTTGACATCCATTTGCCATATCTCATAATCATAGAATGCGGCAATAGCTAACATGATTCTGACTGACTTCAGCATCGCTACGGGAGAGAAAGTCTCATCGTAGTCAATCCCTTGAACTTGTCGATAACCCTTAGCGACAAGCCGAGCTTTATAGATGGTCACATTACCATCCGCGTCTGTCTTCTTCTTAAATATCCATTTGTTTTCTATGGCGTGCCTATCATCAGGCAAGTCCACCAAAGTCCATACTTTGTTTTCATACATGGATTCTATCTCGGATTTCATGGCTCCAAGCCATTTATTGGAATCTGGGCCCGCCATCGCTTCTTCATAGTTCGAAGGTTCACCGTTGTCTAACAACATGATTTACAGTATAGGGTTGCCGTACCACTCTGGTGCGGAACGTGCCCTTGTGGACCTTCGAAGTTCAGTAGTAACTTGATATGTTTCTTCATGATCATTATCATTAACTTCCTCCCTTGTCGGTGCAGGCACCTCAGGAACAGTTTCCTGTGCTGCGCTACTTTCCGGTACAGGAGTGGTGACTGTCACCTCATCAAGTTCTACTTTCCTCCCACTCACTTCTTTCGAGAGAAACTCTTTCTCTAGAAAGTATCCATTCTTGGCAACAAAGACTTTGCCTTCAGATCTGTGGTAGAAGGTGTACCCAATAGTTTCTTTTGGGTATCCTATGAAGACGCATTTTTCCGATTTGGGTTCGAGCTTTTCAGGTTGAAGTTTCTTGACATAAGCATCGCAACCCCAAACTTTCAGAAACGACAGCTTCGGTTTCTTGCCAAACCAAAGTTCATATGGAGTCGTCTCAACGGATTTTGACGGAGCCCTATTTAAAGTGAATGCGGCAGTCTCTAAAGCATAACCCCAAAAAGATAGCGGTAAATCGGTGAGGGACATCATAGATCGCACCATGTCCAACAGAGTACGATTTCGACGTTCGGACACACCGTTACGTTGAGGTGTTCCGGGCGGTGTCAATTGTGAAACAATTCCACAGCTTCTAAGGTGTGTGCCAAATTCATGACTTAAATATTCACCCCCATGATCCGATCGCAAGAACTTTATTTTTCTGTCACGTTGATTCTCAACCTCATTCTGAAATTCCTTGAACTTTTCAAAGGTCTTAGACTTGTGTTTCATCAAATAGATATACCCATATCTACTCAAGTCATCTGTGAGGGTGAGAACATAACGGTAGCCTCCGCGAGCCTCAACACTCATTGGACCGCACACATCGGTATGTATGATTTCCAACAAGTTGGTTGCTCGCTCCATTGTTCCGGAGAACGGAGTCTTGGTCATCTTGCCCAAAAGGCATGGTTCGCATGTGTCAAATGATTCATAATCAAGAGACTCTAGAAGTCCATCCGAATGGAGCTTCTTCATACGTTTGACACCAATATGACCAAGGCGGCAATGCCACAAGTATGTGGGACTATCATTATCAACTTTACATCTTTTGGCATCTACACTATGAATATGTGTATCACTATGTTCGAGATTCATCAAAAATAAACCATTGACCAGCGGGGCATGACCATAAAACATATCTCTCAAATAAATAGAACAACCATTATTCTCCGATTTGAAAGAATATCCATCTCGCATAAGACGAGATCCAGAAACAATGTTCATGCTCAAAGCTGGTACTAAATAACAATTATTCAGGTTTAAAACTAATCCCGAGGGTAGATGTAGAGGCAGCGTGCCGACGGCGATCACATCGACCTTGGAACCATTCCCGACGCGCATCGTCACCTCATCCTTCGCCAGTCTCCGTTTATTCCGCAGCTCCTATTTTGAGTTACAAATGTGAGCAACTGCACCGGTATCGAATACCCAGGAGCTACTACGAGTGCTGGTAAGGTACACATCAATAACATGTATATCATATATACCTTTGACGTTGCCGGCCTTCTTGTCTGCTAAGTATTTGGGGCAGTTCCGCTTCCAGTGACCCGTTCCCTTGCAATAAAAGCACTCAGTCTCTGGCTTGGGTCCATAATTTGGCTTCTTCCCGGCAACAGGCTTGCCAGGCGCGGCAACTTGCTTGCCGTCCTTCTTGAAGTTCTTCTTACCCTTGCCTTTCTTGAACTTAGTGGTTTTATTGACCATCAACACTTGATGTTCTTTCTTGATGTCTACCTCCGCTAATTTCAGCATCGAATACACCTCGGGAATGGACTTTCTCCATCCCCTGCATATTGAAGTTCAACACGAAGCTCTTGAAGCTTGGTGGGAGCGACTGGAGGATTCTGTCAACGACCGCTTCATCTGGGAGATTCATTCCCAGCTGAGACAAGCGGTTGTGCAATCCTGAAATCTTGAGGATGTGCTCACTGACAGAACTGTTCTCCTCCATCTTACAGCTGTAGAATGCGTCGGAGACATCATATCTCTCGACTCGGGCATGAGCTTGGAAAACCATTTTCAGCTCTTCGAACATCTCATATGCTCCATGGTGCTCAAAACGCTTTTGGAGCCCCGATTCTAAACTGTAAAGCATGCCGCACTGAACCAGGGAGTAATCATCACTACGCGACTGCCAGACGTTCAAAACGTCTTGGGCCGCATCGGGAGCAGGTGCATCACCTAGCGGTGCTTCTAGGACATATGATCTCTTGGCAGCTATGAGGATAATCCTCAGGTTACGGACCCAATCCGTATAGTTGCTACCATCGTCTTTCAGTTTGGTTTTCTCTAGGAACGCGTTGAAGTTGAGGGAAACTGGAGCGTGGGCCATTTGATCTACAAGAGATATTGTAAAGAATTTAGACTAAGTTCATGATAATTAAGTTCATCTTAATCAAATTATAATGAACTCCCACTCAGAATGACATCTCTCTAGTCATCTAAGTGATACACGATCCGAATCGAGTAGTCCGTGTCCGATCATCACGTGAGACGGACTAGTCATCAACGATGAACATCTTCATGTTGATCGTATCTTCTATACGACTCGTGTTCGACCTTTCGGTCTTTCGTGTTCCGAGGCCATGTCTGTACATGCTAGGCTCGTCAAGTCAACCCTAAGTGTATTGCGTGTGTAAATCTGTCTTACACCCGTTGTATGCGAACGTTAGAACCTATCACACCCGATCATCACGTGGTGCTTCGGAGCAACGAGCTTTAGCAACGGTGCACAGTTAGGGGAAACACATTACTTGAAATTTTAGTGAGAGATCATCTTATTTACTACCGTCGTTCTAAGTAAACAAGATGCAAAAACATGATAAACATCGCATGCAATCAATTAAAGTGACATGATATGGCCAATATCATCTTGCTCCTTGGATCTCCATCTTCGGGGCACCATGATCATCTTGTCACCGGCTCGACACCATGATCTTCATCATCATGATCTCCATCATCGTGTCTTGAAGAAGTCGTCACGCCAACTATTACTTCTACTACTATAGCTAACGTTTAGCAATGAAGTAAAGTAATTACATGGCGTTATTCAGTGACACGCAGGTCATACAATAATTAAGACAACTCCTATGGCTCCTGCCGGTTGTCAAGTTCCTCGACATGCAAGTCGTGATTCCCTATTACAAAAACATGATCAATCTCATACATCACATATATCATTCATCACATCTTCGTTCTTGGCCATACCACGTCACAAAACACATGCTGCAAAAACAAGTTAGACGTCCTCTAATTGTTGTTGCATGTTTTACGTGGCTTCTATAGGATTTCTAGCAAGAACGTTTCTTACCTACGCCAAAACCACAACGTGATTTGTCAACTTCTATTTACCCTTCATAAGGACCCTTTTCATCGAATCCGATCCGACTAAAGTAGGAGAGACAGACACCCGCCAGCCACCTTATGCATCTAGTGCATGTCTGTCGGTGGAACCAGTCTCACGTAAGCGTACGTGTAAGGTCGGTCCGGGCCGCTTCATCCCACAATACCGCCGAATCAAGATTGACTAGTAACGGTAAGAAAGTTGAACAAGATCATACGCCCACAATTGCTTTGTGTTCTACTCGTGCAAGATGCTACGCATAAAACCTAGGCTCTGATGCCACTGTTGGGGAACGTAGCATAATTCAAAAAATTTCTACGTCTTCACCAAGATTCAACTATGGAGACATCTAGCAACGAGTAACTAAGAGTGCATCTACATACCGTTATGAAGATTGCGTGCGGAAGCTTTCAACGAAGCAAGGATGAAGTAGTCGTACTCTTCACGTTCTTCGTCACCGATGATCCAGCGCCGAACGGACGGCACCTCCGCGTTCAACACACGTACGATGCAGCAACGTCACCTCCTTCTTGATCCAGCAAGGGGGGAGGAGAAGTCGTCAGAGATCCGACAGCACGACGGCGTGATGACGGATGCAGTGGAGATCGCAGCAGGGCTTCGCCGGGCGCCCTGCGTGGGAGTTGGGAGGTGTGACGGGAGGGGGAGAGGCGCCAGGGCTTGGGTGCGGCTGCCTTCTCCCCCCCCACACATATATATAGGGGCCAGGGGGGCGCCTGGACCCCTTGCAGATCCAATCTGCAAGGGGGCGGCGGCCAAGGGGGGTTCCTTGCCCCCCAAGGCAAGTGGAGCCCCCCTCCCCTTTAGGGTTTGAACCCTAGGCGCAGGGGAGGTGGGCCTCCCTTAGTGGTGCGCCAGCCCAGAGGGCTGGTCACATCCCCTCGCGGCCTAGGGGGCCCACCGGGATGGGTGGCCCCACCCGATGGACCCCCGGGGCCCCTCCGGTGGTCCCGGGACGCTCCCGGTGACCCCCGGAGATCACCCGTTGGCCGAAACTGGACTTCCCATATATCAATCTTTACCTCCGGACCATTCCGGAACTCCTCGTGACGTCCGGGATCTCATCCGGGACTCCGAACAACTTTCGGGTTTCCACGTGCATTTATCTCTACGACCCTAGCGTTACCGAACCTTAAGTGTGTAGACCCTACGGGTTCGGGAGACACGTAGACATGACCGAGACCACTCTCTGGTCAATAACCAACAGCAGGATCTGGATACCCATGTTGGTTCCTACGTGTTCCTCGATGATCTTCATCGGATGAAGCACCGTGTCAAGGATTCACTCAATCCCGTATGTTATTCCCTTTGTCCATCGGTACGGTACTTGCCCGAGATTCGATCGTCGGTATTCCCAACACCTTGTTCAATCTCGTTATGGCAAGTCTCTTTACTCGATCCGTAATCCATCATCCCGTGACTAACCACTTAGTCACATTGAGCTCATTATGATGATGTCTTACCGAGTGGGCCCAGAGGTACCTCTCCGTCATACGGAGTGACAACATCCCAGTCTCGGTTCGTGCCAACTCAACAGACACTTTCGGAGATACCCGATGCGTACCTTTATAGCCACTCAGTTACGTTGTGACGGTTGGCACACCCAAAGTATTCCTACGGTATCCGGGAGTTGTACAACCTCATGGTCTAAGGAATAAATACTTGACACCGAAAAGCTTATGCATTACGAACTATACGATCTCGTGTTATGATCAAGTTTGGGTCTTGTCCATCACATCATTCTCCTAATGATGTGATCCCGTTATCACTGACATCTCATGTCCATGGTCAGGAAACCGTGACCATCTGTTGATCAACGAGCTGGTTACTAGAGGCCTACCAGGGACTCATTTTGGTCTATGTATTCACACATGTATCGTTGTTTCCGTACAATACAATTCAAGCATGAATAACAGACAATTATCATGAACAAGGAGATATAATAATAATGCTTTTATTATTACCTCTAGGGCATATCTCCAACAGTATGAACCATAGAGAAGTTGGAATACAGTAGTTTTAACACCAATATAAACAAAGAATGAATTCATTGTAGTACCTTTGAGTAGTGGTTTGCTTTCTTATACTAACGGAGCTCACGACATTTTTGTCTAAGTTTTGTGTTGTGAAGTTTTCAAGTTTTGAGTATTGCTTTGATGGACTATGGAACAAAGAGTGGCAAGAGCCTAAGCTTGGGGATGTCCATGGCACCCCAAGGTAAAATTCAAGGACAACCAAAAGCCTAAGCTTGGGGATGCCACGGGAAGGCATCCCCTCTTTTGTCTTCATCCATCGGTAACTATACTCGGAGCTATATTTTTATTCACCACATGATATGTGTTTTACTTAGAGCGTCTTGTATAATTTGAGTCTTTGCTTGTTAGTTTGCCACAATTATCCTTGCTGGACACACCTATTTGAGAGAGTTAAATATGGCCTAGGAATTGATAGAACACTCTATGTGCTTCACTTATATCTTTTGAGTTGAATAGTTTTGCTCTAGTGCTTCACTTATATCTTTTAGAGCACGGTGGTGATTATATTTTGTAGAAATTGTTGAACTCTCATGCTTCACTTATATCCTTTTGAGAGTCTATTAGAACATCATGGTAATGTGCTTAGGCTATAAAACTAGTCTTCACATGATAGACATCCAATATCAATGTAGTAAAAACTTTCACACTAAGTGCATTGAATATGATGAGAAGTTGGATGCTTGATAATTGTTTTGAGATATGAGGATGGTGATATTAGAGTCATGCTAGTGGAGTTATCATGAAATTGAGAAATGCTTGTGTTAAGGTCAGTGATTCCTGTAGTATGCACGTATGGTGAACCGCTATGTGACGAAGTTAGAGCATGAGGTATTTGTAAAGTGTCAACCTTTGTGTGGAGGTCGGGGGCGTGCGATGGTTAACTCCTACCAACCTCCCCCCGAGGAGCATGCGTTGATTGCTTTGTTTTGATGACTCATAGATTTTTGCAATAAGTATATGAGTTCTTTATGACTAACGTTGAGTCCATGGATTATATACACTCTCACCCTTCCACCATTGCTAGCCTCTCTTGTATCGCGCAACTTTCGCCGGTACCATACACCCACTATATATCCTTCCTCAATACAGCCACCATACCTACCTACCATGGCATTTCCATAGCCATTCTGAGATATATTGCCATGCAACTTTCCACCGTTCTGTTCATATGACACGCTTCATATTGTCATATTGCCATGCATGATCATGTAGTTGACATCATATTTGTGGCAAAGCCACCATGCATAATTTTTCATACATGTCACTCTTGATTCATTGCACATCCCGGTACACCGCTGGAGGCATTCATATAGAGTCGTACTTGTTCTAGTATCGAGTTGTAATATCGAGTTGTAATATCGAGTTGTAAATCAGTAAAAGTGTGATGATCATAATTATTAGAGCATTGTCCCATGTGAGGAAAGGCCAATATAAAAAAAAGAGATGGCCCAAAAAAATAGAGAGGGGCTAAAAAAAGAAAGCCCCTCCAAAAAAATGAGAGAAAAGAGAGAAGGGACAATTGCTACTATCTTTTTTTCCACACTTGTGCTTCAAAGTAGCACCATGTTCTTCACGATAGAGAGTCTCATGTTTAGTCACTTTCATATACTAGTGGGAATTTTCATTATAGAACTTGGCTTGTATATTCCAATGATGGGCTTCCTAAAATTCCCTAGGTCTTCATGAGCAAGCAAGTTGGATGCACACCCACTAGTTTCTTTTGTTGAGCTTTCATACATATTTAGCTCTAGTGCATCCGTTGCATGGCAATCCCTACTCACTCACATTGATATCTATTGATGGGCATTTCCATAGCCCGTTGATACGCCTAGTCGATGTGAGACTATCTCCCTTGATGGCATCCCACATTTGCTTTGCAGTGTCAAGCTCTCGGAATCGAATGAAGATTTCTTTCGAGATACTGCCACAAATGATATCTTTCGCTTGAGCATTTGATAACCCACAAGTATTGGGGATTGTTTGTAGCCTTCCTCGATAAATAAGAGTGTCGAACCCAACGAGGAGCTAAAGGCAGAACAAATATTCCCTCGAGTTCTATCGACCACCGATACAACTCTACGCACACTTGACGTTTGCTTTACTTAGAACAAGTATGAAACTAGAAGTACTTTGGGATAGTTTTGCGAGTTAATAAAGAGCACGTAAATAAAATGTAGGGGCTGTTTAGATAAAGATCAACTAAGTTAGTGGTTTAGTAGATAGCTTTTGTTAACAAGAAAGTTATTTGTCCCTAGGTAATCAATAACAAGTACCGGTAATCATTCTTGCAATTTTATATGAGGGAGAGGCATGAGGTAACATAATTTCTCTACTTGGATCATATGCACTTATGATTGGACCCTTAGCAAGCATCCGCAACTCCTAAAGATCATTAAGGTCGTGAAACCCAACCATAGCATTAAGTATCAAGTCCTCTTTACTCCCATACATCATAACCCGCGTTTGGGCTGCTATCATCCCCTGCAACACTGACAATAAGCAAACCATTAACATATTGCAACACCCTACAGCGCGGGCCCCTCACGTTTGCGCGAGAATAGAGGGCGCCGTAGGACAGCACCAAAAAGAAAATATATAATCATGCCAACCAAGATCACGATTAACCCACGGGACAAAGCGGATCTACTCGAACATCATAAGGTAACCATAGATCATTGGGAAATAATATATGGAGTCGACCACCATGTTTAAGTAGATATTACAACGGGGGGAAAGAGTTGTTACACCGCTGCAATGAGGGTGAGAGAGTTGGTATTGACAGTAGCAAGATTGTTGATGTAGATCGCCATCCCGATCGTCGCCCCGGTGGCACTCCGGCGCCATTGGAAGCAAGGGGGAGAGAGCCCCCATCCTTCTCCATCTTCCTTGGCCTCCTCCCTAGGTGGGAGAAGGGTTCTCCCTCTGGCCCATGGTCTCCATGGCATGGGAGGGGCGAGAGCTCCTCCGAGATTGGATCTGTCTCTATGTCCTTTTCTGTTTCCCGTTCCCCAGATCTAGCCGAAAACCATTTCTTACATTCCTGGAGATCCGTAACTCCGATTGCGCTGAGATTTTTACACGATTTTTTCCCGGATATAAGCTTCCTTGCGCTCGAAGTACAACTCCAACTGACGTTCCAGATGGGCATAAGACAGCTGGGCGCGTCAGGCACCTCTGGCACACCCTAGTGGGTTGTGGGGCCTACGGGCCCCTGTTTACGTTGCTTCCACCTCCCAAAAATCACATATATTCCAAAATAATTCTCCGTGAAATTTTATTGCATTTGGACATCGTTTGATATGGATACTCTGCGATACAAAAAACATGCAAAAACAGGAACTGGCAGTTGGCACTCGGTAAGTAAGTTAGTCCAAATAAATCATATAAAAAGTTGCCAAAAGTATGTAAAAGTTGAATAATATTGGCATGAAACAATCAAAAATTATAGATACGACAGAGACGTATCATCATTCAACCGCACATTGACTTTGTCATCAACATTGGGAGCATCAGGTTGCTGAATTGTGTATCCATTTTCCACAATCTGCCAAAGATCTATGTTAATGGCTTGAAGTCTGATTCTCATTCTTTATTTCCAATAGAGCTAGCCATTTCCATAGAAGATGGGAAACCTTCTAGAGTACGAGCATCTACATGCATACGACATACTCAAAACTCCAAGGTTGTTAGATCTTTAATAAGCAAAGACATGGAGTACCTACTCTGATACCAACTGTTAGGACTGAGAGTATATCGACCAGAGGGGGTGAATGGGAGATTCAAAATTTTCTATCGAATGTTTTGAACTGATCCCAATCATGACAGTGGAAATATAATTCGGTAGATAAGAACACAATCATGCACGTTAAGCGGGAACATAAGTATCGACGTAGGAAGCAATGATAGCACGAGTATAATATATCACAGGCTTGACAATAACTATGTGTAGGCGTTCTGGGATCGGGGGTAACCAGACTTGCCTGCCTGTGGCCCAGCGCATGGCTTCATCGACGGCCCGGTACGGCCCAGCTGCAAGACCC
The DNA here is from genome assembly GCA_902687465.1 of Secale cereale. NCBI lineage: Eukaryota > Viridiplantae > Streptophyta > Magnoliopsida > Poales > Poaceae > Secale > Secale cereale. The sequence goes on from LR738710.1 coordinate 578,693,612, forward strand.
CGAGGACAAGACCCTCGCAAGGACCCCTGACCTCGCGAGGGGAACGACACCAAGACCTCCTAAGGGGCAGCTTCCCGAGCCTACCTCCTGAGGAGCGGAGATCTCTATGCAAGCGCCTGCCTCACGGGTCGCGAGATGACATGAGCCATGACGACCAAGGCCTGGCGGGCGCCAGCGGGTTCTTCCCGGCTTGTCCGAGGTGACCTTCCGTGGGTTGCTTGATTGCTTTGAATTGGGAGCTACGGTGGAGCGGGTCCAGGTGGTGACGATGACAGGAGCTCGGTGGTCGTTTGAGGTGGGCACGGTCGGCACAAGTTCTGCATATTTCCCTTGTGAGGCTCGTCGTCAAAGTCAGAGTTGACGTTTGCTAGCGCGTGTGGCCATCCGGTGGCATATGCCTTCGTGGATTCTACACAACTGTTTCCGGGTTGGCTCCCATGTTGGAGCTCTATGGTGAAGTTGGAGTCTCCCGTTCGAGGTGACCGATGATGACGATGACGCTTGCGATTCCTCGGCGGACGTCTTTCTTTGTTGCAGCTTTGTGTCCCATGTCGATGGCCAAGTTAGCCGGTGATGCCCCTTCAGACATCTGAAGGGTGAATATGCGAGCAAAGCATCTTGAGACATATAATAATATGTGAACGCTTGGCATATAAAAGTGTTTGGCACTACGGAGTACTAGGCGAACCCCATTGCGTTTAATTGTAACATATAATATTATAAAGCAAAATAAAATATATTAGTTAGGAATTATTTAATTAGTTAACTGTTTTTCGCATTGGGAGAAAACAAAAGGAAATTACACAACAATACCAGGATATTTAGAAACAATTTATACAGTCAAACAAAAACGAAACAAGATAAATAATGACATTGATGCCCCTTCAGACATCTGAAGGATGAATATGTGAGCAAAGCATCTTGAGACATATAATAATATGTGAACGTTTGGCGTATAAAAGCGTTTGGCACTACGGAGTACTAGACGAACCCCATTGCGTTTAATTGTAACATATAATATTATAAAGCAAAATAAAATATATTAGTTGGGAATTATTAATTTAGTTAACCGTTTTTCGCATTGGGAGAAAACAAAAGGAAATTACACAACAATACCAGGATGTTTATAAACAATTTATACAGTCAAACAATAACGAAACAAGAAAAATAATGACAGCTGTGGGATTTGAACCCACGCCCTTTCGGACCAGAGCCTAAATCTGGCGCCTTAGACCACTCGGCCAAACTGTCTTTGATACATGTATCAGATTATTAACATATATATTCTCTTTTACATGCTCAGAGGTACTTAGATAACACCCATTGGGGAGGCACGTACAGCAGAATCTGGTTGTACGGTACAATGTAATTCGGATACCATGGACCACCGACTGAATCTGATACAATCACGCGCCCATCTTATTAGTTGTCTTAATACATGGATTTTATCCGGCATAATCAAGAACTGGTACATCTGAAACCTCTTTTGGTTTAGCGACAGAAACGAACATGCGCGAAAAATAGCGAGCAGGTGCACAGTGCACTACAAGTCTACAACTAATAGCCACCCTTGTCAAAGAATGAAAAGACCATCATATTTTCTTTCTTTGTTTATTAGATTATGAAAAAATAATATATATTTTTGAAACGCAGTCCTTTCTCGTCCTGGGGGGAGAGGTTGTGCTCCTCCAAGGCTATTTGATTCTCAGCCTGGACTTCCCAGTTTTGCCTCGCGTTCACCATGACCAGACACTGAACCTCGGCTTCTATTTTCTCCTGAAGGTGGCTCTCAAGCTCCATCTCCAACTGATCAATATTGATAGGTTCTGTCTGCAGCGTTGGTGTATCTGCACTGTTGATTGTAATTTGCTATACAATCTTGAATCCTTCTCTCTGATGGTATATATAGACTACTGATGTCATTTATTTTTACAGATTGTATAGCAAATTACAAATTAGTGGTGATGAAATTAAAAATAAAATGTTGTTTTGGAACTCAAATAAAATGCTTCTGAAAATAGAATCAATGTCGCATATATTACCAGAAAAGCAAACACCAATTTGAACATTTTTTCGCTCTAACTCCATTCCGCCAACCAAACATTGAGATGTAACCGTTCCATTCCACCTCACTATTCATACCAAACACAGAGATGGAACCATTCCATTCCGGTGGAACGGAACCGTTCCATTCCATTACACTTCGTTCCCGAACCAAACACACCCTTAAGGACCCGATTCATTAAAAATATCGTAGAGAGTTGCCCAGTTAATTAACGAAAAATCGGGCGAAAATCGTTGAAAAAAATAATATTGGTGAGATATACAATGTAGCAAGTCTAGACAATGGATATACCATGCTAGCGAATCTGTGTTGGAATGTATGTTATGCCTCCCTTCAAATGAAGCTTGGGCACGGAAGAACATGCCACATATTGTAACAATTGCACCTTGGTACATGTGATGAGAGAGAAGAAAACTTGTACACGATGAGCAGAAACAGCAACCGGCATAGATTATACTAACGATTTGAGCTCATTTGTCAAATTTTGTTCTCGTCTTTTCTCCAAATGCAAAGGTGAAAAGAACTGGCCGAACATGCCCAATCAGTAGCTATGTAAAACTCAACGTTGATGTGGCTTATGACCGATATACGCTTCAGGGATTGGTGGGTGGTGCAGTGTTGCGGGATAGCCTAGGCAGGTTCCTAGCGGCAGAAACAAGAGGACACACGATTGTGTTGATATCTTTAAGGCACTGTTTGACACAAGGGGGTTGGGAGGGTTTGCAGGGGATTAACCCAGGCCTGGTAATCCCTAGGAATCCCCATGGGGTTGTTTGACGCACAGTGTTTTGACTGCCCAAACCCTCCGATCCCCGGCAACCCACTTCGTCCCACGCAGAATTGAACCCTGGGGGGCTTCTCATGGAATTGGACGACGCAGATATCGTGTGGGACGCTGTGATAGGGTGAGTTTAATCAAACGCAGGGAATTAGGAAGGGGGGTTAGTGGAGATTGGGTGAAGGAAAGGGAACTACCGAAGCATAAGGTGGAAGCCTTGGCGCTTCGGTTCGGTTTGAATCTGGCTCAAACTTTTCGATGCACAAGGCTAATCATAAACTCAGACAACACTCAAGTCATTGATGTGATGTAAGAAGGTGAGAACTTCTCAGGGTTTGCAGCTACATTTTTATGCCTTTTATCGCATGTCTCATGAATTTCCCCATATCCTACTCGAGCAATGTCATATATAAAGGGATCTTGTACTGCATGAACTAGCTAGACTTGCTAAATCTTCTCATCCTAGTATTTGGTTAGATGAGGCCCCAGTGCCATCACCCCTTTGCTCGTGATGCAACTCTTCTTACTATCTAATAAAGGTGTGCCACTCTTACATACCAATATAGAGAGAGAACCATGTAGCTAGATGTTAAATCTTCCAATCCTAGTACTTCATTAAAGAGAGAACCATCTAGTTACGGCTACGGACCGTAGTCCAAAGGAAACTACTCACGAGCAATCATGCTCGCCTACAAGTTGATGGAGGATGGCCACTATGATGATTTCCCCTATGGTAGAGTACCAAAAAAGGCATCTAGATCGGATCGCGAAGAAGCAGAGGCGTGCGACGGCAGAAAAATCCGGGCAATGAATTCTTGAGGATTTTTAGAGGTATATAATGGCATAAGGACCGAGAGACGATATAGACTCAAGGGGGCCATGCGATAGGGGAACGCGCCACCTATGGCACGTGGGGCCCTTGGGTGCCCTCTGGCCTATGCCGGTGCTCCTCGGAAGCTTATGTACTTCAATATTTTGCTGATTTTTTCTGGATCTTTTGGGTCCTATAAAATTTATTTTCTGCAAAGTCCAAAAACAACTCGCGGTTTTGGTATCAATTTTTTTTGAACTAACCTATTAATCAAGTGTCTAGTGTCTAGTGCCAACTAGGGCTGCAAGAAAAGCTCGAGGCCCTGTGAGTTAGATCGACTCGTATTTTGGCTCGACTTGAAAAAATGGGTTGAATATGAATATTTATGTGGCTCGACTGAGAAATGAGTTGATCTTGAGCCAACACTGGCTCGCTCAATTTTAGATTAATAGTTCGATATCATATAATTATAATACATACTTTGATATATTTTAAAAAGAAATGAGATAATTTATTGTCATATAGATAGTTAAAAAGATATTACAAGATATATTTTATGTATGATTTTTCTTCATTTTACATACTACCAAACATGGAAGCTAAATTAAGCGCGGAGAAAATTTGGCCCCGATATAGAATGTGGTCACCCACGTGTTAAATATAATGTTTTTTTGGCCAATGTTTGAGAGCATATGCACCTTCGTTTTCTTCTCTTGCTATTTCATCCATGATCTCTTGATATTAAGTACTAGTACACACATGAGAAAGAATAGGTTAAATTACATACTGCTTTCTCATGGTTTGTTGTGGCATACCTACTTTGAAAATTGGTCTTAGTTTATTAAAAAATATATCTTATTTAGCTCGAGATCGGTACAAGCTGAGCACGAGCTACTCTCTACAACTCAATCTTGAGCTTTGCTCAGTTTGAGCTCGCTCACATTTTAGTATAAGTTGAGCTGAGCCTAATCCAACTCGCTCGAACTCAAGTCGTTTGCAACCCTAGTGCCAATTGTTGTTTTTGGACTTTGCGGAAAAGTAATTTTTTATCAGAATAAAAAATGCAGGAAAAAAAGTGAAAGTTTTGAATGGGGAAGGTTAGTAGCAACCAACATAGCACGGGGGACCACCCAAGGGCCCATGCGCCCTAGGGTCCCCCTGCCGTTTGGCCCCCCTAGGACTAGGATCCAATGTGTCTCGGTTCCCGTGTCTTTATATACTTTCGAAAACCCTCAGTAATGTATCACCCGAAATTTTCCATCGCCGCACACCTCTCTTTCTCCGAGATCCAATATGGAGGTCTTTTTCGATACTCTGTCGGAGGTGGAAATCATCACGGTGATCGCTCTTGAGTAGCTTTCTTTGGACTATGGGTCCTTAATAGTAGCTAAATGGTTCTCTCTCTGTGTCTCTCTCTCTCCCTCCCAATCCCTCTCTCTCGTTAATTAATACAAAGATCACATGAGGTGCCCTACATGATTGTCATCCATCCAATGTAAATTTTGTGGTGTGTTTGTTGGCATACGATGAATTATCACTTTATGATCAGATTTATTCATGAACTCTTTTGATATCTATTTAGTTCTTTTTCTGAATTCTTAATCATATATGATCTCCAATTTATTATCTCTTTCTCTGGCCAAGGTTGGTTGATCTTCGGAGGGAGTTGGGTTGAATCATGCAAGTAAGCTATCGCAGTGATCAAAAGTGGAAATGCTTGTGATGTTGTTGCCACTACGGTAAAAAGTTGACTGCATAGTTGCCCTTTGAATGCAGTGTGAAGACAATATATCATCTACTTTATGTCATCATGTTTATTGCAATACTTTGTTTTTGCTTAATACTTTATGATGCATGTTGGATAGCGGTCTTGGGTGGAGTATTAGCTATAGATGCAGTTGAATAACTGTCTATAGATATTGGGACGTGATGCTCATATGTTGATTATGTCATGGATGGTCATAGTTATAAATATTGCAATTTAAACGATGCTCAACTGTAATTTGTTTACTACAATGTGCTTTCTTTTGGAGAGAAATTAAAACACTAGTGAACCTATGAATCCCGGTCCATTTTCTTCCTATAAAACTTTCAATCTCAGTCAACGCTCTTTTATTTATTCGCTTCTACATTTCTATCAACTTCCCATTAAGTCCAAGTCTTTTTCTGGTTTAGTTGTCGATTTTAATCCTTACTAACTAGCAAGCTAGTGGGTCTGACAATCTCAGTAGTCCTGATGGGGGCAGAGGAAGTTTTTTATGTGTGTGCCCAGGTGTTAATCATTGCTTGTGTTACTAAGCTCTCGTTGGTTCAATAAACCTTGAGATCACTTAAGGAAATTGCTACTTGCTATAAACCCTTGCACTTGGGGATCAACGCCTTCCTAGTTAAGAGGAAGCAGGTGGCCGTCGGTGAACTTTCTCCATACTCGTAGCTAGTATATAACATGCCAATTTTGTTAGTTCGATAGCTTGTAGAACTTTTTCTCAAGAATACACAAAGTTTGTGTATCATTTCATTGATAGAATATGTTAAGAGTGAGTACAAGAGATGGTACAACACATGGCAAGGCATGAGAAAACATGTAGAACTACGTAGGTTATTTAACCGTTCCATGTCATTGTATGGATTTGTGGAATTGCTAATGAGGTACGCCATTGTGGACTCGAACATTTGAGGGATGATCGATCACTATCCATGAAGGAGCCCAGACACGCCCCCGAGACGTTTAGGGGGCTAGATTTGCTTGGTCGACTGTAGATGTTGTGCTAAAATAAACCACTTAAGTAGCCTTGTGGGGTGGGGGTGTATATGCCTATGAAAGAACCTTCTATAAAAATCTACTGCCTCCATTCCTTTATATAAGGTATATTTGTTTTTTCAAAAGTCAAAGGTGTACATATTTAATTGAGTTTTTTAAAAAACAATACCAATATCCACAATACGAAATTCGTATCATTTGATCTATCATGAAAAGTAGTTTAATATTTTATCTATTAGATATTGCAAATGTCGTTATTTTAAGCTATAATCATGGTCAAATATTCAAATGGCTGACTTGTACGGATATCAATACACCTTATATTATGGAATGGAGAGAGTATTTTCCTAGATTTGACAGTCTTATGAGACATAAATTTTCTACTTTTGAGATCATGATCGGTATTTTTTTGCTGATTTGTAAATTAAACTCACGTAAGCATCCAGTGGCTTAAGGGCAGATTGTGGCTTGTTTAGTTGACAATTATAATTTTTGTTCTGCAAAGAGAAAAAGATATATAAATCGTTGAAGTGGCGTAGCCTACCTGATTAGGGGAAATGTCACGCGTTGTTCCTTTAAGTCCTTGTAGCTTGCTACGACTTGGGTTCATACGTTGATGACCGACATGTTTGTTGCTGGGTCATGTATGACTGTCTCTGTAATTTAGTGCCACTTTTGGTTTATAACTAGTCATGTCGGCCCGGGTTCTCTGTCATATGGATGCTAGCGACACTATCATATACGTGTGCCAAAATGCGCAAACGGTCCCGGGCCAGGTAAGGTGGCACCTGTGGGGATACCGTGCGTGAGGCCGCAAAGTGATATGATGTGTTACAAGCTAGACCTGTGTGACTTAGGAAGTGGCGTAGCCTACCTGATTGCATCAACCTTTGGACGTTCCATTTCCTTATCCAATATCCAACCCGAGGGCTGCACATAAGTTGAGTTCGAGCGAGTTAGATTAGAGTCAACTTAGTTTATATTAAAAAAAATTGAGCATCAGTACAGACGCAAGCGCTTATATACACTCATCCCTATGAACGCACACACGCACATTCTACCCTTATGAGTACCTCCGAGAGACTGAATCGGCATATTATCTTGAGATTTACGAAGTCACCGTAGGCGCCTCGTCGTCGATGGGAACGTCTCCTCCACTGAAAGCGCATCGCCGAAAATCCTAAAATAAATCCAGGAATAATGCGAGCACCAGGATTTGAACCATGATGGATTGGGGATACCACTGCCCACCTAACCATCTCAACCACAGGTTGATTCACGGTTCATATTAAAATTTGAGCGACCATAAACTGAGCAAAGCTCAAGATTGAGACGCAGAAAGTGACTAATTTACAGATTGTAATAATATCAAGTCGATCTTATTCGAACTAAATAAGATGATTTTTAAGACATTTTTCTGAATAAGATAGACCACAACACAACATAAGAAATCACTACAAAGTAAATTTGACTTAGTGTCTTTCAACTGAAGACTGGTACTCCCTCCGTCTTAAATTATTTGTCTTAAAACGTGTCTAGATACATCCACATCTAGAGAAATCTAAGACAAAAAATTACTTAATACTCTTTTCGATTCATATTACTTGTCTTAGATTTGTCTAGATACAAATGTATGTATCTAGACATATTTTAGTGTTAGAGACATCCGTATATAGATAAATCTAATATAAATAGTAATATGGATATGAGGGCAAGAGACCGTGGCTGAACTAGCAAGAGAAAGAAAACAAGCCTACGTCTCAAACTTTGGTTAAAATAACATCATATTTATACCCCCCCGGTCCCGGATTAGGTGGCTTAGATTTTTCTAGATAGAATGTATGTAGACATATTTTAGTATAAGATACATCCGTATTTGGACAAATCTAAGATGACTAATTTGGGATAGAGGTAATACTCCATCCGTTCCCAAATATTTGTCTTTCTAGACATTTGAAATGGTTACAATATACGGATGTATGTAGACATATTTTAGAGTGTAGATTCACTCATTTTGCTTCGTATGTAGTCACTTGTTGAAATCTATAGAAAGACAAATATTTAGGAACGGAGGGAGTACATGGGTAACCATATACTCCCTTCGTTTCTAATATAAGTCTCGTTAGAGATTCTAATATAACTACGTACGAAGCAAAATGAATGAATCTACATTCTAAACCACGTCTAGATACATCCGTATGTAGTTCATATTGAAATTGGTAAAAAAATACTTCCTCCGTCCGGAAATACTTGTCGGAGAAATGGATGAATCTAGAGGTATTTTAGTTATAGATACATCCAATTTTATCCATTTGTCCGACAAGTATTTTGGGACGGAGGGAGTACTTATATTTAGGAACGGGGGAAGTATCACACTGAAGCTAAAATTTCTTTGCGCCTAATTAAACTTCATGATTGAAAGCAGTAGTTAAAACGGAGACAAATGTTTGAAAATAAGTAAAACGGAGACAAATCATACATGACATATATGATACAGTACGTAGTAAATTATCAAGTTTCATCTTAGCTTATATGAATATATATTTTTTCAGGAACTTATATGAATATTACTAGTATAATTATATGATATCGCGCTGTCGAACCAAAATCGAGTTGCTCAATTGACCTACATAAAATGTTACATAAAATATTACTAGTACTTTTTTAAAATCTTTTCATTTTTGTTGATCAAATCAAAATATAATTAGATCTTGTCACGAGCCTCGAGTTTTTTTTTAGACTATCCTCCCTCATTTCGCGTCAAATACATAACCGAGCCGAGCAACAAAGCCGGGCGGGGTGACCCTTCCGGTGGGTCGTAGCCGCGCCCATAAAAAGTGAAACCCACCAGACCTTCCTTGCCTTCTCCCCTTCCCCATCCCCATCACGTCGCCCGGCCGCCCACCGCTGGGACCCCGAGCCCACGGGGCCCTCAACCCCCACCCGCACGCGCGCGCGCGCCTCCCCTCTGAGCCCTGACCCCCTCGCCGGAGCGGCCGAGCGCGCGCCCATGGACGAGTACCGGCCGCGCCGGTCGCCGGCTACCGAGCGGTTCGTCGGGTTGTTCTCGTCGCCCTCCTCGTCGCCGACGGAGTCGTCGTTCGTCGCTGGGGATGAATTTCACGAGGATGACTTCATGTTCTCATCCGCCCCAGTCGCCGCCTCGGACGCGCGGCCCGATGGGCCAGGGAGCCCGACACGGGTTCCGCATAGCCACCTCGGTCTCCTCGCCGCCCTGCACGAAGGGGACAAAAGGCTCCTGGTTCGCCGCGCCGGGGGCGGGAGCGGGGCAGCGGCGTCGGCGGTCGCGGCCACCCCGGCCACGCTGCTCCGGCGCAAGGCCACCATCGCGGCTGCCACTTCGGCATCTGGTGGTTCGCTGTCGCCCACCCAGTCCCCTGCCTCCGCCGCGTGGGCTATCCCGGCGAACCCGAGGCCCAAGAACCTCGGACCGGCACCGCAGTATCACCAGTCGGCTCCAGTTAAGGTTCCCGTCCGCCCGCCCCGGAAGCCGGCAATGGACAAGTGGGACGAACTGGACGACGATGATGAGCTCCGGCACGGGGATGCTGCCATGCTGCCCCCGCACGAGATGGTCGCGCGCGCGTCTGCTGGTGGCGCCGGACCGGCCGCCCCCTTCTCGATGCTGGAGGGCGCCGGTCGCACGCTCAAGGGCCGAGATCTTCGAAGGGTACGCGACGCTGTGCTCCGGCAAACCGGATGGCTCGACTGAATCCGGCGAGGTGATGTGGCTCTGGCCTTCTATTCAGCTTAGAGTCATAGATTGGTTACATTAGGATATAATTCTTGTGGCGTTGTAGATCGGGAGGGAAGATGAGAAAGTAAGGTAACAGGTTGAGTTTTGTGTGTGTGCAACTGCTTGCAATTTTGATCTCAGTGAATTGGAAGGATGTGTCTGTTATTACTGAAGTTTCAACAGTAATAAGAACTTGTTTCATGTATTCGTGAATTGGGAGTTTTCTGTAATTCAGGAGGAAGGGCAATTTTGTCAACGCTGTTGAGTTTATTTCGACAATTCTCAATGTTTGCTTTTGTCCACTCGAATCCAAATGGTATTTCGGTTTGTTTCTTTATCTCGTGATATCACACAATTGCATTTTGTTGTGGTAAGGTTAATTTTTCATGTTTGTTTCTTGCTGTATGTGCATTCTCAAATCGTAATTGATATGCTGTTCATCCATGTCTGCCTACTTCCTAGAGAATTTCAGAGTTCATTGTGTTAACAATATGACCCCACGCAGAATCTGCTTATGCTTTCGAATTTCAGAGTTCATTATGTCATATGAACTGCAAGCAATGTATCAAACTCATCAACCAATTATGCTTTGTTGGAAAGCATTGCCGCTTATGTAGGAAGAACTTTGGTTGGTGCCTTGGTGGCTGTTGCCAGTGTTCTCCACTCATAAGGTAGTCTAGTGCATGGTCTTATTAGTTGAGCTTTTCTTAGTACTTCTCTACGCTTGAATTTATACATCTTATAAAAGATTTACTAGTTTGGATTGGTGGTACAATGACTGATTGCTACGCTCATTCTTTTCCGAACTAAACTGACTGCTATGTTTAGGTGTAATATTCTAGTGGCAACCATCTGGTCTTATCCAGCAAAAAAGATAAACAGCACCAACTTCGTTGAACCATCCAATGATGTTTTCTCTTTCTGTGCGATACTTATGCTTTGCTGTGGCATACACTGCTGAAAACTCTAGCTTTATTCCTGCCCTAAGATCGCATGATCTTGTTAAATGCTTGATGTATTCTGTTTTCTGCTCACGTTGAGCGGAGATGTTCATCTTGTTAAATGCTTGATGTATTCTGTTTTCTGCTCACCTGCTACAATACATTAGAGAGCTCAAAACTTGTACGCTAAATATGAAGATGGTTATCTTACTGTAGTGTCCGGTGTCACTTTGAGTTCTGTTTAGGCCCTGCTTGGATTAGCGTTTTAGCTCGTTTCTGGCCGGTTTTAGGATACAAACGTCCTCCCATCGTTTTAATTTCAGGCTGGAATCAAGAGGTGACTGGTAATTTACACCTGTAAAATAATTACAGGTGTAAAAACTTACACCCAATCCAAGCAGGGCCTTAGCAAGTGTGCTTGTTGTTTGCGTTCAGCACTGAAGTCACCAAAGGCAAAATGATAGCTAAGCCTGGTGCTTTCTGTCGATTGTGGTCTGCCCAGACGATTAGGCTATATAAAGTTCAGACTGTGAGTCAATCACTTTCTCCCACTTCCGGTGCTCCTTTGCTGGGGAAGTTTGGTTCTCCTGCACTTTTTCTAGCCGGATCTTGCTTTATTCCTCTGTGCTCCTCTTTCCTCTTGTGGATTCCAAATTTTCTTAGTCAATTGCTGGCTGGACCCTATTCTCCTTGCCAGCCAACTCAAGGATCACACCATTTGTAATTGTGGTGCCACTCTTTTCTGTGGGTCTGCGGTGGGCTGTCGCTGAGAATAAGTTCACTGTCTGGCTCCATTCAATGAGAATCGAGAACTAAGAGTAACTCCAATGCGCCGATCCAAACGGACGTCCGTTTTGTTTGCTTTTTGTTCATTTGAGTCGGCTGCCCGCTAGTTGCCCGCCTGTGTCGAGCTAGTCGTTCTCCGACAGGACCAGCGCGCCCAACTGGCCGACCCAATTCTTGTTCGTGCTGGAAAACAATTTGAACATAAAAAAGGCCTGTGGCAAGAGATCATGCCAGTGGTCATGTCATCGCCCAGAGTTCATGCCCGTGGCCATCATACATGCCAACCAACTGCACAGTTCATGCTGGTGCACTGCCGGCGGCCAGTACACATGCCAATACATAAAAAAGGATGGGAGTTCAACCCCGCCATCTCCGCCGTGGTCAAGCCGGCATACAAAAAAAGATGACGCACTCCGCCATAGTTCACTCGTCATCAAGCTTGAGCATATTGGCTTGTAACTTCTTGAACCAAGGTCTCTTCCTCCTTCCTCGTCAATAGCGTGCTCAAGTCCGCCTTCATGATCCCTTCAACATGCAAGAGAGCGCTACTTCTTTTGCTTTGGTCTTGGCTTTGGTAGTCTCGATCTTGGGCATCTTCGCTTGCATCTCCGCCATCATCTTGTGCTCCTTCACTTGCATATCCGAGCCCACCTTGAGCCTTTTCTTTTGTATTTTCATGTAGGCCTTCATTTGCTCTTCTTTGTCTTGTCGACGTTCTCCTCCTTCGTTTCCTTTTGGGTCACCATGCCTTGCAAAGTTGCTTGCAAGGCAATCAACGCCGCATCTTCTTGGAGTTGGTCCATGGCGAGCGGCCGGGAGCAAGGCCGACTGGGAGGTTTTTGGGAAAGGATGGGAAATGGGGTGGATGTGCCACCGACTGGCGGGTCTGTGGGAGGACAAGGGCGGGCGCCCCGCGCGTCCGCTGATTGTCCGCGTCGACGCAAAACCGGCCCAAATTTAGGCCTGAAATGGGTCGCTCGCGGACAAAAAACGGACGCTTGTCATTTGGGTGACGCGTTAAGCTGACTTTTCTGTCAGTTTCGATTCAAATGAACACGCACAGACAGTTTGGTTGGGTGCATTGATGTCGCTCTAATTCCCCTGCACTACACTGCACATTTACTAATCATTAATCATTTACTAGTGGCTAGTGGCCACCTTGTGGCGCCTTTTGATGCTGGATTGTGCGCACTAATCAAGCTAACATATTTGTTAACGTGTTGACACTGAATTTGGTTACATGATCTTTTCAGCTATGTGAAAAAATTCAAATGAGAACCGAACAAACAGTTGTACAGATAATAAAGCAAATTGTTACACCCTCATAAAATGTCTGGCTGACAGTACCCTAGATGTACTATATGTCAACGGAGTTTATCCCAAGTATGAAATCTCCGACTCTTCTTCACAAATGAAGAAAATATAAATCGACAGAAATCTAATAGGAGGAGCAAGTAACTAAGATTGAATGATAATAAGATCTGGAAGACAAAAATAAGAGGACAATGAAAGAGGCAATTTCAACATTGAAATACTAGTTTTAGGTTACACGCCTAACAATCAAATTTAAAATGGGCTGATGTAACATCCCAATTTTCAATTTGGATGTTCTTATAGATCATTCATATGCATTCATCATTTGAGCATTTTGAGCATGAGTTATTTACAAATTTACCCGAAGCTTTAAGCAACTCAAGGACCCAAGTGAGAGAGTTGGAAGTTTTTCAAAGAGGAGCCCACTATTTATTTATTTTCCAGTGGGGTTGGATCAATTTTTTTTGCCAAATTTCATTTTCCAATATTTAAAATAAATGAGAGAAGATAATATGACTTCTTCAAAAATATAATAAAAATGTTGGAATTTGATTTTTGAGTAAAATAATTTTAATAGGATTTTTATTTGCAGTTTATTATTTTAAAAAATTCCATTAAAAATTATTTTATTTTCAGGCATTTTATATCAAAAAAATGTTCACTTTGTTCTATATATTAGGTTTAGATGGTGAAAATTGTTTGGTATTTTTAGAATTTTTATTATATTTTATTTGTATTTTTCAGTTCGGGCGTATTTAAAAATATGTTTTAGGCCCGAGCCAACCGGGCCGAAGGCCCAGCCGCCGAAGCGGCCCAGCTCGCCGCCGCCGCCTCCCGCTCCGTGGCCGACTGGGACTCCGGGAGTTGTCTGGCGCCAGCACGGCCACCGCCGGCCCCTCCTCCAAGTCAGAGCTGCCCCGACCCCTTTAAAAGGCGCTGCCCCCCTCTCTCCTCCTCACACCGCCGCCGCCTCGCCCTCGCCGCCGCCGCCGCGTAGCCGCCACCGCCGCTCGCCGTCGCCGCTGCTGCCCCGCCGAGCCGAGCTGTCGCCCGCACCACCTCGCCCCGCCACCCGCACCGCGTCGCCGACCGTCGCCGTCGTCGCGACGCCGCCGACCGTCGCCGTCGTCGCGACGCCGCCGACCCATCGCCGCCGATTCGCGAACCCGCCGGATCCGAATCTGATCCGCGAAGGTACCCGCCGTTTTTTACGGTTTTTAGTTTCGTTTTAAAAAAACTAGATCGTTTTTTTAGGAAAACACTAGTTCGTTTTTTCGATTTTATTATTTAACGAACGTCCGCTCCTTAGTTACAGAAAACGAACGTTCGCAAATTAGACTTTTCTTTTTCTGTTTATTTTCGACCAAGGACTTATCCACAAATATATTTTTTACAGATCAGTCCCTGATCTTCAAACCCTCGTTACTTTTTACTCGTTAGTCGGAATTAGGTGAAACCAACGCCAATTTTTTCATTTCGATCTTATCTTTCCATTAGCGTAACTCAAAGTTTATTTTGAAAGTTTGAAAATTTGAATTCAAATAGTTTTGTGTTTGAACTTCTTTTGAATGTATCTTGAGTTTCATAACTCCGTATGAGTTGATTCTTTTTGCAAATCTAAGCTCTTGACCTAAACTTTCTGATAAGGCCAAATTCACTTAATTTTGGTACTGTTAGATTTTTTTTTCTGCTACAAGAGTTATTCATTTGTTTTCGAAGTTTTTCGAGATCTGTTCTTCGATTTTGTTGCATGATTGCTTATGTATGCTATTTGTTGATTGCGATAGAATTTCGGAGTGCGAAGCGTGCTACTACGAGTCAGCGATCGTCAGCAAGGCAAGTTCATACTTTGATCATACTTTTCAATACCCAGTTTTTATTGCATTAGTTATATCCTCAAACACTTGCATGAGTAGGACTAGTTACATAATATGATGCTTTGTAGTTCATGAGGTAGGAACCCAATGACTTAAGATCAACCAAGGGAATATATGCTTTGTTACTTATTGCTTAGCCATGCCTGTAGACGTGGATTGGTATGAGTGATTTCATGAAAGTTGCGAGAGTAATAACAACCAAGGGTTTCTTTATGGCGGAATTTAATACACATCTGAGTGGATTGGTTGCAGGGCACCTGGAGAATCCTGTTGTCCTAGGAAATCCCGAAGGAACCGTGTGATTATCCTATGGAATGCCACCCAGGCTCAAAGGGATCATATATCATTCATGCCTAGAAACTTCCGTGTGCAACCACAAGCCATTATGGGCTCTGGCATAGTTGAGTATGTTGTGTGACCTCTTTCCGTGGTAGACTAGCGGATGTAGGTGGTACGGTCTACCCAGGGTTAAGAGCTAATGCTTTCTAAAGACTGTGTCTCTGTCATTCGTTTTCTCAAACACCATGCATTGCGAGAAATTAAACGGAGGCGATCGAGTCTTGTGGGGAAAAGTGCACAAACCTCTGCATAGTGTTCAAACTATTCATGAGTAGCTGTGTCCCCGGTTATGGACTTTCTTGAGTATCCTGGTACTTGAATTATGGACCGATCTCATCACTTTATTTAATTTTTTGGGTTAATAATGACTTTGGTTTGGGATTGAGATGGAGGAACCATTCTCAATTGTTCATGCTTAAATTTAACTAAGTAGTTAAATAAATACATTTCTTTGTTGTAGGGAAAAACTAGTATTATGCAAAATTTAACCTTACAGCCTCCACCAGCCAAATATGCATATAGTTGTAGACATTGCTCATTATCATTACAGTGTGTTCTTGCCAGCATATTCAATGTGCTGACCTACATGGATGCAACATATCATGCTGAGTTTTCAGACGGAGATTAATGTGCGATAGGTCGTTGTCATGCACTCAATGATTGCCGTGGAGTTGGATGGACTCAACTACTCTTCATAGCTTTCACAGTTTAATTTTATTAGATGGCCTTCAGCCATTCACGTGTAATGGATATTGCCTCTTCGAGGATTTTCGATGTAATAAAGTGTGATTGAACCTCTGTTATATATCCTCGAGTACTGTGTGTGTCAGCATACCGATCCAGGGATGACACTGAGCACAGAGACTTCGGTTCATTGAAACCGTGGTCGCTACAAGATGGTATCAGGGCACACGTTGACTGTAGGACGCGACCACTAGGATAAGCCATAGGATGTTCTTATCTACTCATTCTACTTCTTCTCTACTCATTCTAATTCTTCTCTATTTCTTCTCTATAGATGTCAGACCCAGGGAGCAAGTTCACTCAGCCAGACGATGACACCCCTTTCGAAAAGCTCTTGAAGGAAGTCACTAGACACATGCACATTGGAATACCAAGTATCACTGGAGATCTTTACGCAACATCGCCGGAAGAGGAGTGCTGCAAGATCAAAGTTAGTGTACCTGGGAGGACTATTGCACCATTGACGGAGCCACTGGAGCTAGCCTTTGACGCACCAACATGGAACTTGGGGAAGAGTATGGCAGCTCATATTACATTTCGACGCATATGTGAAGTCTACAACAAGGACCTTGAAGACACCATCTACCAGATTTGTGGACGTCGATACGAGCATTGGGAGATGCTTCACACCAGGAAGGATGGATCCATTGCAACATACATCCAGGAGATAGACCAACACATTCGACGCTACGAGAATCAAATGTGTGCACTTATGCAGAAGACCAACATGGTGATAACCCGGAATGTGGAGCTAGAAGAACTCAAGACAGTACGAGATGGATATGAAGAGGAAATCGACGTATTATTGAAGCAGGATGAAGCACTGAAGAAGAAGGTTGGAACTGGCACAGTGAAGCCGGAACCAGAGATAGGAATTACTATGGAGAACTACATTCTGATAGACGACATCGACAGTGATGAAAGTGACTATGAAGACGAAGCTGGAGCAGATATCATGGAGTCTTCAGATGATAGTGATTAGATGAGCACCCTGTAATCATTAGTATTAATCCGAATAGTTAGAATCGTTCGCTAGCTTTGTAATAGGATCTTTTGTTTGCTCTTGATTGAAATTGAGTGATATGATATGAAATTGTTTGACTCGTGTGCATATGGGTAGTGATTTTCCCCTAGACCTCATTCTATTCTAATCTCTCCCCCTCTAAACCCCTCAGATGCCTCCGAGACATGAGCCCGAATTTGAGTTTCCCCCCTGAGCTCACCCAGTTGATCCAGCAGCAGAACACTTTGATGCAACTACTTATCCAGAATCAGAACAAAAACAACAACAACCCACCTCCGCCTCCCCATGACAACTTTACCCGGTTCTTAAGGTTGCAACCGCCGGTGTTCTCTAGTAGCACCGAGCCTATAGTTGCAGATGACTGGCTTCGCAAGATGGACAGAGAGCTAGCAACTGCATGATGCACAGATGCAGAGAGAGTGCATTTTGCGGCACATCAGCTTGAGGGACCAGCAACCGCTTGGTGGGAGAACTACACCGCCACCTACCCACTTGCTGCGATTACCTGGGATCAATTTCAGTAAGCTTTTCGCACAGTACATGTATCAGCAGGAGCCATGAGCCTGAAGAAGCGTGAGTTTCGCAACTTGTGCCAAGGAAACCGTACTGTCGGGCAGTACGTGGATGACTTTAGGCAGTTAGCTTGCTATGCGCCAGATGATGTGGCCACTGACGCTGCGAAGCAGGAGAAGTTTCTAGAAGGACTCAATGATGAGATGAGTATGCAGCTGATGCTAGCAACCTATAACAATTATCAAGAGCTCGTGGACAAATCTATCATGTTAGAAGGAAAGCAGCAACAGATTGACAACCGCAAGAGGAAGTATGGAGCTGGGAAGTTTAACTCTGGAGCCTAGCAGAAGCCCTGCTATACTCCTTACTCAGGAGGACACAACCACCCCACCCATAACCATGGAGGCCATTCTAACAATGGAGGGAATGCACACAACCACAGTGGTGCTAGGAATGGCAACGGGAATGGAGGAAACGACAATCAGAATCGTTCCACTCTATCCACACCCGCCAAGAAGGATCTGAGTCATATTACTTGTTTCAAGTGTGGGAAGACCGGACACTACACTACTGAGTGCCCGGAGTCAAAGAATGGGAATGGCAATGGAAGCTCAGGAAAGAAGCCCAACCCGTTCACCAGAGGACAAGTGAACCACGTCAATGTGGAGGAGATTGACGAGCAACCCGACGCAGTTGTCGGTAAGTTTTTGATTAATGCATTTACTGCCCTTGTTCTTTTTGACACTGGTGCATCGCATTCATACATATCAAGGGGTTTTGTGGAAACATATAAGTTGCCCACCGTAGCCCTTAGGACGCCTATGTTAGTGAGTTCCCCTGGAGCAGAGTATATGGCTAGCCACGGATGCTATCAAGTTCCATTGACCATTGAAAGACATGTATTTCCCACAGACCATATTCTTTTGGAATCCCAGGGTTTGGATGTAATCATAGGTATGGATTGGCTATCCAAGTTTGGAGGAAACATTTATTGCGCCAGTAGATAAATTCTTCTCACCACCCCGGAAGGAAAGAGGATCAAGTATGTGTCGAGGCACACACCCAGGAAAGCGCATGTGAATGCACTCACGGGAGTTGTTCAGGAAGAAGTGCTAGTTGTGAAGGATTATCCCGATGTATTCCCGGAGGAGTTACCCGACATGCCACCGGATAGAGACATAGAGTTCTTAATTGAACTATTACCCGACACCAGACCAATATCTAAGAGACCATACCGGATGCCCGATAATGATCTGGAGGAGATCAAGAAGCAAATCAAGGAGTTAATGGATAAGGGTTACATAGGACCAAGTTCATCATCGTGGGGAGCCCCAGTGCTCTTAGTCGAGAATAAGGATGGATCATTGAGAATGGTTGTTGATTATCGTGCACTTAACGAGGTGACCATCAAGAATAAGTACCCACTTCTGATGATCAACGATCTATTTGACCAGCTGCAAGGAGCCAAGGTATTCTCTAAGATCGATTTGTGATCAGGATATCACGAGCTGAAGATCCAAGAACGAGATATACCCAAGATAACTTTTACCACAAGGTACGGGCTTTATGAGTATACAGTTATGTCATTTGGTTTGACTAATGCTCTTGCCTATTTCATGAGTACGAGAACAAGGTATTTATGGAGTTCTTGGATAAGTTTGTGGTAGTATTCATTGATGACATATTGATATACTCCAAGAATGAAGAGGAACATAAGGAACATTTGCGTTTAGTTCTCGAGAAGCTCTGAGGACATCAGTTATACGCCAAGTTCAGTAAATGTGAGTTTTGGTTGAAGGAAGTTGGATTCCTTGGACATGTCATATCAGGAGACGGTATATCCATTGACCCCGCCAAGGTTGAGGTAGTCACAGAATGGAAGGCATCCACCTCAGTTGGCGAAATTCGCAGTTTTCTTGGACTCGCAGGATATTAGCGGAGATTTATTGAGAATTTCTCAAAGATTGCGAAGCCCATGGCAGAGTTATTGAAGAAGGAGAATAAGTATTAGTGGACCAAAGAGTGTGAGGCCAGTTTTCAGGAGTTGAAGAAACGTTTGGTTA
Organism: Secale cereale; assembly: GCA_902687465.1. NCBI lineage: Eukaryota > Viridiplantae > Streptophyta > Magnoliopsida > Poales > Poaceae > Secale > Secale cereale. Next base: position 578,713,385 of record LR738710.1, read on the forward strand.
CAGCCCCAGTGTTGATTCTTCCGGATATACGCAAGGATTTCCAAGTGTATTGTGACGCTTCTCGTCAAGGACTTGGAGGTGTTCTCATGCAAGACGGAAGAGTTGTGTCATACGCTTCACTACAGCTTCAACCACATGAGTTGAATTATGCTATGCATGATTTGGAGTTAGCAGCCGTAGTGCATGCACTCAAAATCTGGAGACATTTTCTTATTGGAAACCGTTGTGATGTATACACGGATCATAAGAGTCTGAAGTATATCTTCACACAGAAGGAGTTGAATCTCAGGCAAAGGAGATGGCTGGAGCTCATAAAGGATTACGACATGAGGTTGCATTATCATCCAGGAAAAGCCAATGTCGTGGCAGATGCTCTAAGTCGCAAGAGTTATGTTAACACAATCATTTCCAGAGGTTTACCCCAGGAGTTAGCTGATGATCTTAGGGATTTTCAAATGGAGATAGTCCCTAGAGGTTATGTTGCCACCTTGGAAATTTAGTCCACTTTGCTGGGAAAGATTCGAGAAGCCTACAAGATGGACAAAGAGATTGCAGAAATAAAGGAAATAATGGCCAAAGGAAAGGCAGAAGGATTTCATGAGGATGAATACGAAACACTTTGGTTTGAAAAGTGTATCTATGTGCCCAATGACCCCGAGATCAGGAAGTTGATACTCCAGGAGGCTCATGATTCGCCATATTCGATTCACCCAAGCAACACCAAGATGTACTTGGAATTGAAGCAAAATTTCTGGTGGACCGGAATGAAGAAGGACATTGCCGAGTATGTAGCAGTGTGGGACGTTTGTCACAGGGTCAAGGCTGAACATCAGAAACCAGCAGGGTTATTGCAGCCGTTACCCATACCTGAATGGAAGTGGGATAAACTTGGAATGGATTTTATCATAGGACTACCCAGGACACGTTCAAGGTACGATTATATCTGGGTGATAGTCGATCATTTGACTAAAGTAGCTCACTTTATCCCCGTGAAGATGATACGTCTCCAACGTATCTATAATTTTTTATTATTCCATGCTATTATATAGTCTGTTTTGGATGTTTAATGGGCTTTATTATACACTTTTATATTATTTTTGGGACTAACCTACTAACCCAAGGCCCAGTGCAAATTGCTGTTTTTTTGCCTATTTCAGTGTTTCGCAGAAAAGGAATATCAAACGGAGTCCAAACAGAATGAAACATTTGGGAGAGTTATTTTTGGAACGATATCAACACAGAAGACTTGGAGTACACGCCAGGAAGCAAGAGAGGCGGCCACGAGGGCAGGGGGCGCGCCCAGAGGGTAGGCGCGCCCCCACCCTCGTGGGCCCCCTGTGGCTCCCCTGACGTGCCTCTTCAGCCTATATATACTCCCATACCCCAAAAACATCGAGAATGCCAACAAAACCCTAATTCCACCGCCATAACCTTCTGTACCCGTGAGATCCCATCTTGGGGCCTGTTCCGGAGCTCCAACGAAGGGGGCATCGATCATGGAGGGCTTCTACATCAACACCATAGCCTCTTCGATGAGTTGTGAGTAGTTTATTACAGACCTTTGGGTCCATAATTATTAGCTAGATGGCTTCTTCTCTCTCTTTGGATCTCAATACAAAGTTCTCCTCGATCTTCGAGGAGATCTATTCGATGTAATCTTTTTGCGGTGTGTTTGTCGAGATTCGATGAATTGTGGGTTTATGATCAAGATTATCTATGAACAATATTGGATTCTTTTCTGAAATCTTTTATGTATGGTTTAAATATCCTTGCAAGTCTCTTCGAATTATTGGTTTGGTTTGGCCTACTAGATCTATAGTTCTTGCAATGGGAGAAGTGCTTGGCTTTGGGTTCAATCTTGTGGTGTCCTTTCCCAGTGACAATAGGGGCAGCAAGACACGTATTGTAATGTTGCCATAGAGGATAAAAATATGGGGTTTATATCATATTGCTTGAGTTTGTCCCTGTACATCATGTCATCTTGCTTAAGGCATTACTCTATTCTTATGAACTTAATACTCTAGATGCATGCTGGATAGCGGTCGATGTGTGGAGTAATAGTAGTAGATGCAGAATCGTTTCGGTCTACTTGTCACAGACGTGATGCCTATATACAATGATCATGCCTAGATATTCTCATAACTATGCATTTTTCTATCAATTGCTCGACAGTAATTTGTTCACCCACCGTAGAAATCTGCTATCATGAGAGAAGCCACTAGTGAAACCTATGCCCCCCGGGTCTATTCTCATCATATTAATCTTCCATCAACTACTTGATTTACTTTGCATTATTTACTTTCAATCTCTATACCAAAAATATTATCTTATCATATCTATCAGATCTCACTTTTGTAAGTGGCCAAGAAGGGATTGACAACCCCTTTTATCGCGTTGGCTGCAAGGTTCTTATTTGTTTGTGCAGGTACGAGGGACTCGCGCGTGGTCTCCTACTGGATTGATACCTTGGTTCTCAAAAACTAAGGGAAATACTTACGCTACTGTGCTGCATCACCCTTTCCTCTTTGAGGGAATACAACGCAAGCTCGAGAAGTAGCAGAAGACCACTTACACGAGTGCTATGTTGGTCAAGATATACATGACCATGATCGTATGTCTGCATGGATTTCCGAGGATTATTGTATCAGACACAGGAACACAATTTACCTCAAAGTTTTGGAAGCAGTTGCACGAGACTTTGGGTACTAGGCTAGAGTTCAGTACCGCCTTTCATCCACAGACAGATGGACAGACGGAGAGAGTCAATCAGATTCTAGAGGACATGTTGAGAGCTTGTCCGCTCGATTATGGATCTAGTTGGGATGATAACTTGCCGTACGCAGAGTTTTCTTACAACAACAGTTATCAAAACAGTTTGCAAATGGCCCCTTTCGATGCTTTATACGGAAGGAGGTGCAGAACACCGTTGATGTGGGATGAAGTTGGAGACCGTCAGTTATTTGGACCCAATTTGATCAAAGAGTTAGAAGAGAAGGTCAAATTGATCCATGACAGACTTAAGGTAGCCCAGTCCATGCAGAAAAGTTATGCAGATACGAAACGCAAGGAGGTGACCTACAAAGTGGGAGATAGAGCGTATCTTAGTGTGTCTCCGCTTCGAAGAGTTAAATGTTTCAAAGTTAAGGGTAAGTTGGCACCAAGATTTGTGGGACCGTATAAAGTTTTGGAGCGCTAGATTTCCCCGAGACTTTGTCCAGAGTTCACGATGTGTTTCACGTATCTCAGTTGAAGAAGTGTCACGCAGAGATGGCCGATGTTCCGTTACGTGATACAGTGCCCCTAGAAGCAATTCAGTTAGAAAGCGACCTGACTTGCGAGGAGAAGCCCGTTAAGATTCTTGAGTTTACCGACAGAGGTACCCGCAGCAAAGTCATCAAGTTCTGCAAAGTTCAGTGGAGTCACCATACAGAGGATGAAGCCACCTGGGAACGAGAGGATGATCTACGCCAGGACCACCCACACCTATTTTCTAGCCAACCCGAATCTCGAGGGCGAGATTCATCTTAAGGGGGATAGGTTTGTAACATCCCAATTTTCAATTTGGATGTTATCATAGATCATTTATATGCATTCAACATTTGAGCATTTTGAGCATGAGTTATTTAAAAATTGAACCAAAGATTTAAGCAACTCAAGGACTCAAGTGAGAGAGTTGGAAGTTTTCCAAAGAGGAGCCCACTATTTATTTATTTTCAAGTGGGGTTGGATCAATAATATATTTTTTGCCAAATTTCATTTTTCCAATATTTAAAATAAATGACAGAAGATAATATGACTTCTTAAAAAATATAATAAAAATGTTGGAATTTGATTTTTGAGTAAAAATAATTTTATTTGCAGTTTATTAATTTAAAAAATTGCATTAAAAGTTATTTTATTTTTGGGCATTTTATATCAGAAAAATGTTCACTTTGTTCTAAATATTAGGTTTAGACGGTGAAAATTGTTTCTGGTATTTTTAGATTTTTTTTATATTTTATTTGTGTTTTTCAGTTTGGGCGTACTTAAAAAAAAGTTTTAGGCCCGAGCCGACTGGGCCGAAGGCCCAGCCGCCCGAGCGGCCCAGCTCGCCGCCACCGCCTCCCGCTCCGTGGCCGACCGGGACTCCGGGAGGAGTCCGGCGCCCGCACGGCCACCGCCGGCCCCTCCTCCAAGTCGGACCTGCCCGACCCCTTTAAAAGGCGCCGCCCCCCTCTATCCTCCTCACACCGCCGCCGCCGCCGCTCGACGTGGCCAGCGCCGCTCGCCGCTGCTGCCCCACCGCCGAGCCGAGCCACCGCCTGCACTGCTTCGCCCCACCACCCGCACCGCGCCGCCGACCCGCCTCTGTCCTCCGCCGTCGCCGCGACGCCGCCGTCCGCCGCCGACCCGCGAACCCGCCGGATCCGAATCCAATCCGCGAAGGTACCCGCCGTTTTTTATGGTTTTTAATTTTGTTTAAAAAAACCTAGATAGTTTTTTTTAGGAAAACCCTAGTTCGTTTTTTTCGGTTTTATTATTTAACGAACGTCCGCTGCTTAGTTACAGAAAATGAACGTTCGTAAATTAGTCTTTTCTTTGTCTGTTTATTTTCGGCCAAGGACTTATCCGCGATTTTTTTTACAAATCAGTCCCTGATCTTCAAACCCTCGTTAATTTTTACTCGTTAGTCGGAATTCGGTGAATCCAACGCCAATTTCTTCGTTTCGACCTTATCTTTCCAGTAGCGCAACTCAAAGTTGATTTTGAAAGTTTTAAAATTTGAATTCAAATATTTTTTTGTTTGAACTTCTTTTGATCGTATCTTGAGTTCGTAACTCCGTTTGAGTTGATTCTTTTTGCAAAATCGAAGCTCTTGACCTAAACTTTCTGATATGGCCAAATTCACTTAATTTTGGTACTGTTAGAATTTTTTTTTTCTACAAGAGATATTCGTTTGTTTTCGAAGTCTTTCGAGATATGTTCTTCGATTCTGTTGCATGATTGCTTATGTATGATATTGTTTGATTGCGATAGAATTCCCGGAGTGCGAAGCGTGCTACTACGAGTCTTTAGGTTTCAGCAATCGTCAGCAATGCAAGTTCATACTTTGATCATACTTTCCAATACCCAGTTTTTATTGCATTAGTTATATCCTCAAACACTTGCATGAGTAGGACTGGTTACGTAATATGATGCTTTGTAGTTCATGAGGTAGGAACCCAATGACTTGAGATAAACCAAGGGAATATACGCTTTGTTACTTATTGCTTAGCCATGCTTGTAGACGTGGATTGGTATGAGTGATTTTATGAAAGTTGCGAGAGTAATAACAACCAAGGGTTTCTTTAAGGTGGAATTTAATACACATCTGGGTGGATTGGTTGCAGGGCACCTGGAGAATTCAGTGTTGTCCTAGGAAATACCCGAGGAACCGTGTGATTATCCTATGGAATGCCACCCAGGCTCAAAGGGATCATATATCATTCTTGCCTAGAAACTTCCGTGTGCAGCCACAAGCCATTATGGGCTCTGGTGTAATTGAGTATGTTGTGTGACCTCTTTCCATGGTAAACTAGCAGATCTAGCAGATGTAGGTGGTACGGTCTACCCAGGGTTAAGAGCTAATGCTTCTGAAAGACTGTGTCTCGGTCATTCGTTTTCTCAAACACCATGCAGTGCGAGAAATTAAACGGAAGCAATCGAGTCTTGTGGGGAAAAGTGCACAAACCTCTGCTGAGTGTACAAACTATTCATGAGTAGCCGTGTCCCCGATTATGGACTTTCTTGAGTATCCTGGTACTTGAATTATGGACTGATCTCATTACTTTATTTAATTTGTTGGGTTAATAATGACTTCGATTTGGGATTGAGATGGAGGAATCATTCTCAATTGTTCATGCTTAAATTTAACTAAGTAGTTAAATAAATACATTCCTTTGATGCAAAATTTAACCTTACAACCTCCACCAGCCAAATATGCATATAGTTGTAGACATTGCTCATTATCATTACAGTGTGTTCTTGCCAGCATATTCAATGTGCTAACCTACATGGCTGCAACATATCATGTTGCAGAGTTTTCAAACGGAGATTAAGGTGCGATAGGTCGTTGTCATGCACTCAATGATTGCCATGGAGTTGGATGGACTCAACTACTCTTCATAGCTTCCGCAGTTTAATTTTATTGGATGGCCTTCAGCCATTCTCGTGTAATGGATATTGCCTCTTCGAGGATTTTCAATGTAATAAAGTCAGATTGAACCTCTATTATAGATCCTCGAGTACTGTGTGTATCAGCATACCGATCCAGGGATGACACTGAGCATAGAGACTTCGGTTCATTGGAACCGTGGTCGCTACAGCTGAAGATAACTCTATATGTTTTCTTTAATCTGATACACGTCTACAAATATTTTTTTGCTCTCCTGAAAAGTTATGTACCATGAGAAACTTCATATTAGCATGTGGCATACATCATGAAGGAAGCTGCACCGATTTAGTCAAGGGAAATCCAAAATTGCATGTCCCAACTTTGATCACCACATTCGTGCCAAAGTGAGCTAAAATGAACCATTACATCCTCGTCAAAGTGAGCTAAAATGAACCATGGGCTTTCAGTCGGTATAAATATCCACACCGCAACCAGTTGCATCATACTATCATAACCTTTCCAAGATGCACCTTATCATTATGAATCATGATTTGGCAACAGAACAATGGAGCAGGAAAAGCACTTTGTTTAATATCAACTATTTGTTGGTTTGAAGCCAAATTTAGTCATACAAATGGAGACGAAAATATGAGAAACACAAGAATACATTCAAGATTTTATTAGTGTGCATTTTCTAGAAGTAAAAGCTCAATCACTCACATTCATAACCATCATCTTATCCCAACAGTCTACATAAGCATATATTAAGATGCAATTAGAAGAAACAATCATAAGTATGTCCAAACCAGAAAATCAATGGAATATCTTTTAACAAGACTATGCCTAATCTAACCTTTTATGGCATTTTTATCTAGATTCTTATGGAGGCACTCAGTTTGGACTACACCCTAATCAACTTCGCCTAACAGAAACATTATTTCTTGCTATCACTTGTCGTTGGCCACTAGGTTTATACAGGAAAATAATGAAAGCAAATAAATCAGTAGTCATGTCAACATAGCTTATGAACTGCAACTGATAGTAATCCCAGCAAGAATTAAGATTCTTTTGGCCCCTCCCATATACCAAAAAGAGTAAGCACAAACAATGCATTTTCATTTACAATACAGGAGGACTATACCACATTACCAACAGTAGTAGGTTATATAGTAATTCTGCCACCTTCCGCAACATTATATAAACACCCAATAGCAGCAGAACCCAACATTTACCTTTCTAATAAAGTGATTGGTATTATTCTCAAAATTAAAAATAAACTAAGTGATTGGTCTAATTTATGAATTGCGTAGCTCGATGTAGCATCACTGTAATTTGTCAGAAATTCCAAAATCCACTTTGTTCATAATCCCATATAGCAAAACTCCATAATAATAAATCTTCTCTAAAAGCCAAATGCAACATGCTCAATGGAGAATATTTTCTCAGTAAATAAAACTCGAATTAATACCAAATCATCCAGACCCCAGGAATGGCTCTGCATCACCAGTCACGCCAGCTTGCTGCTCATCCTAAAATTGCAAGCAAGCAAAGCTTAGTGATAGCTACAAGATCAACAAAAAAAATTCAAATATAAGTGATGAACTGTTGGCATCATCAAGTGAGGATTATAAAGAATAATTCACCCATGTAAGATCATTGAAACCCGTATAAGGCAGATTCTTACAGTAGATGGCCATTGCAAAGTTTATGGATAAAAGAGGACATGCCTTGCATCGGGAGTTACAGTATCACAAGTGCCCCACTCGTCATCAGGACATAAAAATCTCTCAAACCAACACTTTTTTGCCATGGAATTGATGTGAAAACCCGAAACGTCAAGGTTTTATCCCCTTCATCTTTTTAGAATGAAGAGAAGACCATTACTACATAAAATTGAAATGTCAGTACTGAAGTATTTTGTGTGCGTGGCATATAAGACGACCTCATACCAACACACCTTATCATTCAAATGCTAGGGATTTTAGAATTGAAACAAAAAATCATACATGACCATTTTACAGTTGGAATGATCTCAATCAGATGAAATGTAACATAACCCGTATAACTTCTTGTGGAACACATACCACACTATTTTTAGGGTATATATCATAATTCTTGCTACGAGGGTTAGTGATACAAATCAAGAACACGATAAAACTACCATCACAATAAAATGTAATCGCTGCATGCCATCCCGAGTTCCTAAAAGGTTCCACCTAGATTTTCCTGGACGAATGAAACACAAACCTGAACAATTTCTCAAATAGGGATATATGAAGTATGTGAATCAGATGTACTATTAATAGAACAAAAAGTAGCTGTGCCATCAAAGGATTCAGTTACAATCAACAACAGAAGCAGCGACATGATTTTGCTTGTCTCCGTCAGCTCTTGGACCAGATACCCGCATCACAAAAATAGTCCCAAAATGATGGCTTAAGAAGATTACCCACCAATAGAAGAGCAAACTAAATGCAGCCGACTGTATCCTTATTGTTAACCACACACTTGACAGGAATTTCCCAACCATCATTCAAATATGAACGAGAGCACATGAAGCCACGAATCGCAAGAAATTTTTCCTGGTAACTAAGTTTTTTGTAGCTTTTAATTGTAGTTTTTTAAATATTGTTCAATAGATCAACCCAATACCATAGCATTATCGTAAAAAGGAGGACCCGAGGTAATGTTTTAGGTCATAATTCTTGATATATGGCATATACAAAATTTTGAATAGGCCAAGAACTCTTACGATGAATAAATTGATCGCGTGAAACACATTGGATTCACCACTGATGCAAATAAAAGAAGCTCCAACACTATAAATGCAACTAAGCTCAATACAAGTAAAATAGGAGTGTCTATATTTGTACACACCAGGACAAGATTTCCACCCACAAAAACCGATACACACGGCTAACCACCGTAGAAGCTGGAATTATTTTCAACTTCAAATGGTTAAATTTTTTAAAGTCTACATGATACTATTTATATAAGATACAACATCCTGCTTAGGTGCCTTGATCGCTGAAAAATAGTACCAGGTAGTACATTCAAAGAATTGAACCTATCAAGCACCAAGTAGTTCATTACAAAACAAATAGTAGGATCATGTGAATTCGTGGCTACAGCCAAATAGGTTTGTTTGTGCTTCCAGCAAATCTTTAACTACCACCCTTAAGCTTGTTGCCCAAAACCTATACAAGAACTAATGTAGTAAAGTTAAGAGTACAACAGTTAAATGGACACCACATGGGAGAAAAGTGAATCCGTCTGACGATATGGTTTCAAAATCTACGAGCAAGGCATTCACTACAAGATATGCTGCAAAGCGTTATTGGGTTTAGATTGGGGAGCTCACCTTGAAATGAACACACAGGTACCGGTCCATGGCCTTGGCATCTGCAAGAATCAAAGGAAAAATGTACACATGAGAAACCCACATATATGCAGAAATCATCGTATGAAATGGCAGAAAATAGTGGGACTGGAGAGGACATCGTACCTCAAAATTAGGGGAATCAATGGAGACGCGGCGAGGACGGACATGAGCTGCGATGGCGGCGAGGAGGTGAGTCATCCCGCCTCCTTCCACTACTCGTTGTCGCACGAATCCACTTTGCCTCATGCTCCTTCCAGAACTTCCCGCCGCCAATCTTCTCTGTCCCACCTCCTTCCTTCCCATGTTTCTCGCAGACCCGCTGCCGCCGCAGCGCCGCCATTCATGTGCGCCATGAGGGGTGGGAAAGGATGTAGAGGTGTCAACGCCAAGAGAGAGGAGAAGATGGCATGTGGGGATAGAGGTGGAGACAAAGGCGTGAGCGTGCCTCCATTGGGACGGAAACAAACTTCTTCTTTTGCCTTGATCAGGGAAGATAGATGAGGTTGCTTCGGCAGGGAGGAAAAGGCATGCGTGGCAAAGCAGGAGGATCCGGGATGGAAGATGCTGCGTAGGAGACGGACGACTACCTTTGTGGGGGGGGG
>LR738710.1:578723566-578752961 GCA_902687465.1 Secale cereale
TTTTCTCTCGTTATTTCCTTTCTTTCTAAAGTTCTCTGGCTATTTCGTTTTAACTAAAGGAGGTGTTACCTGCAGAAATTGTGCCCAATCGTAATAGTAAAAATTGCATGCGTGGCATAGCCCAAATGAGCGCCATTTATGTGATCCTTATTGTGTTTGATAGCTTCCTGGAGAACGGCGGCCGGCTGCTGGAGTACCTCTATTTTTTAGACAATGGGCAGCTACATTACATTCATCCAGCAAGTGTTTTCAGTACAAATGATGGTCCTGATTACATTCGGTACAACATTAAACCAGCAAAACCCAGGGTCATGTTCTGCAAATCTAGCAAGAACATGAGTTGCCACATTACATGATCGGTTGACATGAGTGAACATACAAGATTTAAACTTAGGATCCCTACTTTTGATATCATATATTATGGCACCTATTTGAGATCTATGAGTTTTCAAGTTCTTCACCTTATTGACTAAAGTAGCAGAATCAGATGCCATAATAATGGATTGGAAGCCAGCTTCTTCGGTGAATGATAAGGCATGTCACAAATCTATGGCTTCATCAAGTTCTGGATCTTCCACATGGTCCACATAACATCCGCAAGCAGTCCGTACCACTCCGAGATGGTCATGGATGACAACTACAATACCCATACGACATGAGTCTAGGAAGATTGTTACATCTGTATTGCTCAGAACCGACCCTTTCGTCTGTGGAGACCACTTTACGGTTGATGATTGGGCCTCACACCTAGTAAGGTGAGTCGATCTAAAATTATTTAGGACAACAAAACTGATATATGCATTAATCTTCCCGACTGCACGTTGTGGCTGAATGAAACTCTCCCCATTTCTACTGTTATTTCTATTTTCCCAAATGTGCCAAACAACAATCGTGAACACCATAAATTGGAAATCAGGAACCTCATTGATCCATTCAAGTAGCCATTGACGAATATGTAAAAAATACTTAAGTTTTAAGGAAATATGATGATATTTCTTCACTTTAGTCATGATTTATGTAGTGTAATGACAATGGAAGATACAATGACCCACTGTCTCAAATCTATTGCATATGAGACAATCATACCTTCTTTGTATTGATCTTTTTTGAAGATTGACACCTGTAGGTAGAAAAATTTGTGCCATTCTCCATAAGATGATTTTTATTTTGTTCGGGCATTTTACCTTCCAAAGCTTCTTCCATATTTTCCATTAGCTTCACTCTTTGCGGTAGATCCTTTCCCATTTGCACTTCGCTCTTGCCACAACGATCGCGTTCTTGCAAAATTATAGGCTGACCTAACAATATAGTATTCACTTTTGGTAAACTGCCAAGATACAAAGTCACTACATCCTTTTGAACTTAAAGGGATTTTGAGGACTATGTCTGCAATATCTTGGCAAATATTTCCTTCACATCCCGCTCATTCCATGACCTTCCACTATAAGATAAGAGGGTATGAATAGTCCGATTATGTTGCACTGGGATATTTGTAGATATTCCTGGGATCTAGTTATCATTAGTCATGGATATTTGCTTGCCATCTCCCACCATCCAAATCAAACCTCTTCATGATTTTTTTGCCGAAGCAGATGCTTCACCATGTATATGAGGCAGATCTTGGACGAACCAAATTCCAAAAATCCCCTTCAGGGAAGTATCATCCTTTCATGACTCTATATCATAGGGAATTGGTGTCTGTAAGTAGGCGATGATACGTCTCCAACGTATCTATATTTTTATTGTTCCATATTGTTATAGTATCAATCTTAGATGTTTTACATACATTTCGTAGCAACTTTATATCATTTTTGGGGCTAACCTATTGACATAGTGCCCAGTGCCAATTGTTGTTTTTTGCTAGATTTTTACTTTGCGGAATATCAATACGAAACGGAGTCCAAATGCAACGAAACTTTTTGGAGATTTTTTTCTGCCCAGAAGTGACCCAGAGAGCCAAAGAGGTGTACGAGAGGAGGTCTGTGGGGGCCCACAAGACACCAGGGCGCGCGCGCCCTGGTGCCTTGTGGGGCCCATGGTGCCCTTCTCCATCGACCTCCGGCTATATAAATACCACAATATTTCAGAAACCCTAGGAGAGTCGACGAAACATTGTTTCAGTCATCTCAAGTTCTAGAACCACGAGATCCAATCCAATCTAGAGGCCCTTTTTGGCACTCCACCAGAGAGGAACATGATCATGGAGTGGTTCATCATCCTCATTGGTGCTCTTCCAATGATGCGTGAGTAGTTTACCACAGACCTACGAGTCCATAGTAGCTAGATGACTTGTTCTCTCTTTTTGATCTTCAATACAATGATCTCTTTGATGTTCTTGGAGATATATTTGATGTAACTCTTTTTTTGCGGTGAGTTTGTTGGGATCCGATAAATTGTTAGTTTATGATTATATTTATCCATACATGATTATTACAGCCTCGTATTTCTTCTTAGACATTTAGGTTTTGTTTGCCCAACTTGATTGATTTATCTTGCAATGGGAAGAGGTGCTTTGTAATGGGTTCGATCTTGCGGTGCTCAATCTCAGTGATAGAAAGTGACATGACACGTATGTATCGTTGCTATTAAGGATAACAAGATGGGGTATATTCCTGCATGAATAGATCTTGTCTACATGATGTCATCATTCTTAAAGCATTACTCAATTTCACCATGAACTTAATACACTAGATGCATGCTGGATAGCGGTCGATGTGTGGAGTAATAGTAGTAGATGCAGGCAGGAGCCGGTCTACTAATCTTGGACGTGATGCCTATATACATGATCATTGTCTTGTATATCGTCATAAAATATTTACTCTTCTATCAATTGCCCAAAAGTAATTTGTTTATCCACCTTATGTTATTTTCTCGAGAGAAGCCACTAGTGAAATCTATGGCCCCCGGGTCTATATTTCCTATCATATATTTTCATATTTGTTTTGCCAAAAATCCAAAAACACTTTGCTGCGTTTTATTTGCCTTTATTTTATTTGCATCTATCAATCTATCTATTTATCTTACCTTGGAGGGATTGACAACCCCTCTACGCGTTTGGTTGCGAGGTTTTGTTGTTTGTGTGTAGGTGATGTTTACATATTGTTGCTTGGTTCTTCTACTGGATTAATAACCATGGTTTCATAACTGGGGTAAATACTTACCGCTGTTGTGCTGCATCATCCACTCCTCGTCGGGGAATTTACCAACAGGATCACAAGTAGTAGGAATAAAATTTTGGCACCGTTGCCGGGGAGGATAAAGACAAGAAAGTCTCTCGTCAACCTCTGGTGTGGTTGTCAGGGAGGCATCATCAACATCTATCAGGTTCCTACACATAAACTCTCATCTCCTTGCAATTACATTATTTGCCATTTGCTTCTCGTTTTCATCTCCCTCACTTCTAATACATTTTTACAAAAAACACAAAAATATTTGCCTTCTTTCCGTTTGCCTTTTTCTTGTCAGATGTCTTGTTTGCTTGTGTTCTTGTTTGCGTAGTCACAATGTCACAAGAAAGCACCAAGTTGTGTGATTTTTCCAGTACTAATCATAATGATTTTATTAGTACGATGATTACTCCTCCCGCCGTTAGTGTGGAGTCTTATGATATCAATGTCGTTTTGTTGAATCTTGTTATGAAAGAGCAATTTTCCGGTACTCCTAACGAGGAATTTGCGTCCCATCTAAACACTTTCATAGAATTGTGTGATATGCAAAAGAAAAGGGATGTGAACAATGATAATGTGAAACTAAAATTATTTCCGTTCTCTTTGTGTGATCGTGCAAAAATTTGGTTTTCATCTTTGCCTCAAAATAGTATTGATTCTTGGGATAAATGCAAAGATGCTATTATCACGAAGTATTTTCCTCACATGAAAATTATTTCCCTTAGAAATCAAATCATGGATTTTAAGGAACTTGAGCATGAACATGTTGCCCAATCTTAGGAAAGGATGAAGTTGATGATAAGAAATTGCCCAACTCATGGTTTAAATTTGTGTAGGATCATATAAAAATTTTATGCGGGATTGAATTATGTTTCTAGAAATCTTTTGCATTCCTCGCCGGTGTTACTTATATGGAGATTACTTTCGGAGAAGCTACTAAATTGCTTGATAATATTATGGCTAATTATTCACAATGGCATACTGAAAGCGGTCCTACTAGTAAAAAGTTAATTCCGTTGAAGAAATTAGTACTTTGAGTGATAAAGTTGATGCTCTTATGAAATTGGTTGCTAGTAAACATGCTCCTATTGATCCTAATGATGTGCCTTTGTCTACTCTTATTGAGCAGAATTATGACCCCGTAGGTGTGAATCTTCTCTCGCAAAAGAACTTTAATAATAATGCTTATAGAGGCAGCTTCAATCCTAGGCCGTTTACTGGAAATTCCTCTAATAAATAAGACAGTTCCTATGGTAATTATTATAATAATAGGATGCCCTCAGATCTTGATAATAATATTAAAGAATTTATCAATGTGCAAAAAAAATCAATACTACGATAGAAGAAAAGTTGAAGAAGATTGATGATATGGCTAGAAGCATTGATAGAATTACTCATGATATAGAAAATCTCAAGATTAAATTTTTTCCACCCAAGATTGACATCAATGAATCAATTACAGCTTTACATGTCTCTGTAGATGAAAGTAATAAAAGGACCGCTATGCTTAGAGCTAAAAGATAATTTTTAGAAAAACCGTTTCTCTATTGGTTTCACAATAATGATGAAGAGATTAAAATGATTGGTGTCTCTTATATTGATTCCTTGTTTGGTCATGTTAAAATTGATGTTGAGGGTACTGAAGAAGAGTCAACTTTTGCTAGACGGCGTTCCCATGATTCGGAGGGAGAAAATCTTATTGAAAAAGGTGATAAAAGTGGGTTGAAGAGGTAAAAAAAATCAGCTAGTGATGTGCCCACTCCTTTGGATTACAAATAATTCACTTATGATAGTTGCTCTTTCATTGAGTGTATTTCTTTGCTGCAATCCATGATAAATTCGCCCAATGCCTATGAACAAAACAAAGCTTTTACCAAACATATTGTAGAAGCGGTAATGAAATCCTTGGAAGAAAAGTTAGAATTGGACATTTCAATTCCTAGAAAATTATATGATGAACGGGAACCTACCAATAAAATCAAGATAAACAATTACGAGTGCTATGCTTTATGTGATTTGGGTGCTGGTGTTTCCACAACTCCGAAATCTCTATGTGATGTGCTTGGTCTTACCAATTTGGAGGAATGTTCTCTTAATTTGCACTTGGCGGATTCTACTATTAAAAAGTCTTTGGGAAGAATTAATGATGTTCTTATTATTACAAATAGGAATTATGTGCCCATAGATTTTATTGTTCTTGATATTGATTTCAATCCGTCTTGTCCAATTATACTTGGTAGACCGTTTCTATGAACTATAGGTGCCATGATTAATATGAAAGAAGGGAATCTAAAATTTCAGTTTCCATTAAGAAAGGGTATGGTACACTTCCCTAGAACAATGATTAAGCTACCGTATGAACCAATCATGAGGGCAACCTATGGATCAACCCACAAAGATGATAACACGTAAGAATCTATACATTATGCCTAGCTAGGGGCATAATACAATAGCGCTTGTTGGGAGGCAACCCAATAGTTATCTTTTTGCTTTTTGGTTTTATTTTAATTTTCAATAAATACACAATTAAGCTACTACTTTGATTATGTTTTAGGTGTTTTAATTAGTGTTTGTGCCAAGCAAATCCTTTGGTTGATTTGGATGAGAGTTGATTTGATTCGGTGCATTAACAGAAACTTTCGCGTCTAGTAGCAGAATTGTTTTCAGTTCCTGGAGCGTGAACAATTTTTGAAATTTTTACACAGAATTGATATACAAATTTCCCACGTTGTTCTAAATTTCAAGGATTTTAGACTTACATAAGTATGACTAAAATTTACATCTTTGCGGATTGTTCTGTTTTTGACAGATTCTGTTTTCGTTGCATTATATGCTTATTTTGATGAATCTATGGATTGTATCGGGGGGTATAAGCCATGGTAAATTTAGAATACAGTAGATATAATCTAATAAAAAATATGAATGTGTTTGCAACAATACTTATAGTAAAGATGAGTTTTATTATACTAATGGATCTCACGAGCTTTTGTTAAGTTTTGTGTGATTGAAGTTTTCAAGTTTTGGGTGAGATCACAATGGATGAAGGAATAAGGAGTGAAAAGAGCCTAAGATTGGGGATTCCCCATGGCACCCCAAGGTAATATTCAAGGAGAACCAAGCAACTAATCTTTGGGATGCCCTGGAAGGCATCCCCTCTTTCTTCTAGCGACCATCGATAATTTTACTTGGAGCTATAGTTATATTCGTCACATATCATGAGTTTTGCTTTGAGCGTCTTGTATTATATGAGTCTTTTCTTGTTTTGACTTTTAGTTTGTCACAATCATCCTTGCTGGACACACCTATTTGAGAAAGCCATAATTATGCTATGATTTGTTAGATTTTCTCTAGCGCTTCACTTATATCTTTTTGAGCACGGTGGTGCTGGTATTTTAATGGAATATGCTCTCATGCTTCACTTATACCATTTCGAGAGTTAGTAGAATTTTTGAAGAAATCCTCTCATGTTTAACTTATATTATTTTGAGAGTTGAAAATTTGAAGAAATATGCGCTCTCGCACTTCACTTAAAATTGTTTGAAAGCTTGTTATTAGCAATGGCAATATTCAATAAAAGAATTTGGTCCCAAAGTGAAAGATATTAAATAGGGATATAATATAAACTTTCATGAAGATCATTGGATACTAAACTTGATTCCTTGCAATAGTTTTGCGATATGAAGATAGTGATATGTGAGTTATGTTGGTGAGTAATTATGCTTTAGTAAGAATATTGGTGTTACGGTTTGTAATTACCTATGCATGCACGCTAAGTCAATAATTATGCAATGAAGTTATATCCTACTTGTGGTGCATTATTCGATGTTAGTTATGTTTAATGTTCTTTATGATGGTTTTCGTTTCATGGTTGGTCGCTTCTCAATCAATTTGCTAGCATCCACTTGTACCAAGTGGGAATACTGCTTGTGCATCCAACTCATAAGACCCAAGTTGTGCCAAATGAGTCCACCATACCTACCTATATGCGGTATTTCCATGTTGTTCCGAGTTAATTTGTATGTGCCAACTCTAAATTTAAAAATGAATTTCTCTTTTGTGTGCCCGTATTGCTCATTAAGTGACAGGGGTGGACTATATTCTCCATGCTAGGTATGTTATTCTCAAGATGAGTGTTCATTCACTTGTCATTGCACGAGAGTGTGGTGGTAATATGGATGCCCAGTCGCGAAATGCAAGAAAACACCATAATAAATTACTTGGTATGTGTTGGTATGGGAGGCACCCGTGGATACGACTAGCCATGGGTTGTGAAATAATGGTGGAAAAGAAAGAAACTTTATTTTATGTTTGGGAACTGCCTATGATTTATCTAGCATGGAAAATATTGGGAATTCTTGGTTATTTTGATTGACAGGAAAAACATGCCTCCCAAAATAAGTTTATCTCTCAATTTAAGCTAAGAGCTCTCACACCTCTATAAATCTCTACTTCCCTCTGCGAAGGGCCTGTCTATTTACTTTTATGCAATTTTTATTTTTATTGAGTCTCCATCCTCTCTTATAGAGCACCATCTAGGAAGCACTAGTATCATACTTGAGCAATGGATGTAGCTAATGTTTGGATGTTTTTAATGAATGGACCAATGCTTGAGCATAATGGGCTAGGGATAGATTTCTCTAGTGTTGATATTTTGAAAGACATGTTTGCTTATTGATATGCTTGAGTATTAAAGTCTTCATGTCAAATTATAGACTATTGTTTTGAATCATATACAAGTTCAAATGTCCATGCTACAAAGAAAATAATATTATGAATATGTTAGGCAACATTCCATATCAGAAAAATTGTTTTTGTCAACTACTCGAGGACGAGCATGAATTAAGCTTGGGGATGCTGATACGTCTTCAACGTATCTATAATTTTTTATTGTTCCATGTTGTTATAGTATCAATTTGTTTTACATACATTTTCTAGCAACTTTATATCATTTTTTGGGACTAACCTATGGACATAGTGCCTTGTGCTAGTTTTTGTTTTTTGCTTATTTTTTACTCCCTTCATCCCATAATGTAAGACATTTTTTGACTCTAGTGTAGTGTCAAAAAAATTCTTACATTATGGGACGGAGGAAGTACTTTGCAGAATATCAATACAAAATGGAGTCCAAATGCAACAGAACTTTTTGGAGATTTTTTCTGCCCAGAAGAGACCCAGAGAGCCCAAGAGGTGTACCAGAGGAGGCCCGCGGGCCCCACAAGGCATCAGGGCACGCCTGGCGCGCCCTGGTGCCTTGTGGGGTCCACGGTGCCCATCTCCACCAACCTTTGGCTATATAAATACCACAATATTCCAGAAACCCTGAGGGAGTCGACAAAACATTATTTTAGCCGTCACAAGTTACAGAACCACGAGATTTAATCTAGACGCCCTTTCCGGCACTTCGCCGGAGAAGAACATGATCACGGAGGGTTCATCATCCTCATTTGTGCTCCTCCGATGATGCGTGAGTAGTTTACCACACACCTGCGGGTCCGTAGTTAGTAGCTAGATGGCTTCTTCTCTCTTTTTGATCTTCAATACAATGTTCTCATTGGTGTTCTAGGAGATCTATTTGATGTAACTTTTTCTTGCGGTGTGTTTGTTTGGATCCGATGAATTGCGAATTTATGATCAGATCTATCCATACATGATTATTATAGCCACGTATTTTTTCTTCGATATTTCGGTTTTGCTTGTCCAACTTGTTTGATTTATCTTGCAATGGGAAGAGGTGCTTTGTAATGGGTTCAATCTTGCGGTGCTCAATCTTAGTGACAGAAAGAGACATGGCAGGAATGTATCATTGCTATTAAGGATAACAAGATGGGTCTATTCCTACATGAATAGATCTTGTCTAGATCATGTCATCGTTCTTAAAGTATTACTCCGTTTCTCCATGAACTTAATATACTATATGCATGCTGGATAGCGGTCGATGTGCGGAGTAATAGTAGTAGATGTAGGCAGGAGTCCGTCTATTAATCTTGGACGTGATGCCTATATACATGATCACCGTCTTGGATATCATCATAATTATGTGCTCTTCTATCGATTGCCCAACAGTAATTTGTTTACCCACTATTTGCTATTTTCTAGAAAAATACCACTAGTGAAATCTACGCCCCGGAGTCTATATTTCCTATCATATATTTGCAGATTTAATTTGCCAAAAATCCAAAAACTGTTTGTCCATTTGATTTATATTTATTTTATTTGCATCGATCAATCAATCTATTTATCTTACCTTGGAGGGATTGACAACCCCTCTACGTGTTGGGTTGCGAGGTTTTGTTGTTTGTGTGTATGTGATGTTTACATAGTGTTGCTTAGTTCACCTACTGGATTCATAACCTTGGTTTCATAACTGAGGGAAATACTTACCGTTGCTGTGCTACATCATCCCCTCCTCTTGGAGGAATTTATCAACGCGGATCACAAGTAGCAGGCGCCAACACTGTTTGGCCAACATGGCCTGATTGAACATGGCCACGTCCCTGAATCCCATCCCTCCTAAGTATTTATGAGTGGAAAGCCATTCCCAAGATCTGTAATGGAGTTTCCTCTTCCCATCTTCAATTACCCACAAAAAGTTACAGATTGGTTTCCTCATATTATCACATACTGTTGCTAGGATATGGATGCAACTCATCACATAAGGCGGGATAGCTTGTGCCACATATTTCAGGGGTACCTCCTTACCTGCTCGTGATAATGGTCTATCATTCCACTCATTTAACCTTCTCCATAGCCTACCAGTGAGATAGTTAAATTTACTCATTGGAGATTGATAACCCACAAGTGTAGGGGATCATTTGTAGCATTTTTCGATAAGTAAGAGTGTCGAACCCAACGAGGAGCTAAAGGTAGAAAAAAATATTCTCTCAAGTTCTATCGACCACCGATACAACTCTACGCACACTTAACGTTTGCTTTACCTAGAACAAGAATAAAACTAGAAGTACTTTACGAGAATAAAACTAGAATAAATTACAAGGTAATAAACTTAGTAGTGTAGTAGAAGGCTTTTTGTAACACAATAGAAAGATTTGTCCCTAGGCAATCGATAACTAGACCGGTAATCATTCTTGCAATTTTATATGAGGGATATGCATGAGCTAACATACTTTCCGTACTTGGATCATATACACTTACGGTTGGAACTCTAGCAAGCATCCACAACTACTAAAGATTATTAAGGTAAAACCCAACCATAGCCTTAAATATCAAGTCCTCTTTAGGACCAGTTCTTTTGCTAGCTTCTAGAATAAGCTGCCCCTACCCAGCTTATTCTAGAACCCCAAACCAAATTATTTTTTTAGAAGCCTAGTAGTTAAGACTTCACTAGTAGGATTCTAAAAGAAAGAAATAAATTGGGCTTCTAGAATAAGCTGGGTTGGGGCAGCTTATTCTCGAAGCCCAAAAAAGCCAGCAAAAGAACTAGCCCTTACTCCCATACGCAACAACCCTCTTACTCGGGCGTAAGTTTCTATCACTCTAGCCACCTGATACGGCTCCAACATATCTATATTTTTTTATTGTTCCATGCTATTATATTATCATTCTTGGATGTTTTACAATCATTTTATAGCAACTTTTTTTCATTCTTGGGCACCAGTTACTGTTTTTTGCTTGTTTTTTACTTCACAGAAAATCAATACCAAACGGAGTCCAAACGCAGCGAAACTTTCTGGAGATTTTTTCTGGGCCCGAAGACACAAGATGGGCCAAAGAAGCACCTGGGGCTGCTCTAGGGGAGCAAAACACACCAGGACGTGCCAAGGAGCCCAGGCGCACCCTGGTGGGTTGTGCCCACCTCGGTGGCCTCCCACACCGCCTCTTTGCTCTATAAATAATCAAATATTCCAGAAACCCTAGGGGAGTCGATGAAAAACAATTCCATCCACCGCAAGTTCCAGAACCACGAGATCCAATCTAGACACCATCACAGAGGGGTTCATCATCCTCATTGGTGCCTCTCCGATTATGTGTGAGTAGTTCACCATAGACCTACGGGTCCGTAATCAGTATCTAGATGGCTTCCTCTCTCTATTTTGATTCTCAATACAATGGTCTCTTGGAGATCTATTTGATGTAACTCCTTTTGCGGTGTGTTTGTTGGGATTCGATGAACTTTTAGTTTATGATCATATCTATATCCATGAAAGTTATTTGAGTATTTTTTATCTTTTATATGCATAATTACTTATAGCCTCATATTTCTTCTTCAAATCTTTGGTTTAGTTCGGCCAACCAGAACAATTTTTCTTGCCACGGGAAGAGGTGCTTTGTGATGGGTTCGATCTTGAAGTGTTCTTTTCTAGTGACAGAAGGGGCAGTAAGACATGCATGTATCGTTGCTATTAAGGATAACAATATGTGGGCTATTCCTACATGAATAGATCTTGTCCACATCATGTCATCATTCTTATTGCATTACTCCGTTTCTCCATGAACTTAATACACTAGATGCATGCTGGATAGCGGTCGATGTGTGGAGTAATAGTAGTAGATGCAGGCAAGAGTCGGTCTACTAATCTTGGACATGATTCCTATATAATGATCATTGCCTGGATATCATCATAACTATTTGATTTTCTATCAATTTCCCAACAGTAATTTGTTTACCCACCATGTGCTATTTCTCGAGAGAAGCCACTAGTGAAATCTACGGCCCCCAGGTCTATTTTCTATCATATTTGCTTTCCGATCTACTATTTGCTTTTGAGATCTATTTTTATTTGCTTTTATTTTAATATCTATATAATCAAAAACTCAAAAATACCTTGCTGAGTTTTATTTGCAGTTACTTGCATTTATCAATCTATCACAATTTTATCTCATCAACACGTCAATTTGTGGCCGTTACCCGAAAGGAACTGACAACCCCTTTTATGCGTCGGGTTGCAAGTATTTGTTCTTTGTGTGGAGATACCATTTACATAGTGTTGCATGGTCCTCATACTCATTCGATAAACTTGGTTTCATAACTGAGGAAAATAGTTACCGTCATTGTGCTACATCATCCCTTCCTCTTTGGGGAAACACCGATGTATCACAAGCGCACGTCAAAGGAATTTCTGGCACCGTTGCCGGGGAGGCATCATCAACATCTATCAGGTTCCTAATCACAAATCTTATATCCTTGCATTTTAAATTATTTGCCATTTTACTCTCGTTTTCATCTCTCCCGCTTCACAAAAATTTGTCGTTTTATTTGCCCTCTTTTTTGTTCGCCGTTTTCTCGTCACATTTGTTTTTGTTTGCAATCTTGTTTGCTTGTTCGTTATGGCTAGTTCTTCCTCTGTTTCGTGTACCCCAGAGAAAGAGGTTCTTAAATTCAAACAAAGGGGAGGGGAGAATCTAAAAGATGCTTGGTATAGGATTTGCAATGCTCATAATAGATCCGTTCGTAAGCAATCTACTGATGTTCTTCTTTGCAGTTTTTATGTGGGCATTACCAGTTGGTATAGATTCGTCCTTGATACGGTTACCGGTGGAAATTTCTTGATGTGTCCATCTTTGTATGCTTTTAATGCCATGGGAAGTCTAGTGGGTTCACCACCTATCATTGTTAATGACAAAAATTTGACTCTTGAGCATGTTATGCAAAGATTAGATTGTATTGAAAAGAAGATGATTACTATAGAACAAATTGAAAACTTGGATAGAAAGACGCATAATCTTGCTAATAAATTTGGATCAAAAGCGGGTGATGTTTTTAAGTTATTAAGGGAGAAGGAGACCGTAAACAATGAAAAAATTGAAGAAAGTCCTTCTTGGATTGATAAGTTGGAAGTATTTTTTAGTAACTTAAGCACTGCTTTTTATTCTGGTAAAATTATTGAAAAAACATAAAAATTTGCAAGACTACTCAAGTCACTAAGAACAAGGGTGCCACTTCTAGTAGTAACAAAGATGATCTTAAAATGATTGTATTCATCCAATTTTGTTGAAGTGATTAGAGGCCCTACTAGCAAGAATGAATTTTTCAATCTTATTCCAAGATATATCGTTATTGAAAGCATGCATGCCAAATCTTTGAAGAATTGTGTGATTGAGGAATTGGAAGCATATATGACAATACTTGAGATTGATAAGTCTCCAATGTATCTATAATTTTTTATTGTTCCATGCTGGTATATTGTCATTCTTGGATGTTTTACGATCATTTTATATCATTTTTGGGACTAACCTATTGACATAGTGCCCAGTGCTAGTTGTTGTTTTTTCCTGTTTTTTACATCGCAGAAAATCAATACCAAACAGAGTCCAAATGCAGCGAAACTTTTTGTAGATTTTTTGGGACCAGAAGACATCCAGTGGGCCAGAGAAGCACCTGGGGGTGCCCTGAGGGGGGGCACAACCCACTGATGGGCCTCGAACCCCTCGTTGGTTACCCCAAGTGGAAGGTGTAAGATGCAGTATGTAGAAGTGTTTTCCCTTAGCAAAGATGCCAAGGATCGAATCCCCATAGACTCCTAGGTTCAACAAGTAGGTGTCAATTGCTAACGACGCAATTAGAAATCAACGTGGACCTGCACACAGATACAAATAACTTTGCTCCCAACGAGTACAGAGAGGTTGTCAATCCCTCCGGCCTTGTAGTTCATAAAGGGTTAAAAGCAATGATAGTAGTGATAGATAGTTTTTGCAATAGTAAGTAAATAGCGAAAAGTAAATAGTGGATGTGATCAATGATGGTAATATGGACCGGAGTCTCATGATGTTCACTAGTGATGTCTCTCTCCCAAAAGATGATAAAACAGCTATGTGAGGTAAACAAATTACAGCTGGGAAATTGACAGGACCACGAACGCAAACCAATGCTGACTACATTGCAAGAAACGTTGAGGTTCAAAGCATGGGCGGTACGCCAAAGTAAGTAGACCGAAATCCATCAATATCTACTACTAATCATCCACCTTGAGATATCTATCCAGAACATCTCGCTGGTATTAAGTTGCGAGTCCCACCCATAGTGTAAACTCAATGCAACAGACAACTGCATTAAAAGAACTTTGCGTAAAGTAAACAATCCTTGCACCCGCGGGCACAAGCACCGTTGTTTTCCCCCTTGTGGCAACAGAACATCCCCTAGACTCATGTTTCTGTCACTCAAGCTAGTCATCGAGGGGCATGAACCCACAATCGAGCATAACGTTCCCTCTTGGAGTCACTACCTACTACTCGGCCAAAGCAATAAGTAACAACGGAGAACATGCAAGAATTACTTATGAACTAAAATATAAAAGAGGTGAATCAAATATATTACTCAAGATCAATCTGAACATAATCTCATAATCCATCGGATCCCAGCAAACTCAACATAGCAACAACATAAGGATTACATAGGTGCCTCGATCATGTAGGGCAGCTCACGAGGACTAATTAGTGAAGCACAAGAACGGGAGGAGAACATCACATAGCTACTGGTCATGGACTCATGGTCCAAGGGAGACTACTCACGAGTCATCCGGGAGGCGTCCATGGTGGTGGAGAAGCTCCCGGTGGTGATCCTCTGTGGGGACCCCGACTTGGAAGTCGAGATCACCGAATGCACGTGTACAGTGATCCCAGAGATCAATGCTCACTCAACACACAGAAGCTGAAATAACAAGAGTCTTACATCCATACAAATAGTCTTACACGAATTAAGGCCATTATGGCCAAGTCTTACATAGATAGAGCCTCATGGGCTGAATAGCAAATAACTCAAGTAGCGGAAGTCTTCGATAAAACGGGTAGAACCCATGCCATCTGCCTTAACCCTACAAGCATTCTGACTGGGATAGCGTCCTAGTTCGCATGGTCGTCTCCAAAGAACTCTTCCTCATAATCCTGCTCTTCCATGCCTGGCCAATTAAATAACCAATGGCAAGCCAATGAGTACTTTGAATGTACTCGCAAGCAACCCATGATGTGGTTCAAGTAACAATGCAATTGAATAATAATGAACAAACTAGCAGGAGGCTAGAACAATATGCTACCATCAAGTTATGCATCAATAACCTCGCGTAACCTCGAAATCAGGTTACCGACATCAACATGAATATGATTTAACTCATCAAGTCAAGTCTCCACCTTGACTTATCACACGTATACCAACATCCGACGAAGTAAAATTCTGGACATAGTTTAAGTAGCACCACCCAACTGTCCATGACCGTGGACACGGCTATTCGAATAGTTTTACACTCTGTAGAGGTTGCGCACTTTACCCACAAGATCCGGGGAACTTCCGTGTCATCCACGACCTGCGGTACCTCAAGTACCCGGGGTAAGCACCCGGTCATTACCTTTCCTTAGGCGACACTAACATAGAGTCCACTCGTTGGCACACGGCCCTCGGGTACAAACAATAGATCACGGGACTTGCCCTAATTTCAATGTTCACGCGTACCCGAAGGGACCAACGGTGTGTCCGGTGCCCTGTGAAAACAGTCATGGCCGCCTATCCAAGCACGACCCCGTCCCGGGAAAGACCTCAAGTCTTCCCGTCACTAGTAATGCGGGCACCATGCTAGTATCGACCTAAGTAATCAATAAAGCCCCGTCCCATAAGGGGTAGTGTGGTTGCACATGTTTGGTTGGGACGGTAGTCACACGTAAATCTAATCCATCATTCCACCATGCACATGATATTACCGGCACATCACTTCTTTCTCAAGTGATGACCTAACACTTCATCACCCTCGGGCATTTGGGGCACCCGATGGGTTCATGCAAAGTTTCCAACTACGGGGGTTCATATCACACATGCATCATATAAGCATCAAGACCAACTATTGCATGTCATCTAGCATATAGCAAGATCAACAATAAAGCATGCATCATGTGGTGGTTCATCTTGGTTACCATCGTAACCCTATCATCATGTATCGGAAACAAACGGGTTCCGAGGAACAAGTGTATCATGGTCAAAGGGCTGCTTGCCTGGATTGGCTTGGTCTTTAAAGTCTTCTAGTCCTTCTCCTTCTTCTTCCACAGCAACTTCGTCAAATACGGGATCTATACGTCGCATAATAACCACGGAAAAATAAGAATACAAACAAAACAGAAAAACCAAAGTGCTCAGAAAAATGTCAACTCATTTTTGTAAAATACTAGAGGGTTTTCTAAGATGGGGAAAAATCTTAGTTGGAGTTTTGGAGTTACAGAATAGGATATATTGATTTTTGAACAGGAGTTATACTGCTCAAATTTGAATTTAAATTTGAACAGTACAGCAAAGTTTCATGGATTCGAATGAAAGTGGTACCATTAAATAGGTTGGAATATTACAAGATTTTAGGAGTTGGAAATATTTAATTTGGATCAATATTCTTTTCTGTATAAATGTTTAAAACATTTACAGAAAAGAAAAAGGGAAAAGGGGTCCTGTGCACTGGGCCAGAAGAGGCCACAGTGCACGGCCCAAACGGGCTGGCCCAGCCGCACGGTGCCAGCGCGCGCGCACGTCAGGTTTCAAACCTGACGGGCGGGGCCCGTGGGTCAGCGGCACAGAGGAGGGGAGAGAGGTGGGGGGATGACAGGCGGGGCCCGCCTGTCATCTCTAACCCCACGACCACGGCGGCGGTGAGCTCACCGGCGACGATTCCGGCCACGGCGACGGCAACGGAGGGCAGGGTTGAGCTCAGCGTCGTGTCGCGGTTGTAGTGGTGGTAGTGCGGCACGGAGGGGAAGTCTGGTTCGCCGGCGACGAGGTGGGACGGCGGAGGCTCGTCGGAGGGTGGTGGCTGCGGCTGTTTCCGGCTGCCACAGAGAGGGGAAACAGGGGGGAAATGATCAGTGAGGCGAGGGGGTTCCGAAACGGGTGGAAGGAGAGGCAGGGGAGGCCTGTACCTCGAGATCGCCGGCGGCCCGACGCGGCGGAGCTCCGGTCGATCCCGAGCACTGGGGCGCTCCGGGGTCGAACTAAGGGTGCAGGAGGGATCAGTGGAGTGGTGTGAGGCCTGTGGTGGTGTTGGAGAAGCTCGGGGGGGTCTATATATAGGGGCCCGACGAGGACCCGTGGTCCAGTGTGCCGGCGAGCTCATCGGCGAGGCTACAGCGCACGGGAGGCTTGGGGAATGGGTCTGTGGAGCTCCTGGACGAGCTCCACGTCCAGCTGAGGTAAGAGGAGGAGCGGGGGAGCGACAGGGAGGCGCGCGCGTGCGACGGCGGCTACTGGAGGGCGCAGGCGGAGGGGGGACAGCGCCGGGGAGGTCGCGGACGTCGAGGCTCCTCGACTGGCGCGAGGGGGAGGCCCAAGGCTGTCGGGGAGCGACGATTGGCCCGAGCCAGGGTGCGAGGCGCACTGTTCACGCGCTCTGGAGCGTGCGTATGACCGGCATCAGCGTGCTCTCGCCGGTTTGGCCCGTCCCAGCGTGTCCAACAGTGTCTGGGGCGATGAGGGGGGAGTAAAGAATTGCCCTGAGGCCTTGGATGCCCTGGGGTTGCAGAGAGAGAGGGAGGGCTGGTAACAAGGTGAAAGTTGGCTGTACAGCAAGGTAAAGCTGAGGTTTCACCCCTCAATCATGGAGCTGAGGTGCTGGGGGAGTTACTGGGGGTAGCTGGTAACTCAATGAGCCTGTGGTAAGAAGTTGAGGCTATGGAGAAAGGTGAAAGTGGTCAAGTTGGAGGTTTTAGAATTTCTGCAGAAGGTGTTTGATCTGTGTTTGATCAAGTAAATGAGGTCCACTTGACATGGCACTTGACAGGGTTGAAAGACATGAGAAAATAGGGTGCTTCACCAAATTTGGGCTCATTTGAAGAAACTAGCCAATGTAACTTTGGTGAACCCTAGAAATCAACAGAAACAGTTTCATCTTGATTGAGTCAAGCTAATCATCTCCCCTTGATGCACCACTTGGTGTAGCATCATCATTTGGGGTATTGATCATGCCCACAAAGTTTGAGGCTCCAGATAAAAAGTTGGTAATGTAAAGTTGTTCAAATTTGCATTTGAACAGAAAGGGTTTTGAGGTGATCTGATCAAGTTGCTCTATTCCAAATCTTGTGCCATTTGGTCTAGGTGCCTTATTAGGCCATTCTAGCATGTGCACCAAGTTTGAGAGCATTTGGACAAGTTTGGCAATGTAAAGTTGCTCAAACTCCAAATATGGACAGAATGGTTATGAAGGGGTTTTCTTGCTTCCCAAGGCATGGGACTTGGCAAGATCATCAAATATGTCATATATGACATGATAGAATTTCCCTGGAATTTTTGGAGAAAAATTCCTTTGTAAATATTTCAAAAGCTTGAAATATCCAGAAAGGGTTTTAGAGGGTTTAGCCCATTATTTTGAACATGACCAAGTGTTGAAACTCTCATATATGGAAAATATATGTCCTATGAGTCTCTCTGAATTTTGGCAAATATTTTTGAAATAGTTAAATAATTTTCCCCTATTAAAGACCATTTCTGGCCTTAAGAAAAAGCTTTTAAATAAAATAGGAAAATAACTTTTAAAATTATACCTTTTTGGTTTCTGGGAGTCCTATGACTACTAGGTCTCAAATAAACCTTTTGAAATAATTTTCACACCCTTAATCAAGTACTTACAGTGCAAATCTCAATTCAGGGATTTTTGGAAAACTAAATTTATAAAATACTTTTTGGCCAAATTAATTTTGTAAGAAAATACTATACTGCTATATAACACTTGGCATGATCATTGGGCAGAAGTTTTGGATAAGGAGATGAAATCTATAAGAGGTCATAGTTGACTTTAATGAGCACATGAAAAAGCAAATGAAGAAAACTCAATTCCAAATAAAAGCCAAATGATGCTAAAAAAATTTGCTGGTCCAAATTTTCTTGCCTCAAAGTTACAAACAACATGCTAAAAAATGCAGGGTGTGACAGACCTACCCCCCTTACAAGAATCTCGTCCCCGAGATTCCTAAACTAGGGCTTAAAAGAGATCGGGAAACTCGGATCTAAGATAGTCTTCTCGTTCCCAGGTTGCTTCTGCTTCGGTGTGGTTGCTCCACTGGACCTTGAAGTACTTGATGGTACGGCTCCGCGTATGTCGTTCTGCTTCGTCCAGAATACGAATGGGCTTCTCGCGGTAGGTCAGATCAGGCTGCAGATCAATGGCTTGGTGATCCACATCCTTGTAGAGACTGGGCTTGTCTGGAACCTGGAGACATTTCCGGAGTTGTGACACATGGAACACATTGTGCACATCGGATAGCTCAGGTGGTAGTTCCAACTGATAAGCCACTTCTCCTCGTCGTGAAGTGATCTCAAAGGGTCCAATGAACCTTGGTGCGAGCTTCCCCTTGACATGGAAACGCTTGGTTCCCTTCAGAGGAGTTACCCGCAGGTACACATGGTCTCCGACACGGAAACTCATGTCTCGGCGTCGAGTGTCAGCATAGCTCTTCTGCCTTGACTTGGCTGCCTTTAATCGCTCTCTGACTAGTTGGACTTTCTCTTCTGCTGCACGGAGATTATCCGGTCCAAAGACTAGTCCTTCTCCAGTCTCTGACCAATTGATGGGTGTGCGGCATCTGCGTCCGTACAACACCTCAAATGGTGCCATCTGAAGGCTTGACTGGTAACTGTTGTTATAGGAGAACTCGGCAAAAGGGAGACAGTCTTCCCACTTGGCTCCATATGCGAGGACACAGGCTCGGAGCATGTCTTCGAGAATCTGATTGACTCGCTCAGTTTGACCTCCGGTCTGTGGGTGGAAAGCTGTGCTGAAAGACAACTTGGTTCCCAAGGCTTCTTGGAACTTCTTCCAGAACCTTGAGGTAAATTGGGTTCCTCGATCTGACACAATCTCCTTGGGAACACCGTGAAGACTTACAATTCGGTCGATGTAGAGAGCTGCCAGCCAGTTGCCATCATAAGTGGTCTTGACAGGAATGAAATGAGCCACCTTGGTCAAATGATCGACTATGACCCCGATAGAGTCATGTCCTCGATTCGACCTTGGTAATCCAGTGATGAAGTCCACTCCGACTTTATCCCACTTCCACTCAGGAACCTTGAGTGGTTGAAGCAATCCAACGGGTCGCTGATATTCAGCCTTGACCTTTTGGCACACATCACACTTTGCAACATAGGTTGCAATCTCTCTCTTCATACCGTGCCACCAGAATCATGCCTTCAAGTCTTGGTACATCTTGGTTCCTCCGGGGTGGATGGAATACGGGGTGTCGTGGGCTTCTTGTAGAATCAGCGTCTTCAGCTCGGTGTTGTTTGGTACGCAGAGACGACCTTTGTACCAAACAATCCCGTGCTCGTCTTCAGAGAATCCTGGGGCCTTGCCCATCTTCATCTTCCTCTTGATACCTTCAATGCTTGCGTGTCCATCTTGAGCCTTCTTGACGTCGTCCAACATGGTTGGTCTGACCTCCAAATGATCCAGAAATCCGGGGGTGACCAATTCCAAACTGAATTGTTCGATCTCCTTAAACAAGGCTGGCTGTCTTTCTTGAATAATGACATTCAAAGAGCAAGCCTTCCTGCTTAAGGCATCGGCCACCATGTTAGCCTTCCCAGGGTGATACTGAACACTGAGGTCTTAATCCTTGATGAGTTCCAACCATCTCCGCTGCCTCATGTTCAACTCTTTTTGGGTGAAAATATACTTCAGACTTTTGTGGTCTGTGTAAATCTCACACCGTTTCCCTAGGAGGTAATGCCGCCATGTCTTCAAGGCATGAACTACTGCCGCTAGCTCAAGATCGTGAGTAGCGTAGTTCTCCTCATGGGGCCGTAGCTGCCTGGAGAGGTATGCTATGACGCGGCCTTCTTGCATCAGAACGCTTCCCAATCCGGTTCGAGAGGCATCACAATATATCACGAACTCCTTGTGAATATCAGGTGTTGCCAGAACTGGGGCGGTGGTCAATCTCTTCTTGAGCTCTTGGAAGCTCTCTTCGCATTTTGGCGTCCACTCGAACTTCTTGTCCTTCTTGAGGAGCTGAGTCATTGGTCGTGCAATGCTAGAGAATCCTTCCACGAATATGCGGTAATAGCCCGCCAATCCGAGGAAGCTTCTGACTTCCTTGACGGTCGTTGGAGATTGCCATTGGGTCACAGCTTCGATTTTTGCCGGATCAACAGATAATCCTTCCTCGGTCAAGACATGACCTAAGAATCCAACTTTGTGCAGCCAAAACTCACACTTGCTGAATTTGGCATACAGTTGGTGCTCACGAAGCTTGTCTAGGACCATCCTTAGATGCTGCTCATGCTCTTCCTCCGACTTCGAGAACACAAGGATGTCATCAATGAAGACAACAACGAATTTGTCCAAATATTCCATGAAGACTTTATTCATGAGATACATGAAGTAAGCTGGGGCATTGGTTAACCCAAAAGACATGACCGTGCACTCGTACAGGCCATATCTGGTTACGAATGCCGTCTTCGGAATATCTTGGGGTCTGATCTTCAGCTGGTAATACCCAGATCTGAGGTCGATCTTGGAGAATACCTTGGCTCCGCTGAGTTGATCAAACAGATCTTCGATCTTGGGAAGTGGATACTTGTTCTTGATTGTAACTTCATTGAGGGAACGATAGTCAATGCATAAGCGGATGGTACCGTCCCTCTTTGCCACAAACAGAACATGAGATCCCCAAGGGGAGGCACTCAGGCGGATAAATCCCTTCCTTAGCTGCTCTTCTAGCTGCTTCTTCAACTCGGCTAATTCTTCCGTCCCCATTCTATAAGGCTTCTTATAGATGGGTCCTGCTCCGGGCACGAGCTCGATGATGAACTCAATGTCACGGTCAGGGGGCATTCCCGGTAGTTCATCCGGAAAGACATCAGGATACTCACATACCACCGGTACTTGGTCTAGCCCAACTTCAGACAGACAGTTGACTTTAGCGGCTTGAGCGGAAGAGGAGTTGGGGGCAAACTTGATTTCTACTCCTTGGTCATTGGTCACAGTGACTGTCCGATTGGCACAGTCCAACAAGCCTTGGTGCTTACTGAGCCAATCCATCCCTAAGATCACATCCAAGCCTTGCGATCTCAGGATGATAAGGTCTGCTAGGAAGTCTACACCGTTAATGGTAATACTGACTCCTTTACAGCCTATCTTGGCTCTCATCTCGGCTCCGGGGGTTTGTACCACCATAGGGTTATTCAGGGGTGTAGGGGTCATGCCACTTTTTAATGCAAATCTTTGAGTGACAAATGAATGCGTTGCTCCAGAATCAAACAAGACAGTTGCAGGTGCTGAGTTGACAAGGAACGTACCCAGCACGACGTCCGGGTCTTCCTGGGCTTCTTCAGCAGTGACGTGATTCACACGCCCCTTCCCATAGTTCGGTGGATTGCGAGGAGCTGGGTTCCTTGGTGGCATACCACGGCCTTGTCCCTGGTTCTGCGCATTGGGGCGCGGGGCATCAGGCTTCTTGTTGGGGCACACCCTGGAGATGTGTCCGGGCTGACCACACCCAAAGCAAGTGACTTGATTTGGAGTGTTGATCTTGTTGCCACCATTTGTGTTGGGGTTGAAAGCTGGCCTGGGGTTAGCATACTGCTGAGGCTGAGGATTGGCACGAGGTGCAGGAGCTCTTGGCTGCTGATAGGTTGGCTTGGCCGGGGCTGAGTGCCACGGACGAGGCTTCTGGTTGCTGGAACTTCCCTTACTGACCAACTTGCGCTTGCGAGTGTCTTCCAAAGCACGCCGCTTGTCTTCAAGCATAAGTGCCTTGTTCACCAGGTCAGGGAAAGACGGGCAGTCGCACACGACAAGCGAGTATTGCAGAGTCTGATTAAGACCTTCCATGAAGCGCTCCCTTTTGGCAGCATCAGTGCTGACATCCTCAGGGGCATACCTTGACAGAATACTGAACTTCTGCATGTACTCCTTGACAGTGCCACTTCCTTGCTTCAGGGCTCGGAACTCACGCTTTTTGATAGCCATAATTCCGGAAGGAATGTGGGCCTTGCGGAATTCTGCCTTGAAGTTCACCCAAGTGATGTCTTGTTCGGCATGCATGACCTTGAATCCATCCCACCAAGCTCTTGCGGTTCCCTCGAGGCAGTGGGCTGCATAGGCCACCTTCTCGCGATCTTCGATGCATCTGACTAGTTCCAATATATCCTCAATGGAACGGACCCAATCGTCTGCATCCAGGGGTTCAGCAGTCTCGATGAAGGTTGGCGGTGCATGCTTCTTGAACTCTGCCAACGTGGAACATCCATTGCCATTCCCCGCCGGCTGGCGGTTGTTGGCGACAGCTTGAGCAATCAGCTGGAGAGCTGCAGTGTTGGCTTGGCGTTCCTCTCGGAAAGCTTGGAGAAGCTGAGCCATGTCCATGCTTGGAGGAGGTGGTGGTGGAGCTTGGTCGTTGGTTTGGTCGTGGCCTGCTTCTGGCTGAGAGGATGCTCCGGCTTCGGGCTGCTGGGTAGAGGTACCAGTACGAGTTACAACAGGCATCCTGTTGGAGCGGTAAAAGGTCTCATGACTCGGAAGAGGGAAGGCAAGATAGATGGGTGCCTAGTAAGGGGGTGGGTGTGACACTAAATCAAATCATGCAAGGGCCGTAAGGCCAAAACACATTCATTAAAAATCCAAATGGGTGATGTAGTCGTTTACACATTCCCGAAGGAAGATTACGACTTACATCCAGACACAACAAAAGCAAACACTAGATGGTTTCATATGAACCATACAAGGACTCGACTACGCATAGGGGTTACACGACCTATCCTACCGTAGGGGTTACAACTGGCATATCCGAGTAGCGAATAATGCCTAAGCGGCGGAATGCTCGGTCGCGTATTCCGGCTCTTCTGGGTCTTCCTCCTTGTCTTCATCTGTCTAGGCTCCCTTGTCGCTGGAGGGAGTGGGGGAGTGGAGGAGTTGGATACGACGGTGCTTCGACGGTGGTGCAGGGAAAAGCTTGCGGTATTCCCTTGCCGTCATCCGGCGTCGCCGAGGTGGTTCTTCACCCTTGGAAGACACATCCTCGGAGGGCCTTCCGCCTCGATATGCGATAGCGGATTGTCCAGAAGGTGCCCCTTCTTTCTTGATCCTGTTTGCCTTCTCTTGAGCTCGACGAAGAAGTGCCTTGGTCTTGTAAAGTTCTTCTCGAAGCTTCATTGATTCCGAGGCCAAGTCTTGTGCCAGGCTGTCGGCACAGAGACTGAAGTAGGTCTGGAACCGAAGCGAGAGTCCTTCCTTCAGTGGAGGGGCTAGTGCGCTGCTTTCTTCGTCAACTTCCTTCCGGTAAGGTAAGAAGCGAGTTGCCATCTTGGCTGCCATCTCCGGAAGAAGCTCGCGGGGACGGGTTAGTGCCTTGAGTGCAGCAGCCTCGACAACAAGTGGTAGTGTCGCGATCTGGGGTCCCTCGAAGAACCAACTTGTGGGAGGATCGTTTGCCTTCACGATCACTTCCACATGGTACTCCACCTCAGTATCGCTCACCCAATGCTCAAGGTAGGTGAGGATGGGTGCTCGGTGGAACTGACACTCCTGGAGGCTATCCTCGAGAAGTAGGGGAAACCCAGTGGTCAGGTGCTCTTCGGGAACAGTGGCCATCTACAAAGGTGGAATATGAGGGGTTAATAAGCTGAGGAAATCTCAGGTTTAGAAGAGAAGAGAGGTTCAGAAGGTTTTGAAAAGGGGACTCGACTAACTAACGCCCATGCTAACTAAGGCTTCCTACAGTCAGGATGGCTCTGATACCAGCTCTGTGGGGACCCCTACTTGGAAGTCGAGATCACCGAATGCACGTGTACAGTGATCCCAGAGATCAATGCTCACTGAACACACAGAAGCTGAAATAACAAGAGTCTTACATCCATACAAATAGTCTTACACGAATTAAGGCCATTATGGCCAAGTCTTACATAGATAGAGCCTCACGGGCTGAATAGCAAATAACTCAAGTAGCGGAAGTCTTCGATAAAACGGGTAGAACCCATGCCATCTGCCTTAACCCTACAGGCATTCTGACTGGGATAGCGTCCTAGTTCGCATGGTCGTCTCCAAAGAACTCTTCCTCATAATCCTGCTCTTCCATGCCTGGCCAATTAAATAACCAGTGGCAAGCCAATGAGTACTTTGAATGTACTCGCAAGTAACCCATGATGTGGTTCAAGTAACAATGCAATTGAATAATAATGAACAAACTAGCAGGAGGCTAGAACAATATGCTACCATCAAGTTATGCATCAATAACCTCGCGTAACCTCGAAATCAGGTTACCGACATCAACATGAATATGATTTAACTCATCAAGTCAAGTCTCCACCTTGACTTATCACACGTATACCAACATCCGACGAAGTAAAATTCTGGACATAGTTTAAGTAGCACCACCCAACTGTCCATGACTGTGGACACGGCTATTCGAATAGTTTTACACTCTGCAGAGGTTGCGCACTTTACCCACAAGATCCGGGGAACTTCCGTGTCATCCACGACCCGCGGTACCTCAAGTACCCGGGGTAAGCACCCGGTCATTACCTTTCCTTAGGCGACACTAACATAGAGTCCACTCGTTGGCACACGGCCCTCGGGTACAAACAATAGATCACGGGACTTGCCCTAATTTCAATGTTCACGCGTACCCGAAGGGACCAACGGTGTGTCCGGTGCCCTGTGAAAACAGTCATGGCCGCCTATCCAAGCACGACCCCGTCCCGGGAAAGACCTGAAGTCTTCCCGTCACTAGTAATGCGGGCACCATGCTAGTATCGACCTAAGTAATCAATAAAGCCCCGTCCCATAAGGGGTAGTGTGGTTGCACATGTTTGGTTGGGACGGTAGTCACACGTAAATCTAATCCATCATTCCACCATGCACATGATATTACCGGCACATCACTTCTTTCTCAAGTGATGACCTAACACTTCATCACCCTCGGGCATTAGGGGCACCCGATGGGTTCATGCAAAGTTTCCAACTACGGGGGTTCATATCACACATGCATCATATAAGCATCAAGACCAACTATTGCATGTCATCTAGCATATAGCAAGATCAACAATAAAGCATGCATCATGTGGTGGTTCATCTTGGTTACCATCGTAACCCTATCATCATGTATCGGAAACAAACGGGTTCCGAGGAACAAGTGTATCATGGTCAAAGGGCTGCTTGCCTGGATTGGCTTGGTCTTTAAAGTCTTCTAGTCCTTCTCCTTCTTCTTCCACAGCAACTTCGTCAAATACAGGATCTATACGTCGCATAATAACCACGGAAAAATAAGAATACAAACAAAACAGAAAAACCAAAGTGCTCAGAAAAATGTCAACTCATTTTTGTAAAATACTAGAGGGTTTTCTAAGATGGGAAAAAATCTTAGTTGGAGTTTTGGAGTTACAGAATAGGATATATTGATTTTTGAACAGGAGTTATACTGCTCAAATTTGAATTTAAATTTGAACAGTACAACAAAGTTTCATGGATTCGAATGAAAGTGGTACCATTAAATAGGTTGGAATATTACAAGATTTTAGGAGTTGGAAATATTGAATTTGGATCAATATTCTTTTTTGCATAAATGTTTAAAACATTTACAGAAAAGAAAAAGGGAAAAGGGGTCCTGTGCACTGGGCCAGAAGAGGCCACAGTGCACGGCCCAAACGGGCTGGCCCAGCCGCACGGTGCCAGCACGCGCGCACGTCAGGATTCAAACCTGACAGGCGGGGCCCGTGGGTCAGCGGCACAGAGGAGGGGAGAGAGGTGGGGGGATGACAGGCGGGGCCCGCCTGTCATCTCTAACCCCACGACCATGGCGGCGGTGAGCTCACCGGCGACGATTCCGGCCACGGCGACGCCAACGGAGGGCAGGGTTGAGCTCAGCGTCGTGTCGCGGTTGTAGTGGTGGTAGTGCGGCACGGAGGGGAAGTCTGGTTCGCCGGCGACGAGGTGGGACGGCGGAGGCTCGTCGGAGGGTGGTGGCTGCGGCTGTTTCCGGCTGCCACAGAGAGGGGAAACAGGGGGGAAATGATCAGTGAGGCGAGGGGGTTCCGAAACGGGTGGAAGGAGAGGCAGGGGAGGCCTGTACCTCGAGATCGCCGGCGGCCCGACGCGGCGGAGCTCCGGTCGATCCCGAGCACTGGGGCGCTCCGGGGTCGAACTGAGGGTGCAGGAGGGATCAGTGGAGTGGTGTGAGGCCTGTGGTGGTGTTGGAGAAGCTCGGGGGGGTCTACATATAGGGGCCCGACGAGGACCCGTGGTCCAGTGCGTCGGCGAGCTCATCGGCGAGGCTACAGTGCACGGGAGGCTTGGGGAATGGGTCTGTGGAGCTCCTGGACGAGCTCCACGTCCAGCTGAGGTAAGAGGAGGAGCGGGGGAGTGACAGGGAGGCGCGCGCGTGCGAGGCAGAGGAGTGGCTGCCGCGGGCGGCCAGCGCGCGTGCGACGGCGGCTACTGGAGGGCGCAGGCGGAGGGGGGACAGCGCCGGGGAGGTCGCGGACGTCGAGGCGCCTCGACTGGCGCGAGGGGGAGGCCCGAGGCTGTCGGGGAGCGACGATTGGCCCGAGCCAGGGTGCGAGGCGCACTGTTCACGCGCTCTGGAGTGTGCGTATGACCGGCATCAGCGTGCTCTCGCCGGTTTGGCCCGTCCCAGCGTGTCCAACAGTGTCTGGGGTGATGAGGGGGGAGTAAAGAATTGCCCTGAGGCCTTGGATGCCCTGGGGTTGCAGAGAGAGAGAGAGGGAGGGCTGGTAACAAGGTGAAAGTTGGCTGTACAGCAAGGTAAAGCTGAGGTTTCGCCCCTCAATCATGGAGCTGAGGTGCTGGGGGAGTTACTGGGGGTAGCTGGTAACTCAATGAGCCTGTGGTAAGAAGTTGAGGCTATGGAGAAAGGTGAAAGTGGTCAAGTTGGAGGTTTTAGAATTTCTGCAGAAGGTGTTTGATCTGTGTTTGATCAAGTAAATGAGGTCCACTTGACATGGCACTTGACAGGGTTGAAAGACATGAGAAAATAGGGTGCTTCACCAAATTTGGGCTCATTTGAAGAAACTAGCCAATGTAACTTTGGTGAACCCTAGAAATCAACAGAAACAGTTTCATCTTGATTGAGTCAAGCTAATCATCTCCCCTTGATGCACCACTTGGTGTAGCATCATCATTTGGGGTATTGATCATGCCCACAAAGTTTGAGGCTCCAGATAAAAAGTTAGTAATGTAAAGTTGTTCAAATTTGCATTTGAACAGAAAGGGTTTTGAGGTGATCTGATCAAGTTGCTCTATTCCAAATCTTGTGCCATTTGGTCTAGGTGCCTTATTAGGCCATTCTAGCATGTGCACCAAGTTTGAGAGCATTTGGACAAGTTTGGCAATGTAAAGTTGCTCAAACTCCAAATATGGACATAATGGTTATGAAGGGGTTTGAGGAGGTTTTCTTGCTTCCCAAGGCATGGGACTTGGCAAGATCATCAAATATGTCATATATGACATGATAGAATTTCCCTGGAATTTTTGGAGAAAAATTCCTTTGTAAATATTTCAAAAGCTTGAAATATCCAGAAAGGGTTTTAGAGGGTTTAGCCCATTATTTTGAACATGACCAAGTGTTGAAACTCTCATATATGGAAAATATATGTCCTATGAGTCTCTCTGAATTTTGGCAAATATTTTTGAAATAGTTAAATAATTTTCCCCTATTAAAGACCATTTCTGGCCTTAAGAAAAAGCTTTTAAATAAAATAGGAAAATAACTTTTAAAATTATACCTTTGTGGTTTCTGGGAGTCCTATGACTACTAGGTCTCAAATAAACCTTTTGAAATAATTTTCACACCCTTAATCAAGTACTTGCAGTGCAAATCTCAATTCAGGGGTTTTTGGAAAACTAAATTTATAAAATACTTTTTGGCCAAATTAATTTTGTAAGAAAATACTATACTGCTATATAACACTTGGCATGATCATTGGGCAGAAGTTTTGGATAAGGAGATGAAATCTATAAGAGGTCATAGTTGACTTTAATGAGCACATGAAAAAGCAAATGAAGAAAACTCAATTCCAAATAAAAGCCAAATGATGCTAAAAAAATTTGCTGGTCCAAATTTTCATGCCTCAAAGTTACAAACAACATGCTAAAAATGCAGGGTGTGACATCCTCCCCTCCGGCAGGGTGCCGGGAAGAGTTCTCCTGGTGCTCCCGATCTTGGAAGCGGCGGCGGCGGCGGAACAGAGATGAGATCGCGAAAAGAGTTCCTCTTCTGAGGGTTTCGGAGGGTCCTTTAAATATATGCCAAAGTAGGGCACCGGGGGAGTTTCGGGGGGCCCAGGCGCCCCCCAGGCGCGG
>LR738710.1:578752971-578844136 GCA_902687465.1 Secale cereale
ATCGCTGATGTTTTATATAATTTTTCTGGATTTTTCTGGGCAGTTCTCGAAACGTGAAAACCTGAAATACAAAAACAGCCGAAAACAGAAACTGGCACTGGGGTGCACTGGATTAGTAAGTTAGTCCAAATATGATCAAAAGTGTATGGAAGTGTATGAATATCATAGCAATATCACCCAAAAGTGGCATGGAGCAAGCAGAAATTATAGATACGTTTTGGACGTATCAACATCCCCAAGCTTAATTCCTGCTCGTCCTCGAGTAGGTAAATGATAACAAGAATAATTTCTGTGGTGACATGCTATTAACCATATAGGACTTTCTCATAGTCATATGACAAAAGCTTACCGAGACAATGATTCTAAAGTAATTAAGTTGCCTCAAGAGAAAATCACAAATGACTGAAAGTTTTACAACATGAAACTGAAACATCAAAAAGATTTGCAATGAACATGATGTACAAATATGATAAAGTGATATCTAGCTTGCCCCCCTTTAGTGATGCAAAACATAAATGCAAGGGCACCTTCAAGGTTTAAGTGATGACTAGATACAATCATTTCAGAATAAACGATATCACAATCATGCAAAAGGCAATGCTACTTTGGGACAATGCACATTACACTCAAAATGACAATCATGCTCTCAGTAGTTGGTGCTTCAACATAAAGGTAAAAGAAAGGTTAAGTGCTAAAGCTTTTTATTTTGAAAACATGGAAGCAATTGTGTCAACGGTAGTAGTACTTCATATGTGTCATGCATAAAACATCCTATAAGTTTCAAGCCTCATGCGTCGAATACTAATAGTGCTCGCTCCTTGTCCTAATTAGCTCGGATTCCCATGGGTTATCATTGCATTGCATATGTTTTAACCAAGTGTCACAAAGGGGTACCTCTATGCCACCTGTACAAAGATCCAAGGAGATAGATCGCATTTGATTTCTCATTTTTGATAGATCTCAACTTGAGGACATCCATACCGGGACAACACAGAAAATAGATGATGGACTCCTCTTTAATGCATAAGCATATTCTCATGAGAGATTGAGGATTAAGGTCCAAGCTAAAACTTCCACCATGATGCATGGCTTTGGTTGGTGGCCTAATGTTCTTCTCTAACAATATCCATATTAATTCAACCCACGGCAAATCGCCCTTACTTCACACAAGACGAACATGCATAGCAACTCACATGATATTCAACAAAAGTGGGACAGTTGATGGCGTCCCCAGAAACATGGTTACCGCTCAGCAAGCAACTTATAAGAAATAAGATACATAAGCAACATATTCTTTACCACAATAGTTTTTAGGCTACTTTCCCATGAGCTATGTATTGCATGGTTAGTTTGCTTAGTACAGGTGGAGGTTAGCAAAAGACTGGGAGCGACCAACTAAGAGAGCAATGACGATCATAATCATGCAGAGCGACAAAGCAATATTGAATCAGGCATGGTAGTTATATCGCTACTTAGAAATAAAAGATCACCAAGGCTTGACAGCCTTTCTTTACAGTCTTAAATACGCATGAGCATACGCCAAGTCGATCAAAATAAATTCTCGAAGGAAGATATTACTAAACCATACCACATCATAGGCAAAACAAACCAAGTTGGTACTCCAATAACACATTGGGAACCCCCCAGCTATTTGAGATTAACCACAAGAAAACCTGAACTACTAAGCACCATCATGCAAGTAGCATCTTTATCATAGACACATTAACCCATGCAACAGAAGCAAACTCTCTTAATAAGGTGAGCATGGTAATTAAAGAGAGTTCGAGCAACCAACTAAATAAAAGCTCTTGAAAAGATAAGCATGAATACTAAGAGCAGGGCACGATAGTAGCTATTAAAAGACAAATAACACACACATCATAGATAGACATGAAAATTCTATGTAATGTTCTAGGTAGAGGTGGAGTGTGTCTCTCTCCCACATAAAGGAATGCTGGGTTCTGACTCGTTATGAAAAACTAAAAAGAAAACTAAAAGCAAGACGCTCCAAGCATAGCACATAACACATAAAGTGATAAAAATATAGCGAAACGAAAGACGAATTGATAGTGTTGATGGAGAAGGGGATGCACGGGGGCATCCCCAAGCTTAGACGCTTGAGTCTCCTTGAATATTTCTTGGGGGTGCACGGGGGCATCCCCAAGCTTGAGCGCTTGACACTCCTGAATCTTTTTATCATCTTCCCTCGCACACTTGAAAACTCCCTTCATACATAACTCATCATAATCTGATTACCGAGGTTAGTACCCTTAATAAAATAATTATACCTTGCTGGAAATAAGGATATTCTTGAAGTTCTACTGTTTCTCAAGATTGCCAAAAGGTTTTTGCAAAGAAAAAGCAAGTTCTTAATTTGCAAAGTGAAGGTAAGGCAAAACAGGACAGAATCTGTGAAAAACAGAACAGCAGGCAGTAATTGATCTGTTCGGGATACTTCTGCAACTCAAATCAAAAAACTCAGAACTGACGCACGAAAGAAAATTATATAGAGAATGCTGTCGAAAAAATTCAGACCAAAAAGATGGTCTGGTGATTTTATACGAATTTTTCTATCCAAGGACAGAATCTGTTTCCTAGACAACACCTCACAACTTTTGAACTTTCTAGAAGTCGGAGGCTATACTTGGCACAAATATGAAAAGCAAAGATACAATGATGATGCTACAGCAGTAAACAACATCAAGACACAACAAAAGCAAAAAATTTATTCATGTGGGCTGCCTCCCAAAAGCGCTTTCTTTTATGCCTTTAAGCTAGGCATAATGCATAGATCAAGTTGTATCAATTGAACCATCATCAAGATCATCAAAAAGCTCTTCAATAATACAACTAGTCTTAAGAGGACTTTCAAACAAAGGCCTCATAGAGATACTTCTAGGTAGAAGACCAAAAGGATAAAAGTCAAGGGAAGATTCATTTATAAATTCATCACATAAAGGTATTTCTTCCAAAGTCTTTACAGTTTCAACCCCTTTGGCAATAGATGGGTTATTTTTAGAACGGGGAGCCTTTGGAACGTGAACGAACTTAGGCTCCTGCTTTGCCGGAGTTTCTACCCTTTTTGTTTTGATCGAGGAGAAAGTAGTTCCTAGAGTATGAAATATTTCCTCAATCTTATCTACCCTAAAAGAGTCCAAGTCATGGAATTTGACGGTCTCCAAAATTTTGAAAATTTTTATGCATGGAGCTATCAAGTCTATTCAAATTCCCTTGGATCTTACGATCCAACTCATTCATCTTATTAATGCTTGGCATCTCTAGCTCTATTTTTTCAAGTTTTTTCATAATGTGAGCTAGGGTGATGTCCTCTCGAATGCTAACAACAGGGGGACTCCCAACAAGATTTTCAATAACACTAAGAGACTCCCAAACTGGGGCCTCCAGGAAATTCCCATTGATAGCAGTATCTAGAATAAACCTATTCCAAGAAGTAATTCCAACATAAAAAATTCTAAGTAAGATAGTAGTAGTTTGCTTCTTGGTGGCTCTTTTTTGTGAATCATTAATTCTATACCAAGCATCTTTCAAACTTTCCCCACCTCTTTGTTTAAGGTGAGAAC
Organism: Secale cereale; assembly: GCA_902687465.1. NCBI lineage: Eukaryota > Viridiplantae > Streptophyta > Magnoliopsida > Poales > Poaceae > Secale > Secale cereale. The sequence continues at coordinate 578,756,553 of LR738710.1, forward strand.
TTCTGCCTCGTCAAACACAAAAGGACCCGACATAATTACAACTAAAGAATAAGATAACTATTTTTGTGATTTTCGATAAAAATGAACTAAAGCAAAAATGAAAGGTAAACTAACAAGACTAAAAAGCAAAGGTAAAAGATAGCATGCAACTCCCCTATCCTGAAGAGTGGAGTCCCCGGCAACGGCGCCAGAAAATACTCCTTGATGGGCCTCGAACCCCTCGTTGGTTACCCCAAGTGGAAGGTGTAAGATGCAGTATGTAGAAGTGTTTTACCTTAGCAAAGATGCCAAGGATCGAATCCCCAGAGACTCCTAGGTTCAACAAGTAGGTGTCAATTGCTAACGGCGCAATTAGCAATCAACGTGGACCTTCACACAGATACAAATAACTTTGCTCCCAACGAGTACAGAGAGGTTGTCAATCCCTCCGGCCTTGTAGTTCACAAAGGGTTAAAAGCAATGATAGTAGTGATAGATAGTTTTTGCAATAGTAAGTAAATAGCGAAAAGTAAATAGTGGATGTGATCAATGATGGTAATATGGACCGGAGTCTCATGATGTTCACTAGTGATGTCTCTCTCCCAAAAGACGATAAAACAACTATGTGAGGTAAACAAATTACAGCTGGGCAATTGACAGGACCACGAACGCAAACCAATGCTGACTACATTGCAAGAAAGGTTGAGGTTCAAAGCATGGGCGGTACGCCAAAGTAAGTAGACCGAAATCCATCAATATCTACTACTAATCATCCACCTTGAGATATCTATCCAGAACATCTCGCTGGTATTAAGTTGCGAGTCCCACCCATAGTGTAAACTCAATGCAACAGACAACTGCATTAAAAGAACTTTGCGTAAAGTAAACAATCCTTGCACCCGCGGGCACAAGCACCGTTGTTTTCCCCCTTGTGGCAACAACACATCCCCTAGACTCATGTTTCTGTCACTCAAGCTAGTCATCGAGGAGCATGAACCCACAATCGAGCATAACATTCCCTCTTGGAGTCACTACCTACTACTCGGCCAAAGCAATAAGTAACAACGGAGAACATGCAAGAATTACTTATGAACTAAAATATAAAAGAGGTGAATCAAATATATTACTCAAGATCAATCTGAACATAATCTCATAATCCATCGGATCCCAGCAAACTCAACATAGCAACAGCATAAGGATTACATAGGTGCCTCGATCATGTAGGGCAGCTCACGAGGACTAATTAGTGAAGCACAATAACGGGAGGAGAACATCACATAGCTACTGGTCATGGACTCATGGTCCAAGGGAGACTACTCACGAGTCATCCGGGAGGCGTCCATGGTGGTGGAGAAGCTCCCGGTGGTGATCCTCCCCTCCGGCAGGGTGCCGGGAAGAGTTCTCCTGGTGCTCCCGATCTTGGAAGCGGCGGCGGCGGCGGAACAGAGATGGGATCGCGAAAAGAGTTCCTCTTCTGAGGGTTTCGGAGGGTCCTTTAAATATATGCCAAAGTAGGGCACCGGGGGAGTTTCGGGGGGCCCAGGCGCCCCCCCGGCGCGGCCCAGGGGGGGGGGGGCGCCCACAGGGCGCCTGGAGCCCCTGTGCCCCCCAGGCTGCCCTTCGGACGCAGTGTTGTTTCCGGATCGCTGAATTTTTATATAATTTTTCTGGATTTTTCTGGGCAGTTCTCGAAACGTGAAAACCTGAAATACAAAAACAGCCGAAAACAGAAACTGGCACTGGGGTGCACTGGATTACTAAGTTAGTCCAAATATGATCAAAAGTGTATGGAAGTGTATGAATATCATAGCAATATCATCCAAAAGTGGCATGGAGCAAGCAGAAATTATAGATACGTTTTGGACGTATCACCCACCAGGGCGCGCCTGGGCCCCAGGCACGCCTGGGCCCCAGGCACGCCTAGGTGGGCTGTGCCCATCTCGGTGGCCTCCCGCACCGCCTCTTCGCTCTATAAATACCCCCATACTCCAAAAATGCTAGAGGAGTCGACGAAATTTAATTCCAGCTGCCGCAAGTTCCAAAGCCACCAGATCCAATCTATAGCCCTTTTCCGGCACCCCGCCGGAGGGGAACATGATCACGGAGGGATTCATCATCCTCATTGGTGCCCCTGCAACGATGCGTGAGTAGTTCCAGTCCGACCTACAGGTCCGTAGGTAGTAGCTAGATGGCTTCTTCTCTCTTTATATCTCAAAACAATGGTCTCTTAGAGATCTATTTGATGTAATGACTTTGTGCGGTGTGTTTATTGGGATTCGATGAATTGTGAGTTTATGATCATATTTGCCTTGATTTAATATCCATTCTTGATTATTATAGCATCATATTTCTTCTCTTATATTTGGGTTTTGTTTGGCCAACTTGATCTATTTATCTTGCAATGGGACGAGGTGCTTTGTAATGGTTCGATCTTCTGGTGTTCTTTCCCAGTGACAAAAGGGGAAACAAGGCACTCATGTATTGTTGCTATTAAGGATAAAAATACGGGGTCTATTCCTACATTAATAGATCTTGTCTACATCATGTCATCGTTCTTCATGCATTACTCCGTTTTTCTATGAACTTAATACACTAGATGCATGATGGATAGTGGTCGATGTGTGGAGTAATAGTAGTAGATGCAGGAAGGAGTCGGTCTACTAATCTTGGACGTGATGCCTATATACATGATCATTGTCTTGGATATCGTCATAATTATTTTCTCTTCTATCAATTGCCCAATAGTAATTTTTCTACCCACCATATGCCATTTTTTCTAGAGAGAGGCCACTAGTGAAATCTACGGCCCACGGGTCTATTTTCCTATCATATACTTTCAGATCTATATTGCTATTTGCTTTTTCCTCTCTTTGCAACTTTTATTTTCATATCTATATTATCAAAAACACAAAAATACCTTGTTGCGTTTTATTTGCTTTTATTTGCATCTTTCAATCTACTACAATTTTATCCCGTCAACCTGGCAATTTCTGGCACCGTTACCTGAAAGAGATGGACAACCCCTTTAACACGTCGGGTTGCAAGGATTTATTCTATGTGTGCAGGTACCGTTTACATAGTGTCGTGTGGTTCTCCTACTAGTTCGATAACCTTGGATTCATCACTAAGGGAAATACCTACCATAGCTGCGCTGCATCATCCCTTTCTCGTTGGGAAAATACCGACGTAGCTTCAAGCGACATCAGATATCTATGTGTTATGCCTAGCTAGGGGCATAAAACGATAGTGCTTGTTGGGAGGCAACCCAACTTGTATCTTTTTGCTTTTTGGTTTTCTTTCTGTTTTCCAACAAATATACAAAAATGCCTCTGATTAGATGTGTTTTTGTGGTTTAAATTAGTGTTTGTGCCAAGCAAAGCCTTTGGGATGATTTGGTTGATAGTTGACTTGATTGCGTTGAAAATCAGAAACTTTTGCGTCCAGTGCCAGAATTCTTGATGGCGACTGGAGCGTGATAACTCTTGAATTTTTCTACACGTTATCAATATACAAATTGCCCACATTGTCCTATTTTTTCATAATTTGTAGAGTTACAGAGGTATGACTAAAATTTGCATCTTTATAGACTGCTTTTTTTAGATAGATTTTGTTTTCGTTGTGTTATGTGCTTGTTTTAATGAATCTATGGTTTTTATTGAAGGGTTTAAGCCATGGAAAAGTTAGAATACAATAGATATAATGAAATAACAAAATATGAATACATTTGTGACAATACTTCAAGTAAGGATTAGTTTTGTTATACTAACGGATCTCACGAGGTTTTGATGAGTTTTGTGTGATTGAAATTTTCAAGTTTTGGGTGAGATCACGATGGATGAAGGAATAAGGAGTAATAAAAGCATAAGCTTGGGCATGCCCCATGGCACCCCAAGATAATATTCAAGAAGTATCAAGCAACTAAGCTTGGGGATGCCCCGAGTGGCACCCCTCTTCCTTCTAACGACCATCGGTACTTTACTTGGAGATCTATTTTTATTCGTAACATATCATGAGTTTTACTTGGAGCGTCTTTGTCGGGGAACACAAACAGGGTTATCTATTTTCCCCTGACTAGTGCCCGGACAACGAGAGATCACCGGCTCGAGGGCAAGTTTACAACATTAAGTACCCGACCAAGACACGAAGAGATCAGCCCCTTGATGAAATAGCAAGTCGGTCGAGGAGATCAAGACAACCAAGGTGCAAGACGCCACCGAAAGGGAAACTATCCTTGCCGGCCATGCGAGCCTGGCGGGGAGCCAGATTTGCCCGGCAAACAAGCCACTAGGACCACCCCGACAGGCTTGCCGGGGCATGCGGAGGTAAAACTCCACCGCTCAACAATGCCCATGGCCAATCAGTGCGGTGTCAAGCTCTAAGATGGCTTAGTGGCCGCCCCTAGACACATGGCAGCCATCTCCTACCATAAGAACCACCAAATGACACCCGCCCAGAGACGTGTCAAGCAAACAAGAATGCAGCTGGCAAGACAAGTCGGTAAGGGTTGTCGGAGAAGCTGCGATGTGACACTAAGCGGTGCATTTAATGCGCTATATCAGCTGCAGAGTTAGGTATGATAGCACTGTTTGCTATCTAATCAGCCTAGAAAGACTGATTTGCCACTGTGGTGACCCCTTAACCTATAAAAGGAGGCCCATGGCAACCATATAAAGGATCTGCCCATTCAAACCTGCACACACTCATACGCGCGGCCACTCTCACCCCGAGGCAACCTTGCCGGGCAAGAGTGGCGTGTCTGATTTTCCACATTTCCACCATCAATCCACCAAAGTAGGAGTAGGGTTTTATGCCTCGCGGTGGCCCGAACCTAGGTAAAAACTGCTCGTGTGCTCCCCGACACGTTGCTCGGCGCTACTCTGCTCTTTGTGCAACGTGCCTATCCCCTTGCCAAACCACAAGGGACCTCTGTCCCATAGGTGGCCGTGGTTATACCCCGACATCTTTGGCACGCCAGGTAGAGGGATGGGCGCTTGCGCGAATCCGAGGGCACGAGCGGTGCGTCACGCTCACCCAAGGCGTCGTATGCCGCGACACCCAGGAGAGTGGCTGAAGCAAGACGGAAGAGCAATCCAGCGCTCGCACTAGCCTTGCTTATTCTCCTGCACCTTCAAGTGCCATAGTCGTAATGACGACGTAAGCTGGCAATGAGAGCTACAATTCCACCCGGAGCGGGCCGGGCAGCAAAGGCGCCATGATGATCCCACTTGGAAGGAAAGAGCGATATGTTACTGTAAGAGGTTTCCTCTCTGTTTCATTCTCGCTCTTTGATGATCCTGCTATTCTGGGTTTCCGCTTCATCAACGTCGACGAGCCCGCGCGATGCTCGGTTCAGCATTTATCCTGCATAGGGACATCCTTAGTAAATCGCCAGTGCAAGTCCGTTGATTGACCACCCGGCAAGCATGCACCGGCAAGGCCGCCAACTTTGTGTGATGTTTCGTGCCCTCTACCGTTGGATCAGTCAAGACATGCAGAAAGGAAGAGAGGAACACCAACATTACCTAATATTGTTCCTGATCACCCCAAGATATACTTATGTTCCTAGCTGATCCGCGCCGGGTGCTAGGGACCGGTATGCACCGGCTATGATGTCCTTTCGGAAGAATGAGATCCATGCAAGCGATCGCTGCCGAGGGAAGAATAGACAAAGATATCGAAGAGCTAAGTTCACGCTACCCTAGGTTGCAAGATAGGATCAAAAACACACATATATTCGTGAAAACATAATAGATTCAGATCTGAAATCATGGCACTCGGGCCCTAGTGACAAGCATTAAGCATAGCAAAGTCATAGCAACATCAATCTCAGAACATAGTGGATACTAGGGATCAAACCCTAACAAAACTAACTCGATTACATGATAGATCCCATCCAACCCATCACCGTCCAGCAAGCCTACGATGGAATTACTCACACACGGCGGTGAGCATCATGGAATTGGTGATGGAGGAAGGTTGATGATGCTATGACTTTGCTATGCCTTTGATGTTCTGAGATTGATGTTGCTATGACTTTGCTATGCTTAATGCTTGTCACTAGGGCCCGAGTGCCATGATTTCAGATCTGAATCTATTATGTTTTCACGAATATATGTGTGTTTTTGATCCTATCTTGCAAGTCTATAGTCACCTACTATGTGTTATGATCAGGCAAGCCTGAAGTGACAATAATCGGGACCACTCCCGGTGATGACCATAGTTTGAGGAGTTCATGTATTCACTATGTGTTAATGCTTTGGTCCGGTACTCTATTAAAAGGAGGTCTTAATATCCCTTAGTTTCCTATAGGACCCCGCTGCCACGGGAGGGTAGGACAAAAGATGTCATGCAAGTTCTTTTCCATAAGCACGTATGGCTATATTTGGATTACATGCCTACATTGCATTGATGAACTGGAGCTAGTTCTGTGTTACCCTAGGTTATAACTTCTACATGATGAATTGCATCTGACGTAATTTCCCATCACCGATCCAATGCCTACGAGCTTTACCTATATTGCTTGTCGCTTATTTACTTTTCCGTTGCTATTATCACAAAAACTACAAAAACACTATCGTTACTTTTATTGCTGCTACCGCCACTATCATATTACTTTGCTACTAAACTATCTTGCTGCAGATACTAAGTTTCCAGGTGTGGTTGAATTGACAACTCAGTTGCTAATACTTAAGAGTATTCTTTGGCTCCCCTTGTGCCGAATCAATAAATTTGGGTTGAATACTTTACCCTCGAAAACTGTTGCGATCCCCTACACTTGTGGGTTATCAAGACTATTTTCTGGCGCCGTTGCCGGGGAGCATAACTCTATTCTTTAAGTCACTTGGGATTTATATCTGCTTATCACTATGAAGAATTTGAAGGACTCAAAAACCAAGATCTTACCCTCAACTACGAGGGGACGTAAGGAACTGCCATCCAGCTATGCGCTTGATTCTCCTTTTGTTATGAGTAAACTTGCGACACCTACTCCTGCTATTGAATCTGATATGTCGTATGTTCTTGATGATGCTACTTCTGCTATGTATGATGAAACTACCTCTATGCTTGACACTGTGCCACTAGGTGAAATTCTAGATGAACAAATTGCTAAGGTTAGGGAGAGTGCAAATGTTGATGATATTTATGATAGTGATGATGAAACTACTCCCAATAGATATGAATTGCCTGTTGTGCCTGAGGGTTATGTTATGGATGAAGAAGCTGCTAGAGACTTTCTTGCTTGCAATGATAGATATGATCTTAAGAAATTATTAGCTAAGCTGAAAGAAAAGTCCTTGAATTCTAGAATGAAACATGATCCTGCTTTTGCTACTTCACCTATCTGTGTCACTGATAAAGATTATGAATTCTCTGTTGATCCTGAGTTAATTACTTTGGTTGAATCTGATCCTTTCCATGGCTATGAGTCTGAAACTGTTGTGGCACATCTTACCAAGCTGAATGATATAGCCACCTTGTTTACCAATGATGAAAAGATTCGCTACTACTATATCCTTAAGCTATTTCCGTTCTCGTTAAAGGGTGATGCTAAGACTTGGTTTAATTCTCTTGATCCTGGTTGTGTGCGTAGTCCCCAGGATATGATGTATTACTTCTCTGCTAAATATTTTCCCGCTCATAAGAAACAAGCTACCTTATCGGAAATATATAACTTTGCTCAAACTAAAGAAGAGAGTCTCTCACAAGCTTGGGGGAGGCTTCTCCAGTTACTTAATGCTTTGCTTGATCATCCTCTTGAGATGCATGATATACTTGATGTCTTTTATAATGGACTAACCGATGCTTCCAGAGACCACCTGGATAGTTGTGCTGGTTGTGTTTTCAGGGAAAGAAGAGTGGAACAAGCTGAATTACTATTGAATAATACGCTTGCCAATGAAAATAATTGGACACTTCCTGAACCAGCCCCTAAGCCAACTCCGAAGAAAAGAGGTGTTCTATTTCTCAGTCCTGAAGACATGCAAGAGGCAAAGAAATCTATGAAAGAAAAAGGTATTAAAGCTGACGATGTTAAGAATTTACCGCCTATTGAAGAAATACATGGTCTTGATAACCCGACACAGGTAGTAAAGGTAAATTCTCTTTATAGATTTGATGAAGTGATATTCCTCGTTATAAGTCTGCTAGCCAATGCTTAGATGAGTTTGACAATTTCATTGTGAAACAAGAAAACTTCAATGCTTATGTTGGTAGACAATTACAACACAATGCTCATATGATTGAACGCTTGAGTGATTATCTGTCCAGTGCTAAAGATTAACTGAAACTTATTAGTATACATGCTTCTATGGTCACCACTCAAGTAGAACAAGTACTTAAGGCTCAGAATGATTGCTCAATGAATTAAATAGTAATAATAATGACTATGCTGTAAGAGTTGCTACTAGAGGTGGTAAAATAACTCAGGAACCTCTGTATCCCGAAGGCCACCCTAAGATAATTGAGCAAGATTCTTAGAGAGCTAATTTAGATGCACCTAGTTCTTCTAAAAAGAAGAAAAAAATGATAGGACTTTGCATGCTTCTAGTGAACCTGTAGCTCACCCACCTGAGAATCCCAATGATATATCTGTTTCTGATGCTGAGACACAATCCGGTAATGAACATGAGCTTAGTGATAATATTAATGACGATGTTCATGCTGATGCTCAACCTAGCAATGATAATGATGTAGAGATTGAACATGTTGTTGATCTTGATAACCCACAATCAAAAAATCAACGTTATGATAAGAGAGACTTTGTTGCTAGGAAGCACGGTAGGGAAAGAGAACCATGGGTCAGAAACTCATGCATTTTCCTCCGAAACCATCCAAGAAAAAGGATGATGAAGATTTTGAGCACTTCGCTGAAATGATTAGACCTATCTTTTTGCGTATGCGTTTGACTGATGTGCTTAAAACAAATCCTTATGCCAAGTACATGAAAGATATTATTACCAACAAAAGAAAGATACCTGAAGTAGAAATTTCCACCATGCTTGCCAATTACACTTTTGAGGGTGGAATGCCTAAGAAGTTAGGAGATCCAGGAGTACCTACTATACCTTGCTCCATTAAGAGAAACTATGTTAAAACTGCTTTGTGTGATCTTGGAGCTGGTGTTAGTGTTATGCCTCTCTCTTTATATCGTAGACTTGACTTGAGTAAGTTGACACCTACTGAAATATCTTTGCAAATGGCCGATAAATCAACTGCTATACCTGTCGGTATTTGTGGGGATGTGCATGTAGTAGTTGCAAATGTTACTATTCTAACGGACTTTGTTATACTTGATATTCCCGAGGATGATAGTATGTCTATTATTCTTGGAAGACCTTTTTTGAATACTGCAGGGGCTGTTATTGATTGCAACAAAGGCAATGTCACTTTTCATGTCAATGGTAATGAGCGCACGATACACTTGCCAAGGAAACAACCTCGGGTTCATAGTATCAATTATATTGGAAAAACTTCGACTATTACTATTGGAGGTTTTGAGTTTCCTATTCCTACTATCAAGAAAGCATATGACATACTTATTGTTGGGGACATACATATCCCCATTGAGGTAACATAGTGTTATTAAAAAATTATCCGGTTTCATGTTACTCGAAAAGAGTTTATTAACAAGACCTGATCAACCTTGTTAATGGATTCCTTTTGATGAGCATGGGATAGGTGAATCTAGATAACACAAACCTTTTGCACTCTCCTTTTACTTTCTGTTAATTAGGTTAAATAAAAGAAAAATGGCATTATCTGTCTGTTTCCAGACTTATCCATGCAATAAAAAATATCCCGAAAATAAAAGTTCTCCAAATGCCATGAAAATGAAATATGTTTTTTTCTAGAATATTTAAGAAAATATGGCACTGAACACACAGCGAGGGGAGCCACCACGTGGCCTCGAGGGCACAGGGCGCGCCCCCCTGCCCAGGGCGCGCCCCCTGCCTCGAGGGCCCACGCGACCCCCCTCCACTTATCCTTTCACCCATGCTCTTCTTCTTCCTCCCAAAAAAATCCCCAACCAGCACAAACCCGAGTTCTAGCTCATTTTGCTGCCATTTTCGATCTCCTTGCTCAAAGCACCATTCACCAAACTGTTTGGGGAGATTGTTCCTTGGTATGTTACTCCTCCACTGGTCCAATTAGTTTTTGTTCTAGTGCTTTATTTGTTGCAAATTTGTGCTGCTGTGGTGACCTTGTTCTTGAGCTTGCATGTCAAATTTTCTTGGTCCCAAGTAGTTCTAATGCATAATATAGCCTCTAGGCACTTATAGGAGTTGCTGCTATCAATCTTGTTGAGTTTGGTTAACTTTTATTGTGAGTTACTAAAAATTTCAGAAATTTTCAGAAAAGGAAAATGTTAAAAAGATTATTGAGGGGCTCCTTCGGCAAGAGCTCAGAGGAGAAGAAGAAAGAAGAAAATAAGAAGCCCAAGTATCATCTTCCTCGCATGGCGGAAGTTCGACCGTGCGAATGGCCTTGTAATAATTTCATGATGTCCGCCGATATTTACGAAGACTTTTATTGGATGGCGAATAATGTAGGCCTCACCAACTTCCTCAACGACCAAAAAGAACAATATCTCTTGCTCACCAATATTTTCACGCAAAGTTTTCATTTTCATTCTAGGAAAACACCACCTACGGTGGAGTTTCGCTTATATGATGTGAGTAAGGAGATATCACTGTTAGACTTTTGTGAAATATGCAAAGTACCCTTTGGAGGTAGACTCAATGAACCACGTCATGAAGACGTCGAAGGGTTTATTGATATGATAGCCGTAGGTGAAACTAGACAAGTTGCAGGGGCAAGCATAACTAGTATACACTTCCCTATTCTGCGCTACTTTGTTTTATTTGCTAGTAGATGTTTAATTGGTCGCGGGAACACTGGGAATCTTAGTGCCCCCGTTATTATCATTTTACGCCACGCTTTGTTTCGTGACACAACTTTTAGCTTGGGCGCTGTCGTTGCCAAACGATTGAGTCTTAACCGCTCAAGAGGGCCCGTCTTTGGAGGCATCTTTGCTTCTTGCCTTGCTGAATATTTTAATATACCCATTAGGCATCATGAGAAGGAAGAAAAATTGCTTGCCCCTGTTTATCTAGACTACAAGAGCATGGTAGCTCATGACTTTATTGTTAAAGACAAAAATATGCAGCTCCATTATAAATTGAGGTTTGATGAAATATACTGTGAAATTGTTACCTTCCCTGCACCTTCTTTGTTTGATCTATCTACAGGCGTATTCCTCATCACCTCAGATGTCTTCTACAAGTACCAAGGCCAGGCACAAACTTCAGAGCCTGAGCCAGAACCACCACTTGATCCTTCCCGTCAATCTGTTTATGGGTGGGAGCTGGACGAGCTCGCCAACTAGTGGCGCCCAAAGGACACATCTCAGTACACTGGTGGGAGTGGCTTCGATCTATGGCCATAGACCAACTTAGGCCAAAAGCCTAAGCTTGGGGGAGTATGTGTTTCTCACCGACTTTACATTCATGTTCACACACTTATTCTAGTTGTCTGTGCTCACACTCTTACACTGTATCGTCCATGCTTAGTTTAAACTTCTTTTTCTTAGTCTTTTTTTGTGTGCTAGAACAACCGAGGAAAACAAAAAAAATATTAGTGTAGCTTCTAGCTAGTTTACTTTCTTTGCCTGTAGTAGTAACAAAAAAAAATGAAAACCCAAAAAGATTTCCCGTTCTTCTTTTGCTTGTTGCAAGCTTTCTCGGGTAAATAGTTTCTTTTCTTTTCTTTAGGGGTTGAGAGTAGAAGACCATGATTGAAGATGCTTAGTGGCTCTCATATGCTTTGTTGTTGATTTAACCTTGAGCCATATTACCTTGTCTTCTCTCTTGTATTAAATGCCTGCAGATTCCAGCTTAGTCCAATGCACGTGCACTATTATTATTTTCCACACCGTTCGGTCGTGCGAGTGAAAGGCAATAAGGATGATATATGATGAACTAATTGAGATAAGAAAAGCTGGTATGAATTCGACCTCTCTTGTTTTTGTAAATATGATTGCTCGTCGTTCTTGATTCAGCTTGTTATGAATGAAACATGTTTGCAATGACAATTAGAGAGCATAGTTGCTTATGCCATGCCGAATTAGCCGAGAGTTTATAATGGTCTATCTTGCGTGCCAACATGATATTAAAATGGTTGTGATGTGGTATGATGGGTGGTATCCTCCTCTGAACGATTTAAGAGACTTGACTTGGCACATGTTCACGCATGTAGTTGAAACAAATCAACATAGCCTTCACGATATTTATGTGCATGGTGATTCATATCCTACTCATGCTTGTATTCATTGTTGATTAATTTTAATGCATGTTCATGACCGTTGTTGCTCTCTAGCTGGTCGTTTCCCAGTCTCTTTCTAGCCTTCACCTGTACTAAGCGGGAATACTGCTTGTGCATCCACTTCCATAAACCCCAAAGTTATTCCACATGAGTCCACCATACCTTCCTATATGCGGTATTTACCTGCCGTTCCAAGTAAATTTGTATGTGCCAAACTCTAAACCTTCAAATGAAATTCTGTTTTGTATGCTCGAACAACTCATGTATCAACTAGGGCTATCTATATCTTCCATGCTAGGTGGGTTATTCTCACGATGAGTGGACTCCGCTCAATATTCATGAGAAAATGGCTCGTAACCGGGATGCCCAGTCCCATGCTCAAAATCATAATAATTAAACAAAACTCCCCCAGGGCTGTTGCTTGTTTGGACGGTAACCCATGGATTCGGCTGGTCGTGGAGTGTGCTTGTTGGTGGTTGGGGGAGTATAAACTTTACCATTCTGTTTGGGAACCGCCTATAATGTGCGTAGCATGGGAGATATCGAGATTCTTGATTGTTATGTTGACAATGAGGGTATACCGCTCAAAATGTTATTCAATCTCTATTTAAAAATCGAGCTCTGGCACCTCTACAAATCCTTCTATTAATTTGCATTGAGTATGATCATGACTGGATCTCTTTTACCATGAATTATAATGTCTAGTCAGTCCTTGATCTTTAAAGGTGCTCTGCATTTATGTTTTGCGGTCTCAGAAACGGCTAGCGAGATACCATCCTGTTATATCATATCATGATTGTTTTGAGAAGTGTTGTCATCCGAGGTTTATTATTATTGCTCGCTAGTTGATTATGCTATTGATGTGAGTAGTCTTGAGACCTGAAAGTTATTGTGAATGTGGTTAGTTCATGATCTTGTTGAAAATTCGGATGCTAACTTACATATTTACAACAACAAGAGCAAACAAAGTTTGTCAAAGTTTTTCTTTATCACTTTCAGTTTATCAACTGAATTTCTTGAGGACAAGCAAAGGTTTAAGCTTGGGGGAGTTGATACATCTCCAACGTATCTACTTTTCCAAACCCTTTTGCCCTTGTTTTGGACTCTAACTTGCATGATTTGAATGGAACTAACCCGGACTGACGTTGTTTTCAGCAGAACTGCCATGGTGTTGTTTTTGTGCAGAAATAAAAAGTTCTCGGAATCTCCTGAAAATCAACTGAGAATTATTTCAGAAAATATAAAAAATACCTGCAAGAAGATCCACACCGGGGGGCCCACGGCCTGTCCTCGAGGGTGGGGGGCACACCCCCCTTCCTAGGGCATGCCCCCTGCCTCGAGGGCCCCCCAATACTCCACCAACGTATCCCCAGGTCCTATATATTCCATTTCGGGGAGAAAAATCAAGGAGAAAGAATTATCGCGTTTCACGAGGCGGAGCCATCGCCAAGCCCTAATCTCTCTCGGGAGGGCTGATCTGGAGTCCGTTCGGGGCTCCGGAGAGTGGAGATCGTCGCCATCGTCATCATCAACCTTCCTCCATCACCAATTCCATGATGCTCACCGCCGTGTGTGAGTAATTCCATCGTAGGCTTGCTGGACGGTGATGGGTTGGATGGGATCTATCATGTAATCAAGTTAGTTTTGTTAGGGTTTGATCCCTAGTATCCACTATGTTCTGAGATTGATGTTGCTATGACTTCGCTATGCTTAATGCTTGTCACTAGGGCCCGAGTGCCATGATTTCAGATCTGAACCTATTATGTTTTCATGAATATATGTGTGTTCTTGATCCTATCTTGCAAGTCTATAGTCACCTACTATGTGTTATGATGAGGCAACCCCGAATGACAATAATCGGGACCATTCCCGGTGATGACCATAGTTTGAGGAGTTCATGTATTCACTATGTCTTAATGCTTTGGTCCGGTACTATATTAAAAGGAGGACTTAATATCCCTTAGTTTCCAATAGGACCCCGCTGCCACGGGAGGGTAGGACAAAAGATGTCATGCAAGTTCTTTTCCATAAGCACGTATGACAATATTCGGAATACATGCCTACATTGCATTGATGAACTGGAGCTAGTTCTGTGTCACCCTAGGTTATAACTTCTATATGATGAATTGCATCTGACGTAATTTCCCATCACCGATCCAATGCCTACGAGGTTTACCTATATTGCTTGTCGCATATTTACTTTTCCGTTGCTATTACCACAAAAACTACAAAAACACTATCGTTACTTTTATTGCTGCTACCGGCACCATCATATTACTTTGCTACTAAACTATCTTGCTGCAGATACTAAGTTTCCAGGTGTGGTTGTGTTGACAACTCTGCTGCTAATACTTAAGAGTATTCTTTGTCTCCCCTTGTGTCGAATCAATAAATTTGGGTTGAATACTTTACCCTCGAAAACTGTTGCGATCCCCTACACTTGTGGGTTATCAAGCTTCAACATCGCCCCTGGGGATCCTTCCACAGAAGCCCTTGGTGGCGATCCATCAGCTCTGGAAGGCAGTGAGGCAGGCTGCCCTTGGGAAAGCCCACCCTGAGCCATTTCCTCTCCTTCCGCGACCTCCGTGAGGGGGAGCTTTCCGCCAATATCACCAGTAAGTGCAGTCTCCTTTGTGCCCCCGTGTCGGGGGCTGAGCAGAGGGGTTGGCATCGGAGCACTCGTGTCGCCCCCTCCCGGACATGTCTCCTCCCCTGTTGCCGGCAAGTCATCGCGCCTGAGCTGCTTGGACCGGTGGATGAGGGTCTCCATATCCTCCTCCTCCTCCTCCTCCCTGGTGGCAATCAACATATAAGAATAGTTAAAGGATGAAGGCAAAGAGGCCAAAGAAGATTCATAGGAGAGAAAGTGCAAGAGGAATAAGAGATCACTTACTCTTCATCGATGAGCATGGAGTTTAGCTCAAACTACATGGGGGGCGTGGCGGCCCTGCTCCTCTTCTGGGGCAAAGGATCGGAGCTCCTCGACGGCTTCAGGCCCTGCCGGGGAATAGGGGGCTACGATGAAGATGAGCTCCGCAAAGAGCTCGACTGACTTCCCAAATCATCATCCGGGGGTGGAGGACGCTTGGCGGGCCGTGCCATGGCTCCGAAGTGACAAGGAGAATGGCGACGGATGGCTTCAACAGCACCGGCCTTGGCGGCAGCCTCTTCCGTCCCTCGAGCCGCTGGCGCGGGGATGAGAGTTGTTGCTCCTCGACTGACTGCCTGCTTGCGGACGCACGGACCCAATTGCGGCTCGAGGCTTGGGGGCCCTCCGTGAGCCACCCCTCTCCTGGTATCTCCACATCTTCATCCCCCTCTTCCGCAAGAGATTCTGTCGCCGCAGTGTATAGAGCCTCAATCCGGAAAAGGCCATCCCTGGCAAACTCCTCCTGCCAACCTCTTCTGAGGCCGACTTTCCGCCTTTGCCACGGGAGGAGGTTCCTCCACTAGTTTTCCCGTGGCCATTCGCTGCCTTCTCGGCCATTTCTTCTGCCGCAGCTTGGGCTGCTCTATCCCCTCCAATCACTTCTTGATAAATGCCACATCCACTTGGGGGTGCATTTGTAAATCTGAGTCTCCACCCTGGTAGCCCTTTCTTCCAGAGTGGAGGACCATTCCAACTCTTCATCTAGAGTAGGCAACTGCCAGCCACTTGAAACGCCAGCGACATTGCATTGGGGCATCCATTGTAGGATTCGGGTCCTGGCGGAGTTGACGTTCAGCGGGACAATGTCTGCCCGCAGCGAAAACAGCCCAAAGCGGCCGAACAGTTAGTCGCACAGCCAAGCATGGCCATAAACCATCAGGTTGTTGGCCAGGCCGGGAAGTAGCCTCATCCTATCCACGACATCCCCATATTCCCACGCAAATCTATCCCTTTTCTACAGAGGAGCGATTCGGCGGAGAAGAAAATCTGCTCCCACATGCTCCACAGTTAACCCGGCAGCCTTCAAGCGAGTAATCCTATTGATTGCCGAGCGGAGCCTGTCTTCGGTGAGGCCAAACTCCTTCCAATCACTACCGTGCTCAATGCATTATGTCCTTGCCTGGCAGAACTCGGGGGCTTCTTTGTTCTGGATCCAACACCAATCGCCTCTCCATTCCTCCCAACGTGTGCGCTCGTTCCAGAGATATAGTCCCAATCTTTCCGCGGTATCACCCGTGGCATCCAGCTTATGTTGCCTGAATGATGGTTCTTATTCTCCACCCGCGGGATGAAATAATGCCAGAACGTATCAACTTCAGGGGCCACCCCAACGAAATTGTCGCAAAGATGGGTGAAAATCGCCATACACGCCATTGCATTCGAAGTGAAATCCAAAAGATGGAACCCGTAAAACGCCATCATCGCCTCAAAGAAATCCGAATAAGGGGGACAGAGACCACAAATGAAGTATGCACAGAATAAGCGGTATGAATCTAGCGGGTCTTCCTTCCCCTCCGCCAAGACATTGGGAGCACCGTGCCCCTCCGGGACAATACTGCTACTTCTCGACCTTGCGTTGTATTCCCTCAAAGAGGAAAGGGTGATGCAGCATAGTAGCGTAAGAATTTCCCTCAGTTTTGGAGAACCAAGGTATCTATACAGTAGGAGACCCCGCGCGAGCCCTTCGTACCTGCACAAAAAAATAAGAACCTTGCAGCCAACGCGATAAAAGGGGTTGTCAATCCCTTTTCGGTCACTTAGAAAAGTGAGATCTGATAGATAAGATAAGATAATATTTTTGGTATTTTTGGTATAGAGAAAAAGTAAATAATGCAAAGTAAAGTAAATAGTTGATGGAAGATTAATATGATGAAGATAGACCTGGGGGCCATAGCTTTCACTAGTGGCTTCTCTCATGATAGCAGATTTCTATGGTGGGTGAACAAATTACTGTCGAGCAATTGATAGAAAAGCGCATAGTTATGAGAATATCTAGGCATGATCATTGTACATAAGCATCACGTCCGTGACAAGTAGACCGAAACGATTCTGCATCTACTACTATTACTCCACACATAGACCGCTATCCAGCATGCATCTAGAGTATTAAGTTCATAAGAACAGAGTAATGCTTTAAGCAAGATGACATGGTGTAGAGGGATAAAATCAAGCAATATGATATAAAACCCATATTTTTATCCTTGATGGCAACAATAAAATACGTGCCTTGCTGCCCCTGCTTTCACTAGGAAAGGACACCGCAAGATTGAACCCAAAGCCAAGCACTTCTCCCATTGCAAGAACTATAGATCTAGTAGGCCAAACCAAACCGATAATTCGAAGAGACTTGCAAGGATATTTAAATCATACATAAAAGATTTCAGAAAAGAATCCAATATTGTTCATAGATAATCTTGATCATAAATCCACAATTCATCGGATCTCGACAAACACACCGCAAAAAGATTACATCGAATAGATCTCCTCGAAGATCGAGGAGAACTTTGTATTGAGATCCAAAGAGAGAGAAGAAGCCATCTAGCTAATAACTATGGATCCGAAGGTATGTGGTAAACTACTCACAACTCATCGGAGAGGCTATGGTGTTGATGTAGAAGCCCTCCGTGATCGATGCCCCCTCCGATGGAGCTCCGGAACAGGCCCCAAGATGGGATCTCACGGGTACAGAAGGTTGCGGCGGTGGAATTAGGGTTTCATGGTGCTCCTCGATAGTTTCAGGGTACGTACGTATATATAGGAGGAAGAGGGACATCAGAGGAGTAACAGGGCGCCCACGAGGGTGGGAGGCGCGCCTACCCCCTGGTTGCGCCCCTTGCCCTCGTGGCCGCCTCTCTCGCTTCCTGACGTGTAGTCCAAGTCTTCTGTGTTGATATGGTTCCAAAAATAACTCTCCCGAAGGTCTCATTCCGTTTGGACTCTGTTTGATATCCCTTTTCCGCGAAACACTGAAATAGGCAAAAAACAGCAGTTTGCACTAGGCCTTGGGTTAGTAGGTTAGTCCCAAAAATAATATAAAAGTGTATAATAAAGCCCATTAAACACCCAAAATAGATAATATAATAGCATGGAACAATAAAAAATTATAGATACATTGGAGACGTATCAAGCATCCCCAAGGTTAAGTCCTGCTCGTCCTCGAGTAGGTAAATGATAAAAATGGAATTTTTGATGTGGAATGCTAACTGTCAGGCCCAAGATGCGATTCTATCCCGATCACCTGACACTTACGTGATTGGGGCACAACTGCATTTCGGGCGCTTAGCAAGATGGATATCATTACAACGTACCATTACATACATACATAGGGGATACAACATTACATACAAGTCACATGAATACAACAATATCAATACAAGTATCCGACTACAAATACAAACAAGAAGAGCACCAAAGACATCCATCTGCTATCCCAGGCTGCTGACCTGGAACCTAACCCAAGACTGAAGAAGAAGAACTCCAACAAAAGAACAACGCTCTCACGTCAAGACATCGGAAACCTGCACCTGCAACTGTTGTTGTAGTATCTGTGAGCCACGAGGACTCAGCAATCCCATAACCATGGGTAACAAGACTATCAAAGCTTAATAGGTAGGAAGAGGTAAAGTGGTGAGGTTGCAGCAGCGGCTAAGCAAAACATATGGTGGCTAACTTACGAGTACAAGAATAAGATGAGCATCTACGCAAACGGTCGCAAAAGTAGTGATCGCTAAAGATCCTGAACTACATACGAGTCAAACATAACCCCACCGTGTTCTCTTCTCAAAATGAAAAGAGACAGTCACGGTTACTCACACAGTTGTGTGTTTTACTTCGTATCCTCTGTCAAGTTTTCTACAACCGGACATTAACAAATTCCCATCTGCCACATAACCGCGGGCACGGCTTTCGAAAGATCATAACCCTGCAGGGGTGTCCCAACTTAGCCCATCACAAGCTCTCATGATTAGCAGAAGTGATAAATATAATATCATCACCCCTTATCTTAGGGAAATCCGATCAGGCTCGGCTTCCCGGTGCACAAGACATATCGACAATGGTAAAACAAGTCCAGCAAGACCTCCCGGTGTGTCGACACCCTGTTAGTAGCCGCGTGTATCTCGTCTCAGGCCACAACCGGATGGGCGATGCTACGTGTAAAACCAATCCTCGACTTTCCCCGTGGTGGCCCCGCAGGCTCCCCGTTTGGGACCAACACCATCAGCACTGGCCCCCTGCTATGTAGAAAGAATCCTCGGGTAGCGCTAACTCCCTATGCGATTTAATTAATTAATTAAGTTGTTATTATGAGCAAATTAAAACCAATGTTGGGCCTTGCCGGAGGAGTTTTATTCAAAGACGAACTGTCAAGGGGTCCCCATCGACCCATCGTGTAAGGAACGCAAAATCAAGGAACATAATGCCGGTTTATCGGCGCCTAAGGTGGCATGAGTGGAACAAAACACCGAGCAAAAGGCCAAGCCTTCCACCCATGCCCAGTATATAGGTGTGTTAATAATAATAATAATAGATATTGTGATATTCCAACAACAAGTTCCCTCCTGGAATGACCTTCATCTTCACCTGCAACTAACAACGCTATAAGAGGGGCTGAGCAAGCGGGTAACATAGCCAAACAGTGGTTTTGCTAGGAAGGTTTCAAAGGTTAGAGGTTTCATGGAAACAAGGAGAGGCTGACAATAAGATGGGTAGCGCGACATGTAACGATAGCATCGAGACAACTAAGCAAAGGCAATGATAGTAAATGTATCCAAGGGTATGGTCATCTTGCCTGAGATCCCGCAAGGAAGAAGAATGGATCCATGAAGAAGACGAAGAAGTAGCCTTGAAGAAGAACCACGGGTAGACGAGCGAATCCTCACAACGCCACGGAACAAGCACTAACGAGAAGAAGCAAGCAATACGGTAAACAAACCACTCAAGAACATAACAATATGCACTACCAAGTATGATGCAAAACAAGTCTACTTATGATGCACAAAAAGTCTACACAGGAAGCAAAACTTGGCAAGGTAGGAAGCACAGAAAACATCACAGGTTTACATATGATGCATACATGGCAAGGTATGATGCAAGACAATTCTATACAGGAAGCATGACTGATGCACTAAGGAAGCACAGCAGATGCACTTAGGAAGCACAGAGAGTCAACATAGGAAGCACGGAGATATAGCACAAAGGGCACGACAATATGCAACAAGCAAGATACTTCAAAACATGTTAACAAGAGTATAATTTGAATCTACATGCGAAAACACACAAGTTACATATAGGACTTGCTCAAAACGGAGCAACGGGCTAAAAGTTACACCCGGAACAATAAACATGCACAAGCTAAAATTAACAGCCACATAGCAACTTTGGAGCATGATAAATATAAGCTACATCACTCAAACATCATGGCAAGAAGCATGAACATAAAGTAGACATATCCTACAGCAAACAAGTCCATTGGAGCACCTCCAAAGGAGACATGGATCAATAGCAACAAGCTATGACATTCTGAACATGACAACAAAATCCTGGCAGCAACATTTTATAGCAACTTGGGAGCAAGAGTTAAATATGCTACAGCCACTCAAATAAGCATGTGAGAGCATGAATGGATAGCCAACAATATATACAACAAGGAATCATCAATAGTCACCCCAAAACTATCATGGTGCCTAGAACAACAAGCAAACATGGCATCTGGAAATTACAGATTCCAGACTTAGTGAAATTTCACTAAGTGTTAAAACAACAGTTTTTATCATGGCATGTTTGAGAGCATGTTTAAGTCAACACAAGGCATATCATGGAAAGTTAAATACACCACCTCAAAGAGCACATCATGGAGATTCTAAAACACCTAGGCATGTGACATGTGGACAAACACAACAATAGCAAAGAGCAATTGAAATCAGCACCTCATAACAAGTTTCCGGACATAACAGCCACATGCACTTTTGCAACATAGATAAACATGGCAATATGAACTCAAACAAGCATGCTATAGCAACCCACATGTAGAGCATCTCATGATGAACATGTGGACATATCATTTGCATCATTTGGATAAACATGCACCAAGTTATCACATCACGAACATAGCAACAAAATAACAACTAACAACAGTTTATAACAAGTAGCACTCTTGCAACAGATTTTTAAGCATCTAGATGAACTCAAACATGCATGGCACAATGGAATAAAGTATAGAGCATATCCCCACGATCATTTTGACATATCATTCACTCAAAACGGATAAGCACACAAAAAGTTATCATCATGCAAAACAAAATATGAGTTTTCTGGGACTTAGCAGAAAAACAACCTAGGGTTGGGCGGACAGTGTCCGGTCCGGACGGACACGTCCGTCGGTGGGGATGGACGCGGGTCCCACCGGTCAGCGAGACGGAGAGGAGAGGCCAGACATGTCCGTCGACGGCGACGGGCGTGGGGTCCACCTGTCGGCGAGGAGAGCCGGCGTTGACCCGGACCCTCCCGATCCGATCGGGACGACCGGCGGAGGCAGGCGGAGGGGCGCCGGCGGGTCGGCGAGCTCCGGGGAGGAGGAGGCCGGCGGTGAGGCAGGGCTCGCCGGCGGCGGGAGGTCGGGGCATGCGGCGCTCGGTAGAAGCTTCGACGGGGAAGCGAGCGAGGCAGTCGGAGCGAGGCGGCGAGGGGCGGAGCGCTCCGGCGAGCTCCCTCCGCGGGCGGACGGCGACCTAGAGGAGGTGGCCGGCGGTGAACCTGCTCCGGCAGGCCAGGTCGCCGGCGGGCGGGGACGACGCGCTGGGGAGGAGCGCTCGAGGCAGACGCTGAGCGGGGAGCGGGGAACGGGCCCGCGGCGCGGGGGTTGGGCCCGGGGGAGCCCAGATCGGCCCATGGCGGGCTGCGGCCGGGCCGAGGCGGGCCAGGCGCTGCGGGAGGGCGCTGAGGGGCGCTGGCGACGTGGTTTCGGCCACCTGGCGCGAGGCGATTGGCCAGGGGGCTGCAGGACGGCGGCTGGCCCTATAGGGGCGCGCCAAGTGGCGATGACGTGGCGGATCCGACTAGAAAACGAGGAGGAGGGCTGGTGGCGCGGTTTTTAGGAGAGGGCCGGCTGGGTGGCGGCTGAGGAGTGGGGAGGTGAGGAATTTGAGGAGGGAGGTAGGAGAAGGACAAAAATGGCATGGGGAGGAGTATATATAAGGCAGGGGGGGCTAAGATTAGGGTTTGGGGGTGTTTTAGAGCCCTCCGATCGCGATCCGACGGATCCGATCGCGAGGGGAGTTAGGATGGGCCTAGGGGAGGCTAGTGGGCTGTGTTAGAGGGGCTTGGGCTGAGCGGAGAGAAGGGAAAGAGGCCCGCGGAGGTTTTTCGGAGACCGAAAACGTTCGACGAAATAACCGGCGACTAGTGCCGCTATATAAATCCGTTGGGCTATCAAACGAGCTCCGAATGCGATGAAATTTGGCAGGCGGCCTGTCTACACCATAATAAGACCACATGACAAGTTTCATCCCATTCCGAGAACATTTTTCGGCCACTCATAAAATAAAAATTCGGAGGCACCGCGGGTGCGTGCAAGTGTGTCTGGCTCAGAACGGACAACAAAAAGGACGAGGAGACTCGGACGGATGCAAGTTTTTAAAACATGCTGATGCAACACACAAGATGACATGGCAAGATGCAACACGCAAGCAGATGACAGGGCAATGTCTACGAATAACTGGCTAACACCTGGCGCACCGGTCTCGGGGTGTCACAACACTCCCCTACTAACAAGAGATCTCGTCCCGAGATCTTAGGAACGAGACGGGAAGGAAAAGGAACAACAAAGTTCTTCGAGGTCAACAGAGTGAAAGGAAAGCCCCTTGAGAGGATGAGCCACTTGAAAAGAAGAAAACGACGAGGAAGAACGAAGTTGCAAGGACTTCGTTAAATAAGATAGCAAGGAATACAACGAGAATCAAGGAGGTTGAAAGGCACGAAGCACGAACTGAAACAACGAGAATGAATTCGAAACCACTCCGGTTGAAAAAGATAGCAAAGGAATCTCCATGAAGGAATTCGGGTAGCACTCCGGCTGAAACTGGAAGAAATAGCACACCGGTTGACCATGAATGGCATAGGACAAGAACTTGAGAAGATGGAATAAAAACATGACGAAATGAACAAGACAATGCCTCCGGAAGAATTAAAGAATGGAATTAAAAGAATGGAGAAGAGGATGACAACTTTCACGACGAATGAATTCGAAAGAGGATCTTCAGAAGAAAGGCTTGAACGGAGCTGTTGAGATGATCAACAACAAAAGAATAAGCTTGTTGTGGACTTATGGAACTCATCTCAAAACTTGAGGTGAATTATGCCGCAACGAAAAGATGGATTAGCTGAGAATGAAGAAAGAAATGCAAAACTCCACTACAAAAGGATACGGAGAATTATTTGCACTCGAGAGGCAAGAATAAGAATGCTTGAGCTGCTCCGGAAGAATTAGCTGAACGCTTGAAGAATGAATTAAATGATGGAGAACCACCAAGAAGAACTCCGGTAAAAATGAAAGGATGATGAAATAGAAATGACGGACGAAAAGAATAAGATTAAAGCCTTGCGACGATTAGACGGGGTTCCGACGAGATAGCCGAGAAAAAAAAAACTTGAACTCCGGAAAGAAAAGAATAAAAGCACTTGGAACTAGAATTTATTCCTGAAGAATAAACTCCGAAGGAAGGGATTAAATCAACTCGATGAAAAGAATAAGAATTATGTTATGCTTCTCCTCCATCAATTAAATTGATGAGAAGCAATGGACTCGCATATCACTTATTCTCGATGAAATTGATTTAAAGAAGAATATATCGCGAACTTGCGAAATCTTCATGGAACACCGGTATGATTGGAATGAACGAATGAATTGATATGATAACACCGGAAAGAAATGTTGAGCGAATCACCGGAAGGAATTGAAGCCAAGTGAAGAAAATGAACGAACCACCGGGAAGAATTAATCGAATGATGAAAACAACAAACCACCGTAAGGAATGAAAATAGAACGACGCAAGACGACAAGCCACCGGGAAGAATTGAGATTGAGTGAACACGAGAGAATGAATCTCCGGGAAGAATAAAGCACTTGAGGACAATTGAATGACGAAAACGAAGAGATCACGAACTGATTAAAGAATACTTGAACGAAGCACCGGAAAGAATGTGAGACGAACGAAGAGGCATCAATGAAGAATATTTGGAGGACGAAGTTGAAAACTGAGAACGAAGAAATCTTCTGAAATGATGGCCTTCGGAGGAACACAATGAAAAGAATTCTTGAAGTACTCCGGAAGAATGAAAAGACGAAAGGTTTAACCAATGATGAAAAGAATTGAAAGCGATCTTGGAGAAGGCATATGACTGATGAAATTCATACTTACGTCACACTTGAAATAATTTAGGAACACTCTGGGAAATCGAGTCAGGTAAGATCCTGGGAAAGACCTGTGGGCTATGAGCCCACCGAAGAGAAAACACCGTTGAAAAGGATTGGAAGGAGAAGATGCACCAGAACAATTGAAAAACTCGAATGAGGTGACAACCTCGAATTAATTGGAACACAAACAACTCTCTTGAGAATGACTTTGGAACTCCGGAATGATTAAATTGCGAGAGGTAAACGAGCAAAGTGAAGCAATTGAGCCGAGGAAAAGAATATGAAGAACACCGAATAGTTGAGTTGAATCCACCGGAAAAGAAGAAGACGTGAAGAATATCAACCGAGAGAAGAACTCATCGGAGAAGAAAAAACAAGAATGATGACGAGCTAGACGAGAATTCACCAGTTGAAATAACTGAGGAAAGAATGCAAAGGATTCACACGAGTAGGATAGATACCCGATTAAGGAATCTGGCTCCGAGAACCAAAAGGGTGGGCGGGTGGGAAAAAGAAGGAACACATCGGACGGAGAAAACACCGTCGGTTGAAAAGAACTGAGGTTGAACTTGCAAAAGAAGAAGAGGGTTGAATCCACTTGACGAGAGATGCACCAGATGAAAGAACAAACAACGCAACGAACGGAAACTAACCACGTGATCCTAAAAAAAATTGAAGGGGAAGAGGAGCAATTCAAAACACCTACGTCAAGATTCCTCACCAGAGCGACGAAGGGGCAGGGGAGTAAAAGAATTCCTACTCTCCGATATAACTAGACTCCGAAAAAAAAAATCTGCTAGACTCAACACGGCAAAACTACGATCAATCAAGGGGGCTCCTATGGTCGGTCGAGGCTCTGATACCAACTTGTCAAGCCCAAGATGCGATTCTATCCCGATCATGTGACACTTACGTGATTGGGGCACAACCGCATTTCGGGCGCTTAGCAAGATGGATATCATTACAACGTACCGTTACATACATACATAGGGGATACAACATTACATACAAGTCACATGAATACAACAATACCAATACAAGTATCCGACTACAGATACAATCAAGAAGAGCACCAAAGACATCCATCTGCTATCCCAGGCTGCCGACCCGGAACCTAACCCAAGACTGAAGAAGAAGAACTCCAACAAAAGAACAACGCTCTCACGTCAAGACATCGGAAACCTGCACCTGCAACTGTTGTTGTAGTATCTGTGAGCCACGAGGACTCAGCAATCCCATAACCATGGGTAACAAGACTATCAAAGCTTAATAGGTAGGAAGAGGTAAAGTGGTGAGGTTGCAGCAGCGGCTAAGCAAAACATATGGTGGCTAACTTACGAGTACAAGAATAAGATGAGCATCTACGCAAACGGTCGCAAAAGTAGTGATCGCTAAAGATCCTGAACTACATACGAGTCAAACATAACCCCACCGTGTTCTCTTCTCAAAATGAAAAGAGACAGTCACGGTTACTCACACAGTTGTGTGTTTTACTTCGTATCCTCCGTCAAGTTTTCTACAACCGGACATTAACAAATTCCCATCTGCCACATAACCGCGGGCACGGCTTTCGAAAGATCATAACCCTGCAGGGGTGTCCCAACTTAGCCCATCACAAGCTCTCACGATTAGCTGAAGTGATAAATATAATATCATCACCCCTTATCTTAGGGAAATCCGATCAGGCTCGGCTTCCCGGTGCACAAGACATTTCGACAATGGTAAAACAAGTCCAGCAAGACCTCCCGGTGTGTCGACACCCTGCTAGTAGCCGCGCGTATCTCGTCTCAGGCCACAATCGGATGGGCGATGCTACGAGTAAAACCAATCCTCGACTTTCCCGTGGTGGCCCCGCAGGCTCCCCGTTTGGGACCAACACCATCAGCACTGGCCCCCCTGCTATGTAGAAAGAATCCTCGGGTAGCGCTAACTCCCTATGCGATTTAATTAATTAATTAAGTTGTTATTATGAGCAAATTAAAACCAATGTTGGGCCTTGCTGGAGGAGTTTTATTCAAAGACGAACTGTCAAGGGGTCCCCATCTACCCATCGTGTAAGGAACGCAAAATCAAGGAACATAATGCCGGTTTATCGGCGCCTAAGGTGGCATGAGTGGAACAGAACACCGAGCAAAAGGCCAAGCCTTCCACCCATGCCCAGTATATAGGTGTGTTAATAATAATAATAGATATTGTGATATTCCAACAACAAGTTCCCTCCTGGAACGACCTTCATCTTCACCTGCAACTAACAACGCTATAAGAGGGGCTGAGCAAGCGGGTAACATAGCCAAACAGTGGTTTTGCTAGGAAGGTTTCAAAGGTTAGAGGTTTCATGGAAACAAGGAGAGGCTGACAATAAGATGGGTAGCGCGACATGTAACGATAGCATCGAGACAACTAAGCAAAGGCAATGATAGTAAAGGTATCCAAGGGTATGGTCATCTTGCCTGAGATCCCGCAAGGAAGAAGAACGGATCCATGAAGAAGACGAAGAAGTAGCCTTGAAGAAGAACCACGGGTAGGCGAGCGAATCCTCACAACGCCACGGAACAAGCACTAACGAGAAGAAGCAAGCAATACAGTAAACAAACCACTCAAGAACATAACAATATGCACTACCAAGTATGATGCAAAACAAGTCTACTTATGATGCACAAAAAGTCTACACAGGAAGCAAAACTTGGCAAGGTAGGAAGCACAGAAAACATCACAGGTTTATATATGATGCATACATGGCAAGGTATGATGCAAGACAATTCTATACAGGAAGCATGGCTGATGCACTAAGGAAGCACAGCAGATGCACTTAGGAAGCACAGAGAGTCAACATAGGAAGCACAAAGATATAGCACAAAGGGCACGACAATATGCAACAAGCAAGATACTTCAAAACATGTTAACAAGAGTATAATATGAATCTACATGCGAAAACACACAAGTTACATATAGGACTTGCTCAAAACGGAGCAACGGGCTAAAAGTTACACCCGGAACAATAAACATGCACAAGCTGAAATTAACAGCCACATAGCAACTTTGGAGCATGATAAATATAAGCTACATCACTCAAACATCATGGCAAGAAGCATGAACATAAAGTAGACATATCCTACAGCAAACAAGTCCATTGGAGCACCTCCAAAGGAGACATGGATCAATAGCAACAAGCTATGACATTCTGAACATGACAACAAAATCCTGGCAGCAACATTTTATAGCAACTTGGGAGCAAGAGTTAAATATGCTACAGCCACTCAAATAAGCATGTGAGAGCATGAATGGATAGCCAACAATATATACAACAAGGAATCATCAATAGTCACCCCAAAACTATCATGGATTTGCCTAGAACAACAAGCAAACATGACATCTGTAAATTACAGATTCCAGACTTAGTGAAATTTCACTAATTGTTAAAACAACAGTTTTTATCATGGCATGTTTGAGAGCATGTTTAAGTCAACACAAGGCATATCATGGAAAGTTAAATACACCACCTCAAAGAGCACATCATGGAGATTCTAAAACACCTAGGCATGTGACATGGGGACAAACACAACAATAGCAAAGAGCAATTGAAATCAGCACCTCATAACAAGTTTCCGGACATAACAGCCACATGCACTTTTGCAACATAGATAAACATGGCAATATGAACTCAAACAAGCATGCTATAGCAACCCACATGTAGAGCATCTCATGATGAACATGTGGACATATCATTTGCATCATTTGGATAAACATGCACCAAGTTATCACATCACGAACATAGCAACAAAATAACAACTAACAGTAGTTTATAACAAGTAGCACTCTTGCAACAGATTTTTAAGCATCTAGATGAACTCAAACATGCATGGCACAATGGAACAAAGTGTAGAGCATATCCCCACGATCATTTTGACATATCATTCACTCAAAACGGATAAGCACACAAAAAGTTATCATCATGCAAAGATAGCAACAACATATGAGTTTTCTGGGACTTAGCAGAAAAACAACCTAGGGTTGGGCGGACAGTGTCCGGTCCGTCGGTGGGGATGGACGCGTGTCCCACCGGTCAGCGAGACGGAGAGGAGAGGCCGAACATGTCCGTGCCCAGACGGACATGTCCGTCGGCGGCGACGGGCGCGTGGTCCACCTGTCGGCGAGGAGAGCTGGCGTTGACCCGGACCCTCCCGATCTGATCGGGACGACCGGCGGAGGCAGGCGGAGGGGCACCGGCGGGTCGGCGAGCTCCGGGGAGGAGGAGGCCGGCGGTGAGGCAGGGCTCGCCGGCGGCGGGAGGTCGGTGCAGGCGGCGCTCGGCAGAAGCTTCGACGGGGAAGCGGGCGAGGAAGTCGGAGCGAGGCGGCGAGGGGCGGAGCGCTCCGGCGGGCTCCCTCTGCGGGCGGACGGCGACCTGGAGGAGGTGGCCGGCGGCGAACCTGCTCCGGCAGGCCAGGTCGCCGTCGGGCAGGGACGACGCGCTGGGGAGGAGCGCTCGAGGCAGACGCTGAGCGGGGAGCGGGGAGCGGGCCCGCGGCGCGGGGGTTGGGCCCGGGGGAGCCCAGATCGGCCCACGGCGGGCTGCGGCTGGGCCGAGGCGGGCCAGGTGCGGCGGGAGGGCGCTGAGGGGCGATGGCGACGTGGTTTCGGCCACCTGGCGCGAGGCGATTGGCCAGGGGGCTGCAGGACGGCGGCTGGCCCTATAGAGGCGCGCCAAGTGGCGATGACGTGGCGGATCCGGCCAGAAAACGAGGAGGACGGCTGGTGGCGCGGTTTTTAGGAGAGGGCCGGCTGGGTGGCGGCTGAGGAGTGGGGAGGTGAGGAATTTGAGGAGGGAGGTAGGAGAAGGCCAAAAATGGCATGGGGAGGAGTATATATAAGGCAGGGGGGCTAAGATTAGGGTTTGGGGGTGTTTTAGAGCCATCCGATCATGGTCCGACGGATCCGATCGCGAGGGGAGTTAGGATGGGCCTAGGGGAGGCTAGTGGGCTGTGTTAGAGGGGCTTGGGCTGAGAGGAGAGAAGGGAAAGAGGCCCGCGGAGGTTTTGCGGAGACCGAAAATGTTCGACGAAATAACCGGCGACTAGTGCCGCAATATAAATCCGTTGGGCTATCAAACGAGCTCCGAATGCGATGAAATTTGGCAGGCGGCCTGTCTACACCATAATAAGACCACATGACAAGTTTCATCCCATTCCGAGAACATTTTTCGGCCACTCATAAAATAAAAATTCGGAGGCACCGCGAGCGCGTGCAAGTGTGTCTGGCTCAGAACGGACAACGGAAAGGACGAGGAGACTCGGACGGATGCAAGTTTTTAAAACATGCTGATGCAACACACAAGATGACATGGCAAGATGCAACACGCAAGCAGATGACATGGCAATGTCTATGAATAACTGGCTGACACCTGGCGCACCGGTCTCGGGGTGTCACACTAACCAACATAATTCTCAATGTAATTTTCTTTATTGTGGCATGAATGTTCATATCCGGAAGATTCAAGACAAAAAGTCTATATTGACATAAGAATAATAATACTTCAAGCATACTAACAAAGCAGTCATGTCTTCTCAAAATAACATGGCCAAAGAAAGTTCATCCCTACAAAATCATATAGTTAGGCTATGCTCCATCTTCGTCCCACAAAATACTCCAATCATGCACAACCCCGGTTTCAGCCAAACACTTGTTTCATACTTTAATTTTTTCAAACTCTTTCAACTTTCACGCAATATATGAGCGTAAGCCATGGACATAGCACTATGTGGAATAGAGTGGTGGTTGTGGAGAAGACAAAAAGAGGAAGATGATCTCACATCAACTAGGCGTATCAATGGGCTATGGAGATGCCCATCAATAGATATCAATGTGAGTGAGCAGGGATTGCCATGCAACAGATGCACTAGAGCTATAAATGTATGAAAGCTCAACAAGGGAAACTAAGTGGGTGTGCATCCAACTTGCTTGCTCACGAAGACCTAGGGCATTTTGAGGAAGTCCATCATTGGAATATACAAGCCAAGTTCTATAATGAAAATTCCCACTAGTATATGAAAGTGACAAAACAAGAGACTCTCTATCATGATAGTGACAAAACAAGCTACTTTGAAGCACCAGTGTGGACAAAGATAGTAGCATTGCCCCTTTTTTCTTTTTCTTTTCCTTTCCTTTTTTTGGCCTTTTTTTCTTTGGCCTTTCATTCTTTTTTTCCTTTTTTATTTTTTTATTTGCGACAATGCTCTAATAATGATGATCATCACACTTCTATTTATTTACAACTTGATACTAGAACAAAGTATGCCTCTATATGAATGCCTCCGGCGGTGTACCGAGATGTGCAATGAATCAAGAGTGACATGTATGAAACATTATCCATGGTGGCCTAGCCACAAATACGATGTCAACTACATGATCATGCATGGCAATATGACAATGATGAAGCGTGTCTTATGAACGAAATGGTGGAAAGTTGCATGGCAATATATCTCGGAATGGCTACGGAAATGCCATAATAGGTAGGTATGGTGGCTGTTTTTAGGAAGGTATATGGTGGGTGTATGGTACCGGCGAAAGTTGCGCGGTACAAGAGAGGCTAGCAATGGTGGAAGAGTGAGAGTGCGTATAATCCATGGACTCAACATTAGCCATAAAGAACTCACATACTTATTGCAAAAATCTACAAGTCATCAAAACAAAGTACTACATGCATGCTCCTAGGGGAAGGGTTGGTAGGAGTTAACAATCGCGCGATCCCGACCTCCACACAAAGGATGACACTCGATGAAATACGCCATGCTTCAAATTTGTCACACAACGGTTACCATACGCGCATGCTACGGGACTTGCAAACCTCAACACGAGTATTTCTCAAATTCACAACTACTCTACTAGCATGACTCTAATATCACCATCCTCATATCTCAAAACAATCATCAAGTATCAAAGTTCTCATAATATTCAATGCACTTTATATGAAAGTTTTTACTATACCCATCTTGGATGCCTATCATATTAGGACTAATTTTATAACCAAAGCACATTACGATGCTGTTCTAAGAGACTCTCAAAATAATATAAATGAAGCATGAGAGATCAATAATTTCTATAAAATAAAACCACTGTCGTGCTCTAAAAAGATATAAGTGAAGCACTAGAGCAAAACTATCTAGCTCAAAAGATATAAGTGAAGCACATAGAGTATTCTAATAAATTCCGATTCATGTGTATCTCTCTCAAAAGGTGTGTCCAGCAAGGATGATTGTGGTAAACTAAAAATCAAAGACTCAAATCATACATGACGCTCCAAGCAAAACACATATCATGTGGTGAATAATAATATAGTCTCAAGTAAAGTTACCCATAGACGAAGATGAAAGAGGGGATGCCTTCCCGGGGCATCCCAAGCTTAGGCTTTTGGTTGTCCTTGAATTTTACCTTGGGGTGCCTTGGGCATACCCAAGCTTAGGCTCTTGCCACTCTTTGTTTCATAGTCCATCAAATCCTTACCCAAAAACTTGAAAACTTCACAACACAAAACTTAGCAAAAATCTCATGAGCTTCGTTAGTATAAGAAAACAAACCACCACTTTAAGGTACTGTAATGAACTCATTCTTTGTTTATATTGGTGTTAAACCTATTGTATTCCAACTTCTCTATGATTCATACCCCCCGATACTACTCAGATTCATCAAAATAAGCAAACAACACACGAAAAACAGAATCTGTCAAAAACAGAATAGTCTGTAACTTTCGAATACTTCTGTAACTCTATTTTTTTTTGAACTTAATTGTTGGACGTGAGGAATTTGTCTATTAATCATCTGAAAAAAGAATCAACTAAAAATCACTCTCCAGTAAAAAATGGTAGCTAATCTCATGAGCGCTAAAGTTTCTGTTTTTTACAGCATGATCGCATAAACTTCACCCAAGTGTTTCCAAAGGTTCTACTTGGCACAAACACTAATTAAAACACAAAGCCACATCTAAACAAAAGCTAGATGCAATATTTATTCCTAAACAGAAGCAAAAACAAATAAAATAAAATTGGGTTGCCTCCCAACAAGCGCTATCATTTAACGCCCCTAGCTAGGCACGATAAAAGAATAGATCTAGGTATTGCAATCTTTGGTAGGCAATCCATAAGTGGCTCTCATAATAGATTCATAAGGTAACTTGATTTTATTCCTAGGAAAGTGTTCCATGCCTTTCCTTAACGGAAATTGGAATATGATATTTCCTTCCTTCATATCAATAATTGCACCAATTTTTCTAAGAAAAGGTCTACCAAGAATAATAGGACATGCAGGATTGCAATCTATATCAAGAACGATGAAATCTACGGACACATAATTCCTATTTGCAACAATAAGAACATCATTAATCCTTCCCAGCGGTTTCTTAATGGTAGAATCCGCAAGATGCAAAATTAAAGAACAATCATCAAGTTCATGGAAACCTAACATATCACACAAAGCTTTTGGAATTGTGGAAACACTCGCACCCAAATCACACAAAGCAAAGCATTCATGATCTTTAATATTAGTTTTAATATTAGGTTCCCACTCATTATAAAGCTTTCTAGGGATAGAAACTTCTAATTCATTTTTTTCTTCATGAGATTGCATTAAAGCATCAATTATGTGTTTTGTAAAAGCTTTATTTTGATTATAAGCATGAGGAGAATTTAGCACGGATTGCAACAAGGAAATACAATCTATTAAAGAGCAATTATCATAATTAAATCCCTTGAAATCAAAGATAGTGGGTTCATTGCTATGTAAAGTTTTGACATCTTCAATCCCACTTTTAACACTTTTAGCATCAAGATATAAAAACTCGGAAATCATTGGGACGCCTTTTAACTAAAGTAGACTCATCTCCAGTCCCATCTTTATCAATATTCATACTAGAAAACAAGGATTTAATAGGAGACACATCAATTACTTTTATATCTTCATCTTTATTATCATGAAAACAAGAAGAACATGCTTTCATAAAGCAATCTCTTTTAGCACGCATCCTAGCGGTTCTTTCTTTGCACTCATCAATGGAAATTCTCATGGCTTTGAGGGACTCATTGATATCATGCTTAGGTGGAATAGATCTAAGTTTCAAAGAATCAACATCAAGAGAAATTCTATCCACGTTCCTAGCCAACTCATCAATCTTAAGTATTTTTTCTTCAAGCAAAGCATTGAAATTCTTTTGCGAATTCATAAACTCTTCAACACTAGTTTCAAAATCAGAGGGCATCTTACTAATATTTCCATAGGAGTTATCGTAGGAATTACCATAATTATTAGAGGAATTACTAGGAAAAGGCCTAGAATTAAAGTTTCCTCTGTAAGCATTGTTACCAAAATTATTCCTACCAACAAAATTCACATCCAAAGATTCATTATTATTCTCAATCAACGTGGACAAAGGCATATCATTAGGATCAGAAGAAGCACTCTTAGTAGCCAATAATTTCATAAGTTCATCCATCTTTCCACTCAAAACACTAATCTCTTCAATAGCATGTACTTTTTTACTAGTAGATCTTTCGGCGTGCCATTAAGAGTAGTTAACCATAATATTATCTAGGAGTTTGGTAGCTTCTCCTAAAGTGATTTCCATGAAAGTGCCCCCCACGGCTGAATCTAAAAGATTTCTAGAAGCAAAATTCAAGCCAGCATAAAAAAATTGTATAATCATCCATAAGTTCAAACCATGTGTAGGGCAATTGTGTATCATTAATTTCATTCTCGCCCAAGCTTGTGCAACATGCTCATGATCTAGTTGCTTAAAATTCATAATATCATTTCTAAGAGAGATAATCTTAGCGGGAGGAAAATACTTAGAGATAAAGGCATCTTTGCACTTATTCCATGAATCAATACTATTTCTAGGCAAAGAAGAGAACCAAGTTTTAGCACGATCTAAGCGAAACAGAAATAGCTTCAATTTAACAATATCATTATCCGTATCCCTCTTCTTTTTCATATCGCACAAATCAACAAAGTTGTTTAGATGGGTAGCGGCATCTTCACTAGGAAGGCCAAAAAATTGATCTTTCATGACAAGATTCAACAACGCAGCATTGATTTCACAAGATTCAGCATCGGTAATAGGAGCAATCGGCGTGCTAATAAAATCACTATTGTTGGTATTGGAAAATTCACACAATTTGGTATTGCCTTGAGCCATAGTGACAAGGAAGCAATCCAACACACAAGTAAACAAGAGGCAAGCGAACGGTAAAACACACGGAAAAAGAAGGGCGAATAAAACGGCAAGGGTGAAGTGGGGGAGAGGAAAACGAGAGGCAAATAATGTAATGCGAGGGATAAGGGTTTGTGATAGGTACTTGGTATATGACTTTTGCGTAGATCTCCCCGGCAACGGCGCCAGAAATTCTTCTTGCTACTTCTCGAGCTTGCATTGTATTCCCTCGAAGAGGAAAGGGTGATGTAGCACAGTAGCATAAGTATTTCCCTAAGTTTTTGAGAACCAAGGTATCAATCCAGTAGGAGACCACACGCGAGTCCCTCGTACCTGCACAAACAAATAAGAACCTTGTAGCCAACGCGATAAAAGGGGTTGTCAATCCCTTTTCCGTCACTTACAAAAGTGAGATCTGATAGATAAGGTAAGATAATACTTTTGGTATTTTTGGGATAGAGAAAAAGTAAATAATACAAAGTAAAGTAAATAGTTGATGGAAGATTAATATGATGAAGATAGACCCGGGGGCCATAGGTTTCACTAGTGGCTTCTCTCATGATAGCAGATTTCTACGGTGGGTGAACAAATTATTGTCGATCAATTGATAGAAAAGCGCATAGTTATGAGAATATCTAGGCATGATCATTGTATATAGGCATCGCATCCATGACAAGTAGACCAAAACGATTCTGAATCTACTACTATTACTCCACACATCGACCGCTATCCAGCATGCATCTAGAGTATTAAGTTCATAAGAACAGAGTAACGCCTAATGCAAGATGACTTGATGTAGAGGGATAAACTCAAGCAGTATGATATAAACCCCATCTTTTTATCCTCGATGGCAACAATACAATATGTGCCTTGCTGCCCCTGCCGTCACTGGGAAAGGACACCGCAAGATTGAACCTAAAGCCAAGCACTTCTCCCATTGCAAGAATTATAGATCTAGTAGGCCAAACCAAACCGATAATTCGAAGGGACTTGCAAGGATATTTAAATCATACATAAAATATTTCAGAAAAGAATCCAATATTGTTCATAGATAATCTTGATGATAAACCCAAAATTCATCGGATCTCGATAAACACACTGCAAAAAGATTACATCGAATAGATCTCCTCGAAGATCGAGGGGAACTTTGTATTGAGATCCAAAGAGAGAGAAGAAGCCATCTAGCTAATAATTATGAACCCGAAGGTCTGTGGTAAACTACTCACAACTCATCGGAGAGGCTACGGTGTTGATGTAGAAGCCCTCCGTGATCGATGCCCCCTCCGGTGGAGCTTCGGAACATGCCCCAAGATGGGATCTCACTGGTACAGAAGGTTGCGGCGGTGGAATTAGGGTTTCATGGTGCTCCTCGATAGTTTCAGGGTACGTAGGTATATATAGGAGGAAGAGGGACGTCAGGGGAGCAACAGTGGGCCCACGAGGGTGGGATGCGCGCCTACCCCCCTGGGCGCGCCCTGCCCTCGTGGTCGCCTCTCTCGCTTACTGGCGTGTACTCCAAGTCTTCTGTGTTGATATTGTTCCAAAAATAACTCTCCCGAAGGTTTCATTCCGTTTGGACACCGTTTGGTATCCCTTTTCTGCGAAACACTAGAATAGGCAAAAAACAGCAATTTGCACTGGGCCTTGGGTTAGTAGGTCAGTCCCAAAAATAATATAAAAGTGTATAATAAAGCCCATTAAACATCCAAAATAGATAATATAATAGCATGGAACAATAAAAAATTATAGATACGTTGGAGACGTATCAGGCACGCCCCCACAGATATCCATACCTCGCTTGCAGTATGGATGCATCGAGGTTCGAAGGGAAGAAGATGACATCCTCTCTTTGCTTCTTGTCCAGCTCTGTCCCTCTCTTGTTCCCCACGGCCGCCGTTTCTTGCGTAGCGGTCGCCGATTTCTTCTTGCATGTGGTTTTCTTCACCATCTCCTTATATCACGATGGAGGAATACGGGAAGAGGTTCAGGGGAGGATTGACGGCAAATGAGGAAAGAAGAGAAGGGGGCAGTTGCTTGGTTTGCAGAGGAAGATGAATAAGAGGCGAGGCGGACGATGAATGAGCAGTATCGCTCCATGTATCTCCCTTTTTATGGGATTAGACGTGGGAGCGGTGCGGCTTTCTAGAAAAAGTAACCATTTTACATTAACTGCTATAGTCCCACGCCCCCACGTTTCATGAAAAATGCACGAAGTGGACGGCGGACATATGGGTCATCACGCAAGCCGTTGTATGGCTCCTCCTCGCCACATGTCTGTGCACTATTTGGGGCGTAACCCAACGTGCCCAACGACATGTTCAGCTCAGGCCCGGGGACATATGTCTGGGAACACAAATAGGGGTATGTATTTTCCCCTGACTAGTGCCCGAACAACGAGAGAGCACCGACTCGAGGGCAAGTTTACAATATCAAGTACCCGACCAAGACACGGCGAGATCAGCCCCTTGATGAATTAGCAAGCCGGTCGAGGAGATCAAGACAACCAAGGTGCAAGACACCATCGAAAGGGAAACTATCCTTGCCGGGCATGCGAGCCTGGCGGGGAGCCGGATTCGCCCCGCAAGAAGCCACTAGGACCACCCCGGCAGGCTTGCCGGGGCATGCGGAGGTACAACTCCACCGCTCAGCAACGCCCATGGACAATCGGTTCGGTTTCAAGCTCTAAGATGGCTTAGTGACCGCCCCTGGACATGTGGCAGCCATCTCCTACCACAAGAACCACCAAATGACACCCGCCCAGAGACGTGTCAAGCAAACAAGAACGCAGCTGGCAAGACAAGCCGACAAGGCTTGCTGGAGAAGCTATGATGTGACACTAAGCGGTGCATTTAATGCACTCTGTCAGTTGCAGAGTTAGGTATGATAACACTGTTTGTTATCTAATTAGCCTAGAAGACAGATTTCCACTGTGGTGACCCCTTAACCTATAAAAGGATGCCCATGGCAACCGTCGAAAGGATTCAGCCATTCGAACCTGCACACACTCATACGCGCGACCACTCCCACCCTGATGCAACCTTACCGGGCAAGAGTGGCGTGTCCAATTTTCCACATTTCCACCATCAATCCACCAAAGCAGGAGTAGGGTTTTACGCCTCGCGCCGCCCCGAACCTGGGTAAGAACTGCTCTTGTGCTCCCCAACACGCTGCTCGGCGCTACTCTGCTCTTTGTGCAACGTGCCTATCCCCTTGCCGAACCAAAAGGGACCTCTGTCCCATAGGTGGCCATGGTTATACCCTAACAGTCTTGTATGATATGAGTCTTTGCTTGTTTCGATCTTTATTTTGTGTCATCTATCCTTGTTGGACACACCTATTTGAGAAAGCCAAAAATATGCTTTGATTTATTAGAATTGCCCTTTATGCTTCACTTAAAGTTTTTTGAGAGCTATGGAATTGCTCTATTGCTTCACTTATATCTTTTTGAGCATGGTGTGCTTTAATATTTTTGAAGAAATGCTCTCATGATTCACTTAGATTTATTTGAGAGTTGGTAAACTTTTGAAAAAAAATTATCCCATGCTTCACTTAGACTATTTTGAGAGATGACAATTTTATGCTCATGTTCTTCACTTAGATTTGTTTGAGCTTATCAAAAGCAACATATGAAACTGGTCCCAAAGTGATAGATATTCAAGAGGGGTATAATAAAAACTTTCATGAACATCATTGGACAAAATAAACTTGATTCTTTGTAATAGTTTTGAGATATGATGATAGTGATATGTGAGTCATGTTGATGAATAATTATGCTTTAGTAAGAATATTTGTGTTAAGGTTTGTGATTCTCTATGAAAGCACGAAGGTTGGTAGTTATGCAAGGAAATTACATCCTACTTGTGGTGCATTATTCGGTGTTAGTTATGCTCAATGCTCGCTTATGTGAATTTTTGTTTCTTGGTTCGTTGCTTCTCAATCTTTTTCCCAGCCTCCACTTGTACTAAGTAGAAATACTACTTGTGCATCCAAATTCTTTAAACCCACTTTTGCCATATGAGTCCACCATACTGATACGTCTACAATGTATCTATAACTTTTTATTGTTTCATGCTACTATATTATCAACTTTGGATGTTTTATATGCATTAATATGCTATTTTAGTATTATTTTGGGGACTAACTTATTAACCTAGAGCCCAGCGCCAGTTTCTGTTTTTTTTCTTGTTTTTGAGTTTTGTAGAAAAGGAATATCAAATAGAGTCCAAACGGAATAAAACTTTTGCAATGATTTTTCTTGGACCAGAAGACACACGTAAGACTTGGAGAAGAAGTCAGAAGAGTCCTGAGGCCTCCACAAGCCCTCAGGGTGCGCCCTACCCTAGCTTGTGGGCCCCACGAGACTCCTCCAACCCTAATTCTTGGCCTATAAATTCAGAAATATTCCCAAACGACCAGAAGCGTCCACAAAAATACTTTTCCATCGTCGCAG
The DNA here is from genome assembly GCA_902687465.1 of Secale cereale. Classification (NCBI taxonomy): domain Eukaryota; kingdom Viridiplantae; phylum Streptophyta; class Magnoliopsida; order Poales; family Poaceae; genus Secale; species Secale cereale. The sequence continues at coordinate 578,795,842 of LR738710.1, forward strand.
GTTTCTAATCTCGTGAGATAACATCTAGAGGCCTTTTTTGGTACTCCGTCGAAGGGGGATTCGATCGCAGAGGGCTTGTACATCAACCTTTGTCGGTGTACTAAGGTAGGGGTACCTCAGTACCCCAACTTGTGCACGGGCAGTTGCAGCTTCCCGCGGCAAGGTTTACTGCTGGCTCGCCGGAGACCTTCCTGCTCCTTATCTAACCATTCAAAGACAAAGTATACAAGACAGAAGACCAAGACCCCGGCAAGAGGAGCTTGCCGGGAAGGCCGTTCCAGGCTCAAGATTGCTTAAATAGCACGAGGCCCTGGCAAGAGGAGCTTGTCAGGACGAACAGAAGATTTTATCTTAGAAGACCCAGCAAGGGCTCGGGGAGCGGCAAGCTTCCGGGCCCGGCAAGGTCGAGATCCCCGGCAAGGTGCTTGCCGGGGGAGGTGCCCGGCAAGGTGCTTGCCGGGGGAGGTGCGCTGTGTGCCCGCGCTCCAGCTCATCAGCCCACGCGTCGCCCTGGGGCCACTCCAGGGACGCGTGGCGGATGGCTGTGCAGCCTGGGGGACACGGTGGCACTCCACGGCGGTGGATCCATCGCCGTGGCAGACGGAGACGCAACGGCGGGAGCTTTTGGGGTCGACGGCGACGGGTATTAAATGCCCTTGTCCCCCACTGTTAGAGTAGGTATAGACCACTGTTCTGCACTGTAGCTCCACTGTTCCCGCACTGTTCCAACTACCACATCTTTTACATTTTTACCCCTTTCTCCTACGTTGACACCTGTCGGTGACCCCTTGCACTATAAAAGGAGGCCCATGCACAACGTGGAGGGGGTTCGAAACCTAGATCATTCTCACGCTCGTGTAGCTGCTTCTTCAAGCTCCGAGCGCCCAAACTCAATACACAACCAAGCAGGAGTAGGGTTTTACGCATCCGTGCGGCCCGAACCTGGGTAAAACTGCCCGTGCGTCTGCCTCGATCTGCTCTTCGTGCTCCCTCCGCCCTCGTACCGCACAGACAAGGGGTTCCGGTCCCATAGGTGTTCGTGGTGGACAGTTTCCCCCGACATCTTTGGCGCGCCAGGTAGGGGGCGTCGAGGTTGTGCGAACCTGATCCGGCGTTCGCGCGGGCGCAATCTTCATCAACCTCTCCAAGCTTCATCAGCAACTTCATCAGCGACAACTCCATGGCCCCGAAGAAGAAGCCTTCGGAGGTTGGAGGCCCGTCCGCGTCTCACCCGCCGCCACCAGAGCCAACGGTGGGCGGGGGAGACGCCGTCGGAAGGGTGGTTGCCGGCGAGGACACTCACGGTGCCACCAGATCCAAGAACAGGACGGACGACCGGACCTCGGTCTCCGTGGACGCGCCACGTCCATCGCAACATACGACGACCCCGCAGCGCCATACCACGGGAGGTGGTATCCGCTTGCTGGGACAAGGCCATACCGGAGGTTCGCGGGACGCCCCGGACCCCCGTCCGGGCACAAGCAAAGCGAAGGCGCCGGCGCGGGACCCCGCTCCTTCTAACGTTGTTAGAAGTCCGAGCGTATCCCGCTCCTCGCACCGCTCGCCCGCGTTCCCCACTACTCCGGCAGAAGCGCTCGCGAGGGCGCAGCTGCTCCTCGATTTTCCTCCAGCGGCCGACAAGGCCGAGGAATGGAGGGCCACTATCCGGAGCCTGATAGACTTCGCCAACAACGACTCTCCGCAACAGCCGTCGGCCTCACGGCCGCGGCAGGCCGAGAAGACGAAGGCTATCGGCGACAAGACTGCCGGGGGTGCGACAAGCGTGCACTCCCCGCCGCAGAAGCAGAAGACGCCGCCCCGCCGGAACAACCCCGACGACGGCTCCACAGCCTCGTCGGACCCGCGGGCCCGTCGGGACCAGCGCCAGGTCCTCGACGACCGGCGAGATGAAGACGCTCGGACCACGATCGAGCGCCGCCGAGAAGCTCGGCGACAATCCGACAAGAGGGCTGGGAACGCTGTCGACGCACCCGCGCCCGGTGAACCAGGCGACTTGCCGTACGCGGCAGGCTGCCCTGCGTTCACCCGCGAGCTGCGGCGCGTCCAGTGGCCCAGCATGAAGAACTTTAAGCCCGACGTACCGGAGAAGTACGACGGCAAGACGCACCCCTCGGAGTTTCTCAGCGTCTACACCATAGCAGTGCAAGCTGCCGGGGGGCGCGACGAGAAGATCCTAGCCAACTACTTCCCGCTCGTGCTGAAGCCGAACGTCCGTTCGTGGCTCATGCACTTGCCGGAAGGCTCTATCTCTTCTTGGGCCGACCTCTGCCATCAGTTTGTTGGCGCCTTCACCGGCGGCCACAAACCTCATGGCCAGGAGAGCGATCTCCACATTCTGGCCCAGAAGGAAGGCGAACCCCTGCGCAAGTATATCCAACGCTTCAGCCGGGTACAGCACAACATCCCCGACGTTCACCCTGCTGCGGTTATCAGCGCGTTCCATCAGAACGTGCGTAACCGCCGCATGCGTGAGGAGATGGCGATGACCAAGATCAGGGACGTCAGCGAGCTCTACGCTCTTGCCGACAAGTGCGCCCGTGCAGAAGAGGGGAGGAAACTCCCCGGGGAGGATGCTGGCGCAGGGGGAAGCGACAGCGACGACGCCGCCCCGGCAAAGAAGAGCCGGCGGCGGAACAACAGGAAGAAGGGCAAGAAGGAAGTGCTTGCCGTCGAGAAGTCCGGCAAGGAGGCCCCCGCCAAGCAAGCGCAGGCTGGCGGCTCCGGCAAGGAGCCTGCCCCTGCGCCGGCGGCCGACAAGCCGGGTAGCTCCGACAAGCAATACTGTAAGATTCACCGCACCAAGGGTCACGACCTCTCCAACTGCAAGCGTGTCGAGTACCTCGTCGAGCAGCAAAAAGCTGAGTACGAGAGGCGCGACAAGGAGAAGGCCCAAGGTGGCGGGGAAGAGCCCAGCAAGAAGCGGCCATTCAATGGCCGGGGAGGACGCCGCGGCAAGGCCAAGCAGCGGCAAGGAGATCGACCTCCCCGGGGCCGCGACAACGACGAAGACGACGATGAAGACATGGAGGACGACGAGAACAGCGAGCAGGAGTTCCAGAAGGCCACGGAGGTCCTGTGCGTCGACGGTGGCGCCTCCCTGCACACCTCCCACCGCCAGCTGAAACAGTGGGTGCGTGAGGTGAATGCAGCGGAGCCGCCCGTGGAGTCGCGCAGGCTCCTCAAATGGTCCAGCACGCCCATCATTTTTGACCTTGAGGATCACCCTGACCGCACCACGGCGGTCGGGCACTTGCCGATGCTGGTTTCCCCCACCATCCGCAACCTCAAGGTCACCAAAATGTTGGTTGACGGCGGGGCCGGGCTGAACTTGATCTCCTCTGCTGTGATCAAGAAACTCCAGATTCAAGACGGCGAGCTCGAAGAGACCGGTTCATTCCAAGGAATCAATCCGGGAAGGAGCAAGCCCAAGGGAAAGATTACTCTGCCGGTGACCTTTGGCGGGGAGCTCAACTTCAGGACTGAGCGCATCACCTTTGACGTTGCTGATATTCCATTGCCCTACAATGGGATACTCGGCCGTCCCGCCCTCGCCAAGTTCATGGCAGCATCCCACTATGCCTACAACGTGCTGAAGATGCCGGGGCCGATAAGCGTCATCACTGTCCACAGCGACAAGAAAGATGCGCTTATTTGCGCCGACAAGATCTACCGGGATGCGGCAGCTGCGGCCGAGAAGGATACTCTTGCCGCTGAAGCTCCCGGGGGGAAGAAGACGAAGACCAAGTCCGGCAAGTGCTCTGGGATCCACTCCGGCAACCGCACCTCTTCGGAGTGCTGCGCTGCCGTCGAGGACATTCCATCGAGCTCCACCGGCAAGAGCAAGAAAGGAATGGCCGCTCCTCCGGCAACCAAGAAGGTGTCCGCAAGGGAGGATGGCACTGGTGGTACCTTCACCATCAGCGCCGCCCTTGACAGCAAATAGGAAAGCGCGCTCGTCGCCTTCCTGCGGGCGAATGTCGATGTGTTTGCTTGGCAACCATCTGACATCCCCGGTGTTCCCAGGAAGGTGATTGAGCACAAGCTTGCTGTCTGTCCTCATGCGCGGCCCATCAAGCAAAAAGTAAGGAAGCAAGCCGTGGAGCGCCAAGAGTTCATCAACGAGGAGATCAAGAAACTAGAGGCAGCAGGCCTAGTTAGAGGTGTGATCCATCCGACGTGGTTGGCAAACCCAGTCGTCGTGCGCAAAGCCAACGGGAAGTGGAGGCTGTGTATAGACTTCACTGATGTCAATAAAGCATGTCCCAAGGATCCCTTCCCTTTGCCGCGCATTGACCAGATCGTTGACTCCACTGCCGGATGTGAGCTACTCTGTTTTCTTGATGCATACTCAGGCTATCACCAGATTTTCATGGCCAAGGAAGATGAGGAGAAGACTGCATTTATCACTCCATGTGGCACTTACTGCTTTATCCGCATGCCATTTGGACTGAAGAATGCAGGCTCAACTTTTGCAAGGGTAGTGTACACTGCTTTTGAGCCACAGATCCACAAGAATGTAGAAGCCTACATGGATGACATCGTGGTGAAGAGCAAGAGCAAAGAAACCCTGATTCAAGACTTAGAAGAAACGTTTCAGAACCTGCGCAGGATACAACTCAAGCTGAACCCCGAGAAGTGCGTCTTTGGAGTTCCCTCCGGCAAGCTTCTCGGGTTCTTTGTATCACAGAGGGGGATTGAAGCCAACCCCGACAAGATCAAAGCCATCGAGCAGATAGAAGCCCCGAAGCGCGTCAAGGATGTCAGAAGACTTGCAGGTTGCGTTGCTGCTCTCAGTAGGTTCATTTCAAAATCCGCGGAACGCGCCCTACCTTTCTTCAAAATCTTGAAGAAGGCAGGTCCCATGAAGTGGACTCCGGAAGCGGAGGCGGCGTTGCAGGATTTGAAACGGTACCTGTCCTCCACTCCTATACTTGTCGCACCTAAACCACAGGAAAAGTTGTTGCTATACTTAGCGGCAACCAACCAGGTGGTTAGTGCTGCGTTGGTAGCGGAGAGGGAGTCCGACGAGGAGACAGCATCACCGGCAAGCGAATCTAGCGACAAGCAGGGGGCTGTCCCGACAAGCTCTGGCCCCGACAAGGAAGACTCTGCGCAGGGACAAGGAGAGGTGCGGAAGAAGATGGTGCAGCGCCCAGTGTATTTTGTAAGTTCCCTTCTCCAGGGAGCTAGATCAAGGTACTCTGGTGTGCAAAAATTGCTTTTCGGCCTCCTTATGGCCTCGAGAAAGCTGCGCCACTACTTCCAAGCCCATGAGATAACGGTGGTCACTCGCTTTCCGTTGAAGAGGATATTGCACAATCCAGAGGCAACAGGCAGGATCGTCGAGTGGGCACTGGAACTGTCAAGCTTCGGACTCAAATTTGAAAGTACTTCAACCATTCAGAGCCGAGCTTTGGCAGAATTTATAGCAGAATGGACCCCAACGCCCGATGAAGAAGTTCAAGAAACAAGCGCACCCGTGCAAGAAGCAACAAGTGAATGGGTAATGTACTTTGACGGTGCCTTCTCGTTGCAAGGCGCCGGTGCTGGCGTGGTACTCATTGCGCCCACCGGAGAACACCTCAAGTATATTATCCAGATGCACTTCCCAAGAGAGCAAGCGACAAACAACACCGCAGAGTATGAAGGCTTGCTTGCCGGCCTCAGGATTGCGGCCGAACTTGGGATCAGAAAGCTGATTGTACGTGGAGATTCTCAGTTGGTGGTCCGGCAAGTCAACAAGAGCTACCAGAGCCCTTTGATGGAAGCTTATGTAGATGAAGTGAGGAAGCTTGAAGAGCACTTTGAAGGTCTGCAGATGGAGCATGTCCCGAGAGCTCAGAATGAAATTGCAGATGGCCTTTCAAAGTGTGCTGCGATGAAGCTACCTGTGGAACCAGGGACCTTTTTGCTCAAGCTGACTCAACCATCCGTTACACCATCGATCGGACAGTCTAAGAAGAGAAAGTTGGTCTCCGGCGACTACTTGCCGGCGGATCTTCCAGAAACCGCCGCCAAGGTCCCCAAGATCAACGACAAGAACGCTGAGGAACAGTTTGCTCCTGCAAGCCCTCGGGCTTGTGCAGTTGAAGCAAGTGTTCCCGACAAGCCTCGCCCCGGCGAGCTTGCCGGGGGACCGTCAGCTCCGGCAGAACCAGAGGTCTTCGCCGTAGAAGCTGAGGTTCCCGCAGCGGCCCTCGAGCCTTTAGTCCTTGTCGTCGAGCCCCGAGCTCCGGCATGGGCACAGCAGATCGTCCGCTTTCTACAAACTGGAGAACTTCCCGACGAGCCAGAAGAGATAGAGAAGATAACCAGGCAGTCAAGTATGTATCAGTTTGTGGACAACGAGCTGTACAGAAGAAGACTCAATGGTGTCAGGTTGAAGTGCATCTCCAGGGAAGATGGACAGAAGCTGTTGGCGGAAATACACGGAGGCATATGCGGCCACCACATTGGCGCAAGGGCACTTGCCGGGAAAGCTTTCCGGCAAGGGTTCTTTTGGCAAGAAGCCCTCCAAGATGCAACTGCACTAGTAACCAAGTGTGAAGCGTGCCAGTTCCATGCAAAGCAAATTCATCAGCCAGCTCAAGCTCTCCAAACAATCCCTTTGTCCTGGCCCTTCTCGGTCTGGGGGCTCGATATCCTCGGCCCTTTCCCTCGCGCTGTCGGGGGCTTTGAGTACTTGTACGTTGCAATCGACAAGTTCACAAAGTGGCCGGAAGTGGAGCCAGTGAGAAAGGTGACAGCACAGTCAGCAGTCAGGTTCTTCAGGTCGATTGTTTGCCGTTTCGGGATTCCTAACAGGATCATCACCGACAACGGTACGCAATTCACTAGTCGCACCTTCATGCAGTACGTCCAAGACCTTGGCGCCAAGGTCTGTTTCGCTTCTGTTGCTCACCCGAGGAGCAACGGTCAAGCGGAGAGGGCAAATGCTGAAGTGCTGCGCGGACTCAAGACAAGGACCTTTGACAGGCTGCGCAAGTGCGGAAGGAATTGGATAGAGGAGCTCCCGGCGGCTCTTTGGTCAATCAGAACGACACCAAGTCGAGCCACCGGACAGACACCCTTTGCCCTAGTCTACGGGGCAGAAGCAGTTATCCCCACGGAACTCGTATACGGATCTCCTCGAGTGCTCGCTTATGATGAGCTCGAGCAAGAGCAACTGCGGCAAGATGACGCGTTGCTCCTTGAGGAGGGACGTCTCCAGGCTGCTGTACGAGCTGCTCGATACCAGCAAGCTTTGCGCCGCTACCATAGCCGCAAAGTCAAGGCCAGGAGTCTCGAGGAAGGCGACCTTGTTCTTCGGCGTGTTCAGTCCGCCAAGAATTCCAACAAGTTGACGCCGAAGTGGGAAGGCCCTTATCGGGTGAGACAAGTTACGAGGCCCGGCGCTGTCCGCCTCGAGACCGAAGAAGGCTTACCGGTGAGCAACTCCTGGAACATAGAGCATCTTCGCAAGTTTCACCCCTAAGGCGCGGTTGCCGTGATCCGCTCCGGCAACCACCTTTTGTACAAGCTTTGCCGCTGTTGCATGTAACCCTTTGTACAAAGCCGGGCGCAGACCCCGTGCATCAGTAAAGATTTCGTGTTTTCGCATCGATTGCCTTTCGCATGCTTCTCTTTGCTATTTGCGTCTTTTATTTGGCATTTGATGCAACACTTAGATACTCGGTAAGCACTATTACGCCGAAAGGCGATATGCTTGTTTCCCTCTCCTTTTCCTTTTTCTCTTAAGCAGAAGGAACGTTCCTCGCGCACAAGTTTGCCGGGGGGGGAAGGAGGTGGAGGAGGAACTAAGTGCCGTTCAAGTAAGAAGAGCCTTACCGGAAAGCAAACAACATGAGCAAGCAGCTTATGAAAGATAAGTTGTTAGAATTTGACCAGTTCAAATTTTAAATTTTGGTTGTCTTCCTTGAACGATCACACTTTGTATGGAAAACCTGTGCGCGGAGGAACCTACCCGTGGCTTGCCGCACCCTTATCTTGTTTTCGAGTTCACTCAACGATTTAAGTGAGCTGCGACAAGTGTCGCGCCCTTACCTCGTTTCCGAGTACACTCAGCAAGCTAAGTGCGTTGCGACCTGCTGCGGCAAGGTTGCTTGCCGGCGAAGACCTTGGCCAGCAGGCTGCTCAGAGTCCAGCACTCAGCGCTCGCGGCAAGGGCCCCTTGCCGGCAAGCTCCCCGGGAGCGTAGGGTGAAAAACATACAAAGTCAAAGATTGGAACAAGGAAGATAACATTGCACTGATTGATTGAAGTAAAGCAAATATCTTACAAGGATAACTTGTCGCAATGGACTAATGAGTTCATAACATAACGTGCAGCAACAAAAAGATAAAGATAGATGGGGCCCTAGTCTACGCGGTCGCCCTCCTTCCTGCCAAGCTTTGCCACCTTGGCGATGATGTGGCTGACCTGCTCCTTCAGGGCCTCCGTGTTCGCATCCTCCGGCAAGCTGCGAAGAACGTTCGTGAGGTTGATCCCCGGGTTGCGGAACACGATCTTCGTCAAGACCCGCTCCAGAGTTCCCGCGCAGAGACGGCGCGACTCCTCGGCCAGCTACGCGGGGATGCGGTTCCGGAGACCTGCAAGGGCCGGAGCGACGCCTCTGAAGAAGAGGCTGAGCTTGGCGCTGTGCGGGAGATCTGGATCCGGCGAGTAGATAAGATGCTCGGCCTTCAAAGCAAGCAACTCCTGGTCAATGTTGGACGCAGAAGAAGCCAGCTCTTCGGTCCACGCCTCGATGGTCTGCCGGAATAGCTCAGACGCCTTGTTGACGCTATCCACCAAAGTCCGCTCCTTCCGGAGCTCCTCCTTCAGCTTGTCTTCTCGGAGCTTGGCGGCGTCAATTGAATCCCTCAGAGTTGAGACCTTCAGCTCCAAGTCTTCGATGGAATCCTTGGCGGCCTTCAACTCGTCGCCCTTCTTTGATAAGCTTACTTGGAGCTCCGCGTTGGTGTGGGCGTCCTTCTCGCGCTCAGTAATGAGCGCGGCAACCTTCTCGGCGCTCACCTTCATCGCCTTCTCCAACTGGATGACCTTGGCGGCGAGCTCCTTCTTGGCGTCTTCCGCGGCAGCAGCAGCGGCTTTCGCCTCCTTCAGCTCCCCGCCAAGGGCGGCCTCGCGAGCGGCAAGGTCCTCCTCATGGGAGTCGAGATCCACCTTCCGCTGCGCGAGCTCTCCCTCTCGCCGGGACATCTCCACCCCGGCGAGCCGTTGCTGTTCCTCAGCCTCGGCCTTCTCCAGCACCCATTCTTCATATTCACCGGCAAGGCGCTCGCGCGCCTCCGCCACCTCGCGGAGGCCCGCCTTGTGGGCAGCGCTGAGCTCCGCCGCACGCTTCTCCATTTCGGCGGCGGCCTTGGCGGCAAGCGCTTCCCGGGAGGCGAGCTTCGCCTGCCTGGCCCGGTAAAGGGCCAGGAGCTGGTGGAGAAGCTTCTCCTCCTCGGGCCCATCTCCTTCGCCGGGCGCTTCGACGACTGTCAGACCCGCGGAGGCGAGGACTTCCCCGTCAAACGCCTCGCCCTCCGCGGGAGCTCTTGATGAAGACCCCCAAGGCACTTGGATAAAGATGCCATTGGGGGCACGAAGATAGTAACCGGCTGGCTCCTCGCCGGCGGAGGGACCGGCGGCCGGTGCAGCATCTGATGCTCCCGCCACCTCCGGGTTGGCGGTGCGGTCGCCGTCCCCCTCCCCGGCCGCTGCATCGGCAGCCGGAGCGGTCTCCTGCACGGCCGGCTCGGTGGTTTCGGTCGTCTCCGCGGTGGCCTCGGCCATCTCCACGACGACGGGAGCGTCATCGCCGCCGCCCTGCGCGCCCTCCTCATCCTCAATATTGATGACCTCGGTCTCCATCGGTGCGGGAGGAGGAGGAGGAAGATCTAAGAAAAGAAGAAAAAGAAGTTCAAAATCAAGCAAAGATCCAAAAAGAAGCAAAGTCAAGAAAACCAAGTACAGAACGTACCTTGGCGGACGTCCTCTGCGGCGGGCTCCCTTGCCGGGGAGCTCGGCCCTGGCGGAGTGGCCGTCCTCGCCGGGCTGCTCGCCCTTGGCGGGGTACTCTGCCTTGGCGGAGTACCCGCCCTTGGCGGAGCGCTCTCCCTCGCCGGAGAGTTTTGCCTTGCCGGGGACGGCGGGGCCTGCGGCTCCTCGGTAACGGCCTCCGGGCGCTCTTCCCGCTGCGGCTCCACCTCTGCACAAGAGAAGATAGAAGAACCAAGACTTTCAGAGATCAAAGCCCTAAGCGCGCCCCGACGAGCAAAAACAGTAAACCTCTAACTTACGCTGGGGGCTGCGCTGGGGGCTGCTCCCCGGAGCGGCACTCGGGTCCGGCAAGATCGGCTCCGCCGCGATCCCTGCTTCCGCGACGGATGGGTCTTCCACGACCTCAACTGTGGGCACCTTGACCCTCTTCGCGCGCTGCTCCAAGGTCCTGCAATCACAAGCAACAAACAAAATCAAGCGTCAGCAACAATCGAGATATAAAAATCAAGAAGGAGTAAGGTCTCGGGTCCTTACTCTTGGTCCTCCTCGTCGTCCTCGCTCAGCGCGGAGAAGTCGAACTCCACGGTGGGCGCGTCGGCGCGAGGAGCGGAGGATGAAGGTTCCCTCGCGCGTTTCGGAGCCACCGGGGCTGGGGGCTGCGTAGGCCCAGCCCCTGTGGTGGCCGGCGCCCGAGAAGGGGGCGGAGCAGCGGCTCCGCTCCGAGAAGATCCTTGCCGGCTCGGTGCCGGCCTGCGGGACGCCTCTGCCGTGGCCGGCACGCCGGCCGCCCTTGGCGCGGCTTGGCTCGGCCGGGGAGCTGCCCGGCGAGCTGGCTGTTGCCGGGGCGCTCGCGTCTGCTCTCCCGTCGCCGCCTTGCGGAGACGCTTCAACGGGGACTGCTTCGGGCTTGCCGGGGGCGGGGAGCTCTCCGACGAGGAGAGGTCGTCGGCGTACAACTCTGTCGATCCGCCGGAGCCTTCGGCCTCCTCCTCCTCCTCCTCCTCTGCCTCGGCCGGCTCGCTGGGCCCAGCATCCGACGATGCGGCCCTCTTCCCCTTGGCGCCTCCGCCCCTCGCGGCGCCTCTGCTTCCTCCGGCGGTTCCCTCCATTGCCGCGGCCTCCGTCGCGATCCCACTGATTCCGGAGTGCCTCAGCGAGGGGATCACGGCGAGCGCGTCGGGAGGGAGCTCCAGCAGCTTGCGAATCTCCTCATCGTCCGCCTGGCTGGCGGCATCCGCGGCTTCCGCCTCCGCGGGTGTGTATCCAAAGTTTCCCGCAGCCGAGGCTGCGGCGACTTCTTCAGCGCGAGAAGCTATGTAAGCAATCTCTTGGTCGGTGGTGGCCCGCGTGTGCAGCTTGAGATCGTCCTTCTTCTCCAACACCTCCACAAGGCGGTCGTAGAACTCGAGGACGTCGATGGGCTTGGGCGCAATCCACGTGCGCTCCACTCCATGAGAGTCGCACGCGGGCATCATGGCGACAAGGCGATCCCGGGCGCTACTGGCGCAGAGCGGCACCACTCCCCGGGGAGCGCGGAAGTACTCGGGGTGGGCCGGGTCGAACTTGAAAAGTTCCCTGACCATACCCCGCAGCTCGAGTGTTGTGAAGTTAAAATTGAGGCCGGGGCGCAGCCTCATGATGTCTGCCGGGCCGCCATATTGCCACGCCGGCCTCTTCCGGTCTTGGAGGGGGGCGATCCGGCGACGAAGAAAGTCCTTTCCCACTTCAGCGACAGACAGCGGCGCCAAACGAAGACGCATGATCCTGACGAGAGCAATATCCAGCTTGGAGTCGTCGGAATCGAAGTTACTCCAATCCCTGCCGCGCACGATGGGCGATGTGCGCGGCGCGGTGAAGTGTTGCGGCCGCTCCTCGACGACCCAGCACCACTCCGCACGCCACTCTTCCCACTTGCCGCGGAGCTCCCCCGGCAAGTAGGCGGGTTTCTTATTCAGCCTGAACACCCAAGAGATTCCTCCGGAGAGGGGGGCGTCGGCCTCTACTCTGGGGATGAAAAAGTGCCTAAAGAGAGCTACGTTGGGCTGGATTCCTACGAAGTTTTCGCACATGTGTGCGAAAACGGACATGGTGAGGATGGCGTTGGGAGTGAAGTCGAGGAGGTGGAGGCCATAAGTATTCATGATATCGCAGAAAAAGTTTGAGAAGGGAGGGCACAGACCGCAGTGGAAGAAGGCTGCGAAAAAGTAATACCCGCCGGGGTAGTGATCCTTGGCGACGGCCGGGTAGACGCGTGTGCGGGGGTGCGCTGGGGTCTCCTTGGCCCAGAACCAATAATATTTGCTCCAAAGCTCCCGCACGCCGAGCTTCGGCGCAAAGACGATGTGCTCCTTCCGGAACGCGACGAGCTTCGCCGCCTGATCTGACTTCTCCCGCTTGGACTTCTCCGCCTTCGCCTTGTCGGTCTTTGGGGCCATGGCGGACGCGGTGGAAGGAAGGGGGCGAAGAGCTTGGTGGTGGCGGAGGAGTAGAGGCAAAGAGCAGAGGAATCTGAGGAAGAAGACGATGGTAATGAGTGCGCAGGGAGGGGAACCGCGTCGCTCTCTCTGCTTTTATGGGGGAGTGGGGGGGCGTTTCGCCCTTCCCATTAAAGAAATCGTGGGCACGTCCCATCCCACGGCGCCGCAATCGACGCGTGCCGTTACCGTGGGGTGCGGCGGATAGGGAAGTGGATTCGGCGCGCCGCGGGCCGCGGGTGCCCGTGCACTGTTTTGGGCCTGGCCCAACAGCGCTCGGCACCGTGTGTGGCCCAGGCCCGGGGGCTCCTGTCGGTGTACTAAGGTAGGGGTACCTCAGTACCCCAACTTGTGCACGGGCAGTTGCAGCTTCCCGCGGCAAGGTTTACTGCTGGCTCGCCGGAGACCTTCCTGCTCCTTATCTAACCATTCAAAGACAAAGTATACAAGACAGAAGACCAAGACCCCGGCAAGAGGAGCTTGCCGGGAAGGCCGTTCCAGGCTCAAGATTGCTTAAATAGCACGAGGCCCTGGCAAGAGGAGCTTGTCAGGACGAACAGAAGATTTTATCTTAGAAGACCCAGCAAGGGCTCGGGGAGCGGCAAGCTTCCGGGCCCGGCAAGGTCGAGATCCCCGGCAAGGTGCTTGCCGGGGGAGGTGCCCGGCAAGGTGCTTGCCGGGGGAGGTGCGCTGTGTGCCCGCGCTCCAGCTCATCAGCCCACGCGTCGCCCTGGGGCCACTCCAGGGACGCGTGGCGGATGGCTGTGCAGCCTGGGGGACACGGTGGCACTCCACGGCGGTGGATCCATCGCCGTGGCAGACGGAGACGCAACGGCGGGAGCTTTTGGGGTCGACGGCGACGGGTATTAAATGCCCTTGTCCCCCACTGTTAGAGTAGGTATAGACCACTGTTCTGCACTGTAGCTCCACTGTTCCCGCACTGTTCCAACTACCACATCTTTTACATTTTTACCCCTTTCTCCTACGTTGACACCTGTCGGTGACCCCTTGCACTATAAAAGGAGGCCCATGCACAACGTGGAGGGGGTTCGAAACCTAGATCATTCTCACGCTCGTGTAGCTGCTTCTTCAAGCTCCGAGCGCCCAAACTCAATACACAACCAAGCAGGAGTAGGGTTTTACGCATCCGTGCGGCCCGAACCTGGGTAAAACTGCCCGTGCGTCTGCCTCGATCTGCTCTTCGTGCTCCCTCCGCCCTCGTACCGCACAGACAAGGGGTTCCGGTCCCATAGGTGTTCGTGGTGGACAGTTTCCCCCGACAACCTTGCTGCCATTTCGATGATGCGTGAGTAGTTTACCACAGACCTACGGGTCCATAGCTAGTAGCTAGATGGCTTCTTATCTCTCTTTGATCTTCAATACAATGTTCTCCTCAATGTTCTTGGAGATCTATTCGATGTAGTCTTCTTTTGCCGTGTGTTCGTCGAGATCTGATGAATTATGGATTTATGATCATATTATCGATGAATATTATTTGAATCTTCTCTGAATTCCTATATGCATGATTTCATATTTTTGTATTTCTCTTCGAATTATTGGTTTGGTTGGGCCAACTAGATTCGTAGTTCTTGCAATGGGAGATGTGCTTAGTTTTGGGTTCAATCTTGCGGTGTCCTCACCCAGTGATAGAAGGGGTAGCGAGGCATGTATTGTATTGTTGCCATCAAGGATAAAAAGATGGGGTTTATATCATATTGCACGAGTTTATCCCTCTACATCATGTCATCTTGCTTAAGGCGTTACTCCGTTCTTACCAACTTAATACTCTAGATGCATGCTGGATAGCGGTCGATGTGTGGAGTAATTGTAGTAGATGCAGGAAGGAGTTGGTCTACTTGTCACAGGCGTGATGCCTATATTCATGATCATTGCCTTAGATATCGTCATAACTTTGCGCTTTTCTATCAATTGCTCGACAGTAATTTGTTTACCCACTATATGCTTTATTCAAGAGAGAAGCCTCTAGTGAAACCTATGGCCCCAGGTCTATTTTACATCTATTTTTATCAGATCTATAAAACCAAAACCCCAAAAATACCTTGCCACAATTATTTTGTTTTTACTTTATTTAACTTTTTACTTTAGTTTTAAATATATCTCTATCAGATCTTACTCTTGTTGGTGACATTGAAGGGATTGACAACCCCTTTTCCGCATTGTGTGCAAGTATTTGTTAGTTTGTGCAGGTGCATATATTGGATACTTGCTTGTACCTGCTACTAGATTGATACCTTGGTTCTTAACTGAGGGAAATATTTATCCCTAATTTGCTGCATCACCCTTTCCTCTTCAAGGGAAAAATCAACACAAGCTCAAGAAGTACCAGGAAGAATTTCTCGCGCCATTGGCGGGGAAGTCTACATCAAGCCTACCATGTACTTGTCATAAACTCTCATCTTTTGCACTTAAATTATTTGCCATTTGCCTCTCGTTTTCGTCTCCCCCGCTTCTAAAACATTTTCAGAAAAACACAAAAATATTTGTCTTTTTATTCACCCTTTTTCTGTTTGTCTTTTTGTTTGCTCGTGTGCTAGATCACTTATTTTTGAAACATGGCTAGTCTATATACCATTGCTAGTACTCCCGAAAGTGAGGCTCTTTATTTTAAACAAAAAGAAGGAGAAAATTTAAAAGATGTTTGGTACAATCCACTACTATTCTCCTTCGTAATTTTTATGTGGGTATTACCGCTTGGTATAGATATGTGCTAGACACCATCACGGGAGGCAATTTCTTGGGTAGCCATAATTTTTATGCTTATAATACTATGAACAATTTGGTAGGCTCACCCCCACTTACTGTTAATGAAATGGTTTTAACTTTGGAACATGTCAGGCAAAGGCTTGATATTATGGAAAATAAAATTCCTACTGCAGAACTTATTGAAAATTTGGATAAAAAGATCCACAATCAAATCACTCAGTATGGATCAAAGGTTGGAACCACTTTAAAGAACCTAAAAGAAAAAGAACCCCAAGTCAATGAGAAAATAAATCAAGATTCCATTAGAATTGTCAAGTTAGAGGGTGTTGACATGTCT
This sequence comes from Secale cereale, assembly GCA_902687465.1. Taxonomy (NCBI): domain Eukaryota; kingdom Viridiplantae; phylum Streptophyta; class Magnoliopsida; order Poales; family Poaceae; genus Secale; species Secale cereale. Next base: position 578,811,385 of record LR738710.1, read on the forward strand.
CCGTCGTATCTACTTTTCCTAACGCTTTTCCTCTTGTTTTGGACTCTGATTTGCATGATTTGAATGAAACTAACCCGGACTGACGATGTTTTCAGCAGGACTATTTTGTTGTTTTTGTGCAGAAATAATAGTTCTCGGATTGGAACGAAACTTTGCGAGGATTTTTTTATATAAATAAAGAAAAATACTGGAGTCAACAACCACCAAAGGGGGCACGTGGGTGGGCACAACCCACCAGGGTGCGCCCCCCTCCTGGCACGCCCAGGTGGGTTGTCCCCACCTGGTGGCCCCGCAAACCCTAACTCCGAAGCTATAAAATCCTACTTTGGAGAAAAATCAAGGAGGAAAAATTATCTTGTTTCACGATACAAAGCCGCCGTCACCTCCCATTCTTCATCGGGAGGTCAGATCTGGAGTCCGTTTGGGCATCCGGAGAGGGGAATCTTCGGTCTTCGTCATCACCAACCCTCCTCCATCGCCAATTCTATGATGCTGTCAACCGGGAGTGAGTAATTCCTTCGTAGGCTCGCTAGTCGGTGAGGAATTGGATAAGATTCAACATGTAACCAAGTTAGTTTTGTTAGGGCCTGATCCCTAGTATCCATTATGTTCGGAGACTGATGTTGTTATGACTTTGCTATGCTTAATGCTTGACACTTTGGGATCGGGTGCCATGAATTCAGATCTGAACCATTTATGTTATCACCATTATATCTGTATTCTAGATCCGATCTTGCAAGTCATAGTCACCTATTACGTATTATGATCCGTAAACCCTGTAGTGCCAATATGCGGGATACTTTCCGGTGATGAACGTAATTTGAGGAGTTCATGTATTCACTACGTGCTAATGCTTTGTCTTGGTGGTCTATTAAAAGGAGGCCTTAATATCCCTTAGTTTCCTTATGGACCCCGCTGCCACGGTAGGGTAGGACAAAAGATGTCATACAAGTTCTTTCCATAAGCATGTATGACTATTTACGGAATGCATGCCTACATTATATTTATGAACTAGAGCTAGTGTCGTATCGCCCTAGGTTATAACTGTTACATGATGAATATCATCCAACATATCGTTGATCCAATGCCTACAAACTTCCTACATATTGATCTTGCTAAGTTACTACTGCCAATGTTACTATTGTTACTGCTACAAAACCACTACTATCAGTGTTACCATTATTGTTGTTGCTACTGCTACTATCAAAACTACCATACTCCCATGCTACTGATCACTTTGCTACAGATAATTAATCTCTAGGTGTGGCTGAATTCACAACTCAGTTGCTAATACTTGCAAATATTCTTTGGCTCCCCTTGTGTCGAATCTATAAATTTGGGTTGAATACTCTACCCTCGGAAACTGTTGCGATCCCCTATACTGGTGGGTTATGAAGAACTTTTTCTGGCACCGTTGCCGGGGAGCATAGCTATATTTGTTGAGTCACTTGGGATTATTATCTATCTATCACTGTGAAGAATCTAAAGGACGATCGAACTAAGTTCTTTCCCTCAACTACGAGGGGAGGTAAGGATTTGCCATCACACTATGCACTTGATTCTCCTTTAGTTATAAGTAAGCTTGCTCCACCACACTCTGTTAATAATCCTGATATGTCGCAAGTTATTGATGATGCTACTTCTAGTATGAATGACACTTATGATGATGCTAATACCTTGGTTGATAAGACTGTGCATTTGGGTGAACTTCTTGATGAACAACTTGCTAGACTTAATGATATGAAAATGATGCAATTGATGAGACTGTTAAAACTGATGAAGTGCTTGAAACTGACAATTTTGAAACACCTTTTAGATCTAGCCATCCTAGATATGAATTGCGCAAAGTACCTGAAGGTTATGTTATGGATGAGGAGACAACTAGAGACTTTCTTGCTTGCCATGATAGAGATGACCTTAAGAAATTACTATGCAAAGTGAAAGAAAAATCTTTGAATGCTAGAATGAAATGTGATCCTAAGTTTGGTACTTCACCTATCTTTGTTAATGACAAGGATTATGAGTTCTTTGTCGACCCAGAGTTAATTACTTTGGTAGAGTCTGATCCCTTCCATGGCTATGAAGCTGAATCCGTAGTGGCACATCTTACTAAGTTGAATGATATAGCCACCCTGTTTGCTCATGATGAGAAAATTCGCTACTATTATATCCTCAAGTTATTTCCGTTCTCATTAAAGGGTGATGCTAAAGCTTGGTACAATACTCTTACTCCTGGTTGTGTGCGTAGTCCCCAGGACATGATTTATTACTTCTCTGATGAATTTTTTCATGTTCATAAGAAACATGTTGCCTTGTAGGAAATATTTAACTTTGTGCAAATTGAAGAAGAGAGTCTCCCACAAGCTTTGGGGGGGGGGGCTTCTCCAATTGCTAAATGCTTTGCATGATCACCCACTTAAGAAAAATGAAATACTTGATATCTTCTATAACGGACTAACCGATGCTTCTAGGGATTTCCTAGATAGTTGTGGTGGTTGTGTTTTTAGGGAAAGGACTGTTGAACAAGGTGAGGAATTATTGAATAATATGTTGAAAAATTATGATGATTGGACTCTTCCTGAACCATCACCTGAACCAACTCCGAAGAAGAGAGCAATCTTATATCCCAATCCCGAAGATATGCAGGAGGCAAAGAAAAGTATGAAGGAAAAAGGTATTAAAGCTGAGGATGTCAAGAATTTACCACCTATTGAAGAGATACATGGACTTTAAATACCACCACCCAAGGTGGTTGAGGTAAATTCTTTGTTAAAATTTGATGAAGGTGATATTCCTTGCAATAAGCATCCTGGTCAATGCCTTTATGAGTTTGATAAATTTATTATGAAACAAGATCACTTCAATGCCAATGTCATGAAAAAATTGAAATTATTTGCTTGCTTGAGTAACTTGTTATTTAGAATCTCTAATGATGTTAGAGGTGTTGGAAAACATGCTTCTATGGTTCAAACTCAGTTAAAACAAGTTGCTAAATCTCAAAAATAATTACTTGATGAAATGAATAATAATAATAATAATAATTTGAATGATTTTGCTGTTGGAGTAGCAACTAGAGGAGGTAAAATGACTCAGGAGCCACTCTATCCTAAAGGACACCCTAAGAGAATTGAACAAGATTCACAAAGACTTAACACTAGTGCACCTAGTCCTTCTAGAAGGAAAAAGAAAAATGATAGGTCTTTACACACCTGTAGTGAACCTGAAAAACCTCCTGAAAATAGTAATGATGTCTCTATCTCTGATGCTGAAACTCAATCTGGTGAGGAACATTTATCTAGTGATAATGAAAAAGATAATTATGATGTTCATGAAGACACTCAACTAGACAAAGATAAACAACCAGATAATGATGTTGAGATAGAACCTGATGTTGATCTTGATAACCCACACCCTAAAAATAAAAGATATGATAAAAGAGACTTTGTTCCTAGAAAACATGGAAAGGAAACAGAACCATGGGTACAGAAACCCGTGCCCTTTGCACCTAAATCCACTAAGAAGAAATATGATGAAGAATTTGAATGCTTTGCCGAAATGCTTAGGCCCGTCTTTTTGCGTACCCGCTTGACGGTTATCCTAAAGATGGCTCCTTATGCAAAGTGCATGAAAGACATCATCAGTAATAAAAGGAAAATACCGGAACCTGAAATCTCCACCATGCTTGCTAATTACTCTTTTAAAGATGGAGTTCCTAAGAAACTTGGAGATCCGGGAATACCAACTATACCTTGCTCCATAAAAAAAACTATGTGAAAACTACTTTTTGTGACTTGGGAGCTGGTGTTAGTGTCATGCCTTTCTCTTTATATAAAAGACTTGATTTGAATAAGCTCACACCTATTGAGATATCTTTGCAAATGGCTGACAAATCAACTGCTATGCCTATCGGTATTTGTGAGGATGTGCCCGTTGTTGTTGCCAATGTTACTATTTTAACTGACTTTGTTATACTTCAGATGCTTGAGGACGACAATATGTCTATTATTCTTGGTATACCCTTTTTAAACACTTCAAGGGCTGTTATTTAATGTAATAAAAGCAAGTTCACGTTTCATACCAATGGTAATGAGTAATAGTAGTAGATGCATGCAGGAGTCGGTCTACTAATCTTGAACGTGATGTCTATATACATGATCATTGTCTTGTATATCGTCATAACTATTCGCTTTTCTATCAATTGTCCAACAGTAATTTGTCTACCCACCGCTTGATATTTTTGGAGAGAAGCCACTAGTGAAATCTACGGCCCTAGGTATATTTTCCTACCATATACTTTCATATCTATATTGCCATTTGCTTTTACTTTTATCTTCAGATCTATATTATCAAAACCCGAAAAATACCTCGCTGAGTTTTATTCCCCGTTGTTCCATTCGCAACTACTCATCTATCCTTTTACCAATCAATTACACGGGAGGGATTTCTCTTACACGTTGGGTTGCAAGTATTTGTTATTTATCTGCAGGTACCGTTTACATAGTGTTGCTTGGTCCTCCTACTGGTTCGATAACCTTGGTCTCATCAGTGAGGGAAATACCTACCGTAGATGTGTTGCATCATCCCTTCCTCTTTGGGGAAATACCGACGTAGTTCAAGCGACATCAAAAGGAATTTCTGGCACCGTTGCCGGGGAGGCATCATCAACATCTATCAGGTTCCTAATCACAAATCTCATCTCCTTATGTTTTACATTATTTGCCATTTGCCTCTTGTTTTCTTCTCCCCCACTTCACAAAAATTTACCGTTTTATTCGCCCTTTTTTCATTCGTCGTTTTTCTCGTCAGATCTATTTTTGTTTGCAATCTTGTTTGCATAGTCATGATGTCTCATGAAAACACCAAGTTGTGTGATTTTTCCAATGGCAACAACAATGATTTTATTAGCACTCTGATTACTCATCCTGTCACTAGTGCGGAATCTTGTGATATCAATGCCGCTTTGTTGAATCTTTTTATGAAAGAGCAATTTTCCGACACTCCTAATGAGGATGTCGTGTCCCATCTAAACACATTCGTAGAATTGTGTGATATGAAAAAGGAAAAAAGATGTGGACAATGATATTATAAAGTTGAAATTATTTCCTTTCTCTTTGCAGGATCGTGCAAAAGTTTGGTTTTTCTTCTTTGCCGCACAATAGTATTGATTCTTGGGATAAGTGCAAAGATGCTTTTATTATGAAGTATTTTCCGCCTGTGAAAATTATTTTCCTTTGAACACATATCATGAATTTCAAGAAACTTGAGCATGAATATGTTGCACGTTCTTGGGAAAGAATGAAATTGATGCTAATAAATTGTCCTACTCATGGTTTAAATATTTCGATGATCATACAATTTTTTATGCGGGATTGAATTTGGTTTGTCGAAATATTCTAGATTCCGCCACGGGTGGTACTTTTATCGAAATTACCTTGGGTTATGCTACCAAATTACTTGATTATATTATGGCAAATTACTCACAATGGCACGCTGAAAGAGCTCCTACTAGTAAAAAAGTTAATTCGATTGAAGAAATTAATTCTTTGAATGAAAAGTTGATGCCTTTATGAAAATGGTTGCTAGTAAAAATGCTCCTATTGATCTTAATGATGTGCCTTTATCTACTTTGATTGAGCAAAATAGTGATGCCGTAGATGTGAATATCTCGCGAAATAATTTTAATAACAATGCTTATAGAGGTAATTTCAATCCTAGGCCTTTTCCTGGAAATTCCTTTAATAATTATGGTAATTCCTACGGTAATTCTTCTTATAATAATAATCGGAATGCCTCTGATCTAGAGAATAATATTAAATAATTTATCAATACTTGAAATATTTTCAACAGTTCGATAGAAGAAAAGTTGAATAAGATTGATGATATGTCTGAAGTATTGATAGAATTTTTTATGATGTGGAAAATCTAAAGTTGAAATTTTTTGTGCACAAGGTTGAGGAATCAATTAAGGCTTTATATGTTTCTATGTATGAAAGTATGAAAAGAACCACTATGCTTAGAGCTAAAAGAGAATTTTTGGAAAGAACATTTTCTTGTGATTGCTTTCATAAAAATGATGAAGATCTTAAAGTGATTGGTGTTCTTCTATTGATTCCTTGATTAGCAAAGTTAATATTGATTATAAATGGACTGAAGAAGAGTCAACTTTAGCTAGATGGTGTCCCGATAATTCAGAGGGTGAAAATCTTGTTGAGAAAATTGATAAAAGTGGGTTTGGATAGGTCAAAACTGTAACTAGTGATGTGCCCACTCTTATGGATTACAAGGACTTTAATTATGATAATTGCTCTTTGATTGATTGTATCTCTTTGTTGCAATCCATGATAAATTCACCTCATGCCTATGAACAAAACAAAGCTTTTACTAAACATATTGTTGATGCCATGATGAAAGCTTTAGAAGAAAAGTTGGAATTATAAGTTTTAATTCCTAGAAAATTTCATGATGAATGGGAACCTACTATCAAAGTCAAGATTAAAAATTATGATTGTTTTGCTTTGTGTGACTTGGGTGCTAGTGTTTCCACAATTCTGAAATCTTTATGTGATGTGCTTGGTCTTACCGATATTGAAGAGTGTTCTTTAAATTTGCACTTGGCGGATTCCACTATTAAAAAACTTTAGGGAAGGATTAATGAAGTTCTTATTCTTGCAAATAGGAATTATGTGCCCATTCATTTTATTGTGCTTGATATTGATTGCAATCTGTCTTGTCCAATTATACTTGGTAGACCATTTTTACGCACTATATGTGCCATGATTTACATGAAAGAAGGGAATATTAAATTCCAATTTCCTTTGACAAAGGGCATGGAACACTTCCCTAGAACAAGAATTATGCCACCTTATGAATCAATCATGAGGGTATCGTATGGATTTAGAACTAAAGACGACAATACTTGAGATCTATGTGTTATGCCTAGCTAGGGGCGTACAACAATAGCGCTTGCTGGGAGGCAACCCAACTTGTATCTTTTTGGTTTTGGGTTTTCTTGTTATTTTCCAATAAATACACAATTATGCCTCTGGTTAGATGTGTTTTTGAGGTTTAAATTAGTGTTTGTGCCAAGCAAAGCCTTTGGGATGATTTGGTTGATAGTTGATTCGATTGCTTTGAAAATCAAAAACTTTTTGCTCAAGTGCCAGAATTGTTGACGGCTACTGGAACGTGCTTACACATTATCAATATACAAATTGCCCGCGTTTTCCAATTTTTTAGAATTTTTAGAGTCACAGAAGTATGACTAAAAATTGCGTCTTTACAGATTGTTCTGTTTTTGACAGATTATGTGTTCATTGTGTTATGTGCTTGTTTTAATGGATCTATGGTTTCTTTTGAAGATTTTGAGCCATGGAAAATTTTGAATACAGTAGATATAACAAGATAACAAAATATGAATTGGTTTGCTACAATACTTAAAGTAAAGATTGGTTTTGCTATACCAATGGATCTTATGAAGTTTTGTTGAATTTTGTGTGATTGAAGTTTTCAAGTTTTGAGTGAGATCACGATGGATGAAGAAATAAGGAGTAGCAAAAGGCTAAGCTTATGGTTGCCCGAGGCACCCCAAGATAATATTCAAGAAGTATCAAGCAACTAAGCTTGGGGATGCTCTCGAATGGCATCCCCTCTTTCTTCTAACGACCATCGGTATTTTACTTGGAGCTATATTTTTATTCATCACATATTATGTGTTTTTCTTGGAACGTCTTGTACGATATGAGTCTTTGCTTGTTTTTATTTTTAGCTTGTGTCATCTATCCTTGCTGAACACACTTATTTGAGAAAGCCAATTGATGATATGTTTACTCTGTATGCTTCCCTTATCTTTCTAGAGCTATGGAATTGCTCTAGTGCTTCACTTATATTTTTTTAGCATAGTGTGTTTAATGTTTTGAAGAAATTCTCTCACGCTTCACTTAGATTATTTTGAGAGAAAGAGAATTCTATGCTCATGTTCTTCACTTAGATTTGTTTGAGCCTATCAAAACTAATACATGAAACTAGTCCCAAGGTGATAGATATTCAAGAGGGATATAATAAAAACGTTCATGAAGATCATTGGACAAATTAACTTGATTCTTTGTAATAGTTTTGAAATATGATGATAGTGATATGTGAGTCATGTTAGTGAGTTATTATGTTTTAGTAAGAATATCGATCTTAAGGTTTGCGATTCCCTATGCAAGCACGGAAGTCAATAGTTACGCAATGAAATTACATCCTACTTGTGGTGCATTATTCGGTGTTAGCTATGCTCAATGCTCGCTTATGTGATTTTTTGTTTCTTGGTTGGTTGCTTCTCAATCTATTTGCTAGCCTCCACTTATACTAAGTAGAAATACTACTTGTGCATCCAAAGTCTTTAAACCTAGTTTTTTCATATAAGTCCACCATAACTACCTATATGCGATATTCCCATGCCGTTCTAAACAAAATTGTATGTGCCATCTCTACATTTCAAAATAAACTTCTATTTTGCGCGCCCATACTGCTCATGAGGTGGTGAGGGGTGGCCAATATTTTTCCATGCTAGATGTGTTATTCTCAAGATGAGTGTTTATTCACTTGTCATTGCATGAGAGTGCGGCGGTAACAGGGATGCCCAGTCCTGAAATGAAAAAAGAAATTTACTTTATGTTGTCAAATAATAAATTCCATGGAAAGTGTTGGTATGGAGGGCACCCTTGGATACGGTTAGCCATGTATTGTAAAAGAATGGTGGAAAATGGTATAAACTTTATTTTCTGTTTGGGAACTGCCTATGATATATCTAGCATGGAAAGTATTGGAAACTCTTAGTCATTTTCGTTGACGGGAAAAGTATGCCTCTAAAAAAATATCTCTCAATTTAAGCTTTGATCTGTGGCACCTCTACAAATCCCTACTTCCCTCTGTGAAGGGCCTTTCTATTTACTTCATGCAATTTTTATTTTTATTTGAGTCTCCATCTTCTCTTATAAAACACCAACTAAGGGGCACTATGATCGTACTTGAGCATTGGATGTAGCTCATATGTGAGTGTGTTTCATGACTGGATCAATGATTGAGCATGATGGGCTAGGGATAACTTGCTTTAGTATCGATATTTTGAAAGACATGGTTGCTTGTTGGTATGCTTGAGTATTAAAGTATTCATGTCAAAACTAGACTATTGCTTTGAACCGTATAAAGTCCAAATGTCCATGCTATAAATAAAATAAATGTGATGAACATGTTAGGCACCATCCCACATCAAAAAATCTGTTTTTATCATTTACCTACTCTAGGACGAGCATGAATTAAGCTTGGGGATGCTGATATGTCTCCAACGTATCTATAATTTATTATTTTTCCATGTTGTTGTATTATCATTCTTGGATGTTTTACAATCATTTATAGCAATTTTATATCATTTTTTGGCACTAACATATTGACATAGTGCCCAGTGCCAGCTGCCCTTTTTTGCTTGTCTTTTACATCGTAGAAAATCAATACTAAATGGAGTCCAAACGCAACGTAACTTTTTGCAGAATTTTTCTGGGCTAGAAGACACCCAATGGGCCAAAGAATCACCTAGGGGTGCTCCGATGGGAGAGCCCTGGTGGGTTGTGCCCTCCTCGGTGGCCTCCCGCACCGCCTCTTCGCTTTATAAATACCCCCAATATTCCATAAACCCTAGGGGAGTCGATGAAATTTTGTTCCAGCCACCGCAAGTTCCAGAATCACGAGATCCAATCTAGAGCCCTTTTCCGCCACTCAGCCAGAGGGGAACACGAACACGGAGGGGTCCATCATCCACATTGGTGTCTCTCCGATGATGCGTGAGTAGATTGCTACCTCTTGAGCTTGCGTTGTATTCCCTCGAAGAGGAAAGGGAGATGCAGCACAGTAGCGTAAGTATTTCCCTCAGTTTTTGAGAACCAAGGTATCAATCCAGTAGGAGACCACGCGCGAGTCCCTCGCACCTGTACAAACAAATGAGAACTTCGCAGCCAACGCGATAAGGGGTTGTCAATCCCTTTTACGGTCACTTACGAGAGTGAGATCTGATAGAGATGATAGTTTATACTTTTTGGTATTTTTGGTTTAATAAAATAGCAAATAAAAGCGGTAAAAGTAAAGTAGATGTAGATTGATATGTTGAGAATGGACCCGGGGGCCATAGTTTTCTCTAGTGGCTTCTCTCATGATAGCGATATTCTACGGCGGGTAAACAAATCACTGTCGAGCAATTGATAGAAAAGAGAATAATTATGAGACTATCTAGGCATGATCATTGTATATAGGCATCACGTCCGAGACAAGTAGATCGACTCCTGCCTGCATCTACTACTATTACTCCACACATCGACCGCTATCCAGCATGCATCTAGCGTATTGAGTTCATACGAACAGAGTAACGCCTTAAGCAAGATGACATGATGTAGAGGGATAAACTCAAGCAATATGATGAAAACCCCATCTTTTTATCCTCGATGGCAACAATACAATACGTGCCTTGCTACCCCTACTGTCACTGGGAAAGGACACCGCAAGATTGAACCCAAAGCCAAGCACTTCTCCCATTGCAAGAACTATAGATCTAGTAGGCCAAACCAAACCAATAATTCGAAGAGACTTGCAAGGATATTATGAGCACACATAAAAAGTTCAGAGAAGAACCAAATATCATTCATAGATAACCTTTATCATAAACTCACAATTCATCGGATCTCGACAAACACACCGCAAAAAGAGATTACATCGAATAGATCTCCTCGAAGACCGAGGAGAACTTTGTATTGAGATCCAGAGAGAGAAGAAGCCATCTAGATACTAGATGTGGACCCGAAGGTCTATGGTAAACTACTCACAACTCATGGTGTGGGCGATGATGATGATGATGAAGGCCTCCGTGATGGATCCCCCTCCGGTGGAGCTCCAGAACAGGCTCCAAGATGGGATCTCCACGGGAACAGAAGCTGCGGCGGTAGAATTAGGGTTTTATCTCTGTGTCTGGAGTTTCTGGGGTACGTGGATATATATATATATATATATAGGAAGAAGGAGGGCACCGGGGGCCACACGAGGGGGTGTCGGTGTACTAAGATAGGGGTACCTTAGTACCCCAACTTGTGCACGGGCAGTAGCAGCTTCCCGCGGCAGGGTTTACCGCGTGCTCGCCGAAAACCTTTTCTGGTCCTTAAGAAGCCATTCAAAAACAAAGTATACAAGTCAGAAGATCAAGACCCCGGCAAGAGGAGCTTGCCGGGAAGGCCGCACCAGGCTCAAGATTATCACCTAAACGCAAGACCCTGGCAAGAGGAGCTTGCCAGGAAAGCCAAGGAATACGTATCTCGAAAGATGCCTCGGCGCACCCTGCGCCCCGGCAGGGCCCGGGGAGCGACAAGCTTCCGGGCCCGGCAAGATCAAGACCCCGGCAAGGTGCTTGTCGGGGGAAGCCTGCGCTGTGTGCCCGCGCTCCAGCTCATCGGCCCACGTGTCGCCCTGGGGCCCTTCCAGGGACGCGTGGCGGATGGCTGTGCAGCCTGGGGGACACGGTGGCACCCCACGGTGACGAGGCTACCGCCGTGGAGAACGGAGAAGCATGGACGGGCGCTTTTGGGGTCGACGGCGACGGGCATTTAATGCCCTTGTCCCCCACTGTCAAGGTTAGGTGAAGACCACTGTTCATCCACTGTTCATCCACTGTTCATGCACTGTTACAACTACCACCAAAATTACACTTTTACCCTCCTCTACGTTGACACCTGTCGGTGACCCCTTGAGCTATAAAAGGAGGCCCATGCACAACGTAGAAAGGGTTCGGAACCTAGACAACACTTCCGCTCGGTGTAGCTAGCTCTTCAAGCTCCCGAGCTCAAGAACTCAATACAATCTAAGCAGGAGTAGGGTTTTACGCGTCCGCGCGGCCCGAACCTGGGTAAAACTGCCCGCGTGCGTTCCTCGATCTGCTCTCCGTGCTCCCTCCGCTCCCTTACCGCAACGTAAAAGGGGCTCCGGTCCCATAGGTGTTCGTGGTGGGCAGTTTCCCCCGACATCTTTGGCGCGCCAGGTAGGGGGCGTCGAGGTTGTGCGAACCTGATCCGGCGCTCACGCGGGCGCATTCTTCATCAACCTCTCCAGCTTCACCAACTTCATCAGCAACAACAACATGCCTCCGAAGAAGAAGGCTTCGGAGGTCGCGGGCCCGTCTGCATCGATCCCACCGCCACCAGAACCAACGGTTGGTGGAGGAGACGCCGGCGGAAGGGTGGTCGCCGGCGAGGAGACTCACGGCGCCACCAAATCCAAGGACAAGACGGACGATCGGGCAAATTCCAAGGCCTCGGTGTCCGTAGATGCACCACGTCTCTCTCAGCAGACGCCAGGCCAGCAGCGCCGTGGTACAGGAGGTACCATACGCTTGTTGGGGCAAGGACAAACCGGAGGATCGCGGGATGCTCAAGGCCACCGTCCTGGTACGAGCAAGGCGCGGTCGCCGGGGCGAGAAACTGCTCCGTCTAACCCTGTTAGAAGTCCGAGCATATCTCGCTCCTCGCACCGCTCGCCGCCGCTCCCCTCCTCTCCAGCAGAAGCTCTAGCAAGAGCACAACTGCTCCTCGATTTCCCTCCAGTGGCAGACAAGGCCGAAGACTGGAGGGCGACGATTCAGAGCCTCATCGCCTTCGCCAACAACGACACGCCGCAGCAGCCGGCGACATCGCGGCCGCGGCAAGTCGACCAGACGAAGGCCGATGGCGACAAGACCGCCGGGGGTGCAACCACCATGCACTCCCCGCCGCGGAAGCAGAAGACGCCTCCCCACCGGATCAACGTCGACGACGACTCCACGGCGTCGTCGGATCCGCGGGCTCGTCGGGACCAGCGCCAAGTCCTCGACGACCGGCGGCAAGAAGACGCTCGGACGCGCATCGAGCGCCGACGAGAAGCCCGGCGACAATCGGATCAGCGCGCTGGGACCGCTGTCGACACGTACGCGCCCGGTGAACCAGGCGACTTGCCGTACGCGGCAGGTTGCCCTGCGTTCACCCGTGAGCTGCGGCGAGTCCAGTGGCCCAGCATGAAAAACTTCAAGCCCGACGTACCCGAGAAGTACGACGGCAAGACGCACCCCTCGGAGTTCCTCAGCATCTACACCATCGCGGTGCAGGCTGCCGGGGGACGTGACGAGAAGATACTAGCCAACTACTTCCCGCTAGTGCTTAAGCCAAACGTCCGCTCTTGGCTTATGCACTTGCCGGAGAGCTCCATTTATTCGTGGGCGGATCTGTGCCACCAGTTTGTTGGCGCCTTCACAGGCGGCCACAAACCCCACGGCCAAGAGAGCGATCTCCACATCCTAGCCCAGAAGGAAGGAGAATCCCTGCGCAAGTACATTCAACGATTCAGCCGCGTGCAACACAACATTCCCGAAGTCCACCCCGTCGCCGTTATCAGCGCGTTCCACCAGAACGTGCGTAACCGCCGCATGAGGGAAGAGATGGCCATGACCAAGATCCGGGATGTCAGCGAGCTCTACGCTCTGGCTGACAAGTGCGCGCGCGCTGAAGAGGGGAGGAGACTCCCCGGAGAGGATGCTGGCGCAGGAGGAAGCGACAGCGAGGATGCCACCCCGGCAAGGAAGAGCCGCCGGCGGAACAACAGAAAGAAGAAGAGCAAGGAAGTGCTGGTCGTCGAGCAGTCCGGCAAGGAGGCTCCCGCCAAGAAGGTACAGGCTGGCGGTTCCGGCGAGGAACCTGCCCCTGTAGCGGCAGCCGACAAGCCGGACGGCTCCGACAAGCAATACTGCAAGATCCACCGCACCAAGGGCCACGATCTTCAGAACTGCAAGCGAGTCGAGTACCTCGTAGAACAGCAGAAAGCTGAATACGAGCGTCGCGACAAGGAGAAGGCCCAGGGTGGCGGAGGAGAGCCCAGTAAGAAGCGGTCGTTCAACAGCCGGGGAGGACGCCGCGACAAGGCCAAGCAGCGGCAAGGTGACCGACCTCCCCGGGGCCGCGACAAGGATGAGGAAGAAGACGACGACGACGACATGGAAGAAGGAGATAACAGCGAGTAGGAGTTCCAGAAGGCCACAGAGGTTCTGTGTGTCGACGGAGGTGCCTCTCTGCACACTTCCCACCGCCAACTCAAGCAGTGGGTGCGGGAAGTGAACGCAGCTGAGCCACCCGTCGAGTCACGCAGGCTGCTGAAGTGGTCCGGCACGCCCATCATCTTTGACCTTGAGGACCACCCTGACCGTACCACAGCGGTCGGGTGCTTGCCGATGTTGGTTTCACCAACTATCCGCAACCTCAAGGTCACCAAGATGTTGGTTGACGGTGGGGCTGGCCTGAACTTGATCTCCTCGGCTGTGATCAAGAAACTACAAATCCAAGACGGCGAGCTCGAAGAAACCGGGTCGTTCCAGGGGATCAACCCGGGAAGGAGCAAGCCAAAGGGAAAGATCACTCTGCCAGTGACCTTTGGCGGGGAGCTTAACTTCAGGACGGAGAGGATCACCTTCGACGTTGCCGATATCCCATTGCCATACAATGGGATACTTGGACGTCCTGCCCTCGCCAAGTTCATGGCAGCTTCCCACTACGCCTACAATGTACTCAAGATGCCGGGGCCGATAAGCGTCATCTCTGTCCCTAGCAACAAGAAGGACGCGCTTATCTGCGCCGACAAGATCTACCGGGACGCAGCAGCCGCAGCAGAAAGCAACACACTTGCCGCTGAAGCTCCCGGGGGGAAGACCAAGACCATGTCCGGCAAGAGCTCTGGGGCCCACTCCGGCAAACGCACCTCTTCGGAGTGCTGCGCTGCCGTCGAGGACGCACCATCGAGCTCCACCGGCAAGTGCAAGAAAGGGATGGCCGCTCCACCGGCAACCAAGAAGGTGTCCGCCAAGGAGGACGGCACTGGTGGTACCTTCACCATCAGTGCTACGCTCGACAACAAATAGGAAAGCGCGCTCGTTGCCTTCCTGCGGGCGAATGTCGATGTGTTTGCATGGAAACCATCTGACATCCCCGGCGTTCCCAGGAAGGTAATTGAGCACAAGCTTGCTGTTTGTCCTCATGCGCGGACCGTCAAGCAGAAGGTCAGAAAGCAAGCCGTGGAGCGCCAAGAATTCATAGCCGAAGAGATAAAGAAGCTAGAAGCAGCAGGCCTGGTTAGAGGCGTGATCCATCCTACGTGGTTGGCCAATCCAGTTGTCGTGCGCAAGGCCAATGGAAAATGGAGGCTTTGTATAGACTTCACTGATGTGAATAAAGCATGTCCCAAAGATCCATTTCCCTTGCCGCGTATCGACCAGATTGTCGACTCCACCGCTGGATGTGAGCTGCTATCCTTCCTTGATGCATACTCAGGTTACCACCAGATTTTCATGGCCAAGGAAGATGAAGAGAAGACTGCATTCATTACTCCATGCGGCACATATTGCTTCATACGCATGCCCTTTGGATTGAAGAATGCAGGCTCCACATTTGCAAGGGTGGTGCACACTGCTTTTGAGCCACAGATCCACAGAAATGTAGAGGCATACATGGATGACATAGTGGTCAAAAGTAAGAGCAAAGATACACTGATCCAAGACTTAGAGGAAACCTTTGAGAACCTGCGCGAGATCCAGCTCAAGTTGAACCCCGAGAAGTGCGTCTTCGAAGTCCCCTCCGGCAAGCTTCTCGGGTTCTTTGTGTCCCAGAGGGGGATTGAAGCCAATCCCGACAAGATAAAAGCCATCGAGCAGATTGAAGCCCCGAAGCGCGTCAAGGACGTAAGGAGACTTGCTGGTTGTGTGGCTGCCCTCAGCAGGTTCATTTCAAAGTCTGCAGAACGCGCCCTGCCTTTCTTCAAAATCTTGAAAAAGGCAGGTCCAATGAAATGGACTCCGGAAGCGGAGGCTGCGCTGCAGGACTTGAAAGGATACCTGTCCTCTACTCCGATACTTGTCGCACCTAGACCACAAGAGAAGTTGCTGCTGTACCTAGCAGCAACCAATCAAGTGGTTAGCGCTGCGTTAGTAGTGGAGAGGGAGGCAGATGAGGAATCCACATCCCCGGCAAGCGAATCCAGCGACAAGCAGGGGGCTCCACCGACAAGCTCTGGCCCCGACAAGGACAAGTCTGCGCAGGAACAAGGTGAAGTGCGAAGGAAGATGGTGCAGCGCCTAGTGTATTTTGTAAGTTCCCTCTTGCAGGGGGCTAGATCAAGATACTCTGGGGTGCAGAAGTTGCTATTCGGCCTCCTCATGGCCTCAAGGAAGCTGCGCCATTACTTTCAAGCACATGAGATAACGGTGGTCACTCGCTTTCCGTTGAAGAGGATATTGCAAAATCCAGAAGCAACAGGCAGGATCGTCGAGTGGGCACTGGAACTGTCAAGCTTTGGTCTCAAGTTTGAAGGTACTTCAACCATACAGAGCAGAGCTTTGGCAGAATTCATAGCAGAATGGACCCCGACGCCGGATGAAGAAGTTCCAGAGACAAGCATCCCCGTCCAAGAAGCAAGCAAAGAATGGATGATGTACTTTGATGGTGCTTTCTCGCTGCAAGGCGCTGGTGCCGGCGTGGTACTCATAGCGCCCACCGGAGAGCACCTCAAGTATGTTATCCAGATGCACTTTCCCAGGGAACAAGCGACAAACAATACTGCTGAGTATGAAGGGTTGCTTGCCGGCCTCAGAATTGCAGCCGAGCTTGGGATCAAGAAGTTAATTGTGCGGGGAGATTCACAGTTGGTGGTCCGACAAGTAAATAAGAGTTATCAGAGCCCCTTGATGGAAGCTTATGTCGATGAAGTGAGGAAGCTTGAAGAGCACTTTGAAGGTCTGCAAATGGAGCACGTCCCAAGAGCTCAGAACGATATTGCAGATGGCCTTTCAAAGTGTGCTGCAATGAAGTTACATGTGGAACCAGGGACCTTCCTGCTCAAGTTAACTCAACCATCCGTTACACCATTAGTTGGGCAGAACAAGAAGAGAAAGTTGGTCTCCGGCGACTACTTGCCGGCGGACCTTCCAGAAGCCGCCGCCAAGGTCCCCAAGATCAACAGTCCAGATGTTGAGGAATGGTTTGCTCCTGCAGATCCAAGGGTCTGTACAGTTGAAGCAAGCGTTCCCGACAAGCCTTGCCCCGGCAGGCTTGCCGGGGGACCATCAGCTCCGGCAGAACCGGAGGTTCTTGCCGTAGAAGCTGGGGTTCCCGCAGCAGCCCTCATGCCATTGGTCCTTGCCGTTGAGCCTCGGGCTCCGGCATGGGCACAGCAGATCGTCCGTTTTCTGCAAACTGGAGAACTTCCCGACGAGCCAGAAGAGATAGAGAAAATAACCAGACAGTCAAGTATGTACCAGTTCGTTGACAATGAACTGTACAGAAGAAGACTCAACGGTGTCAGGTTGAAGTGCATTTCCAGAGAAGATGGACAGAAGCTGTTGGCAGAGATACATGGAGGCATATGTGGCCACCACATTGGCGCAAGGGCACTTGCCGGGAAGGCGTTCCGGCAAGGGTTCTTCTGGCAAGAAGCCCTCCAAGATGCAACTGCACAAGTAACAAAGTGTGAAGCATGCCAGTTCCATGCCAAGAAAATTAACCAGCCAGCTCAAGCTCTCTAGACGATTCCTTTGTCCTAGCCCTTCTCGGTCTGGGGGCTCGATATCCTCGGCCCCTTTCCCTGCGCAGTCGGGGGCTTTGAGTACTTGTACGTAGCAATCGACAAGTTCACAAAGTGGCCAGAAGTGGAACCGGTGAGAAAGGAGACGGCACAGTCAGCAGTCAGGTTCTTCAGAGCGATTGTTTGCCGTTTCGGAATCCCTAACAGGATCATCACCGACAACGGCACACAGTTCACAAGCCGCACCTTCATGCAGTACGTCCAAGACCTTGGCGCCAAGGTCTGCTTCGCTTCTGTTGCTCACCCGAGGAGCAATGGTCAAGCGGAGAGGGCCAATGCTGAAGTGCTGCGCGGGCTCAAGACAAGAACCTTCGACAGGCTGCGTAAGTGCGGAAGAAACTGGATAGAGGAGTTGCCGGCGGCTCTTTGGTCAATCAAGACGACACCAAATCGAGCCACCGGACAGACACCCTTTGCTCTTGACTATGGAGCAGAGGCAGTTCTCCCCACGGAACTCGTATACGGATCTCCTCGAGTGCTCGCTTATGATGAGCTCGAGCAAGAGCAACTGCGACAAGATGACGCATTGCTCCTCGAGGAGGAACGTCTCCAGGCTGCTGTACGAGCTGCTCGATACCAGCAAGCCTTGCGTCGCTATCATAGCCGCAAGGTCAAGGCCAGGAGTCTCGAGGAAGGCGACCTTGTTCTTCGGCGTGTTCAGTCCACCAAGAATTCCAACAAGTTGACACCGAAGTGGGAAGGCCCTTATCGGGTGAGACAAGTCACAAGGCCCGGAGCTGTCCGCCTTGAGACCGAAGAAGGCTTACCGGTGAGCAATTCCTGGAACATAGAGCATCTTCGCAAGTTTCACCCATAAGGCGCGGTTGCCGTGATCCGCTCCGGCAACCACCTTTTGTATGAGTCTTGCCGCTGTTGCATGTAAACCTTTGTACAACGCCGGGCGCAGATCCCGTGCATTAGTAAAGCTTTTGTGTTTCGCACTATTTGCCATTTCCATGCTATTCTTTGTCATTTGCATGCATTGTTTGGCACCTTGTGCAACGCACATCCCCGGTAAGCACTAGCAAGCCATGAGGCTATATACTTGTTTTCCCTCCTCTTTTTCTTTCCCTCTTAAGCAGAAGGAGTATCCCTCGCGCACAAGTTTGCCGGGGGGGAAGGAGGTGGAGGATGAACCAAGTGCTGTTCAAGAAAGAGAAGCCTTGTCGGGGGACAAGCAATTTATGAAAGCTAAGTTATCAAAGTTTGAGCATTCAAAATTTTAAAATTTCTAGTTGTCTTCCTTGAACAACCACACTTTGTATGGAAAACCTGTGCACGGAGGAACCTACCCGTGGCTAGCCGCGCCCTTACTCTGTTTCGAGCACGCTCAACGGCTTAAGTGAGCTGCGACAAGTGTCGCGCCCTTACTTCGTTTTCGAGTTCGCTCAGTAGTCTAAGTGTGCTGCGACTAGCTGCGGCAAGGTTGCTTGCCGACAAGGTCTTTTGCCAGCAGGCTGCTAAGAGTCCAGCACTCAGCGCTCGCGGCAAGGGCCCCTTGCCGGCTAGTTCCCTAAAAGCGTAGGGTAAGAAGCATACAAAGTGGAGGATCAAAAGCAAGGAAGATAACACTGCAATGATAACTCGAAATGAGATTGTATATTACAAAGATAGCTTGCCGCGATACTAATAGATTCTTGTCCAATGACATGCCTTGCAGCGGCAAGGGAAACAAAAAGAGAGAGACCTAATCTACGCGGTCGCCTTCACGCCTTGTGATCTTGTTCACCTTGGCGACGATGTGGGCGACCTGCGCCTTCAACGCCTCCTGATCAGCGTCGTCCGGCAAGCTGCGGAGGACATTGACGAGGTTGATGCCGGGGTTGCGGTACACGATCTTCGTCAAGACACGCTCCAAGGTGCCCATGCAGAGCCGACGCGCCTCGTCGGCCAGCTGCGCAGGGATCTTCTCCTGCAGCCTCACAAGCGCCGGCGCGATTCCCCTGAAGAACAGACTTAACTTGGCGCTGTGGGGGAGGTTTTCGTCCGGAGAGTACGTGAGGTGCTCCGCCCTCAGCGCCACCATCTCCTTGTCGATGTTGGCGGCGGAGGTGACCAAATCATCAGTCCACTGCTCCACTGCCCGGCTGAACTGGTTCGCCGAGACGGCGGCGCTCTCCACCAGGCCTCGTTCCTTGCGGAGCTCGTCCTTCAGTTTCGTCTCGCGGTCCCGGGCGGCGTCGAGCGAATCAGTCAGAGTGGAGACCTTCAACTCTATGTCAGCAATAGAATCCTTGGCGGCAGTAAGCTCGTCGCCCTTCTTGGAGAGGCGTACCTGCAGATCAGAGTTGGTGTGGGCGTCTTTTTCCCGCTCCACATTGAGCGCGGTGATTCTGTCCGCACTCGCCTTCAGGTACCGCTCTAGCTGCTCCACCTTGGCCTCAAGATCCTTCTTGGCGGTCTCCACGGTGGCGGCGGCGGCCTTCGCCTCCTTCAGGGCTCCGCTAATGGCCCGCTCCCGGGCGGTGAGGTCGTCCTCGTGGGCATCGAGGTCGACCTTCCGCTGGTTGAGCGCTCCTTCTCGCCGGGACAGCTCCTCGGCGGCCAGTCGCTGCTGCTCCTCGGCCTCAGCTTTCTCAAGGAAGAAGGCTTGCTGCGCTCCGGCAAGCTCTTCGCGCTCCTCAGCAAGATGGCGGAGGGCTGCTTGGTTGTCGACGCGAAGCTCTGCGGCGCGTTTCTCCAAGTCGACTCCAGCCTTGGCGGCAAGAGCTTCCCGAGACTCTAGCTTCGCCTGCCTGGCCCGGTACAGAGCCAGAAGCCGGCGAAGGAGCTTCTCCTCTTCGGGCTCGTCGCTGCCGCCAGGCGCTTCAACCACCTTCAACCCCGCGGAGGCGAGGACCTCTCCGTCAAAGGTCTCTCCCTCCACGGGGGCTCGAGACGAGGACCCCCACGGGACTTGTATGAAAACCCCGTTGGGGGCCTCAAGGTAGACACCCGACCGCTCCGTGGAGGCGGAAGGATCGGCGGCCGGTGCAGCGCTTGACGCTCCTGCTGCCTCCGGGCCAGCAGTGTGGTCGCCGGCCCCTTCCCCAGCCGCAGCATCTACGGGCGGGCGGTCTCTTCAGCGGCAGGCTCGTCGACTCCAGCCATGCCCTCAGCGGCAGTGGCGTTGCTGCCGTCGCCGTGCGCGCCCTCCTCGCCGGTGGCCTTCGTCTCCATCCGCTCCGGTGCAGGAGGATCTAGCAGAAGAAAAAGGAAAGAAAAGATCAAGCAAATATCCAAAAAAGACAAGTTCAAGAAAGAAAAGCTACAAGGATTTACCTTCGCGGACTTCTTCGACGACAGGCTCCCTCGCCGGGGAATCCACCCTTGGCGGCGGGGTGGTGGCCCCTGCTGGCGGAGGGCCGCCCGCGCCCTCCCTTGGCGGGGTGCTCACCCTTGTCGGGCTGCTCACCCTTGGCGGGGTGCCCGTCCTTGGCGGAGCGTCCTCCCTCGCCGGGGAGTTCACCCTTGGCGGGGAGGGTCGAACAGGCAGCTCCTCGGGGGTGACCTCCGGTTGCTCCTGCGGCTGCGGCTCCACTTCTGCACAAGACAAACAAGACAACAAGACAATAAACTATCAGTACAAGCAACAATCTCGAGCGCGCCCGTCAAGCAGAAAACTCAAGAACCAGACTTACGCTGGGGGCTGCGCTGGGGGCTGCTCCTCGGAGCAGCAGGTTGATCCGGCAAGCTTGCCGCTAGCACGTCTCCGGCTGCCGCGGCGGGCGAGTCGTCTTCAACCTCAACCACAGGGATCTTGGCCCTCTTCGCCATCCGCTGGGTCAGGGTCCTGAAAGCATAACCAGAACAAGATCAGGATCAACAAGGGAAATCAAGACAAAATCAAAGAAATTACAAGTTGCAAGAACTTACTCCTCTTCCTCGTCGTCGGAGCTGAGGGCGGAGAAGTCGAAATCCGCCTGAGGTGCTCCCGCACGAGGGGCAGGAGGAGAAGGCTCCCTCGGGTGCTTGGCGGTCTCCGGGGCTGTGGGCTGCGAAGACCCAGCCTCCGTCATCGCCGAGGGCCGAGGAGCAGAAGGGGCGGCCGTTCCGTTCCGGGAGGATCCCCCTCCGCTAGGCGCTGGTGCGCGGGGCGCCTCCTGGACGACTTTGCTCGTCCTGGTGGCGCGCGTTGCACGGCGCGTCGGCTACTGTCGGGGCGCCTGCGGCCTCGCCACCTGAGCTGCCTTGCGGAGGCACTTCTTCGTTTGCTGCTTGGGACTTGCCGGTGGCGGGGAATTCTCTGAGGACGAAGAGGCATCGTCATCAAGTCCCAGAGATCCACCAGAGTCTTCGCCAGCTTCGGCGTCCTCCTCCTCCTCCCCGGCAGGCCCGCTGGACCCAGCACCATGCCCGGCGGCCCCGCTCCCTCCGGCAACCTCGCTCCCTCCGGCGACCTCGCTCTCTCCGGCGACCTCGCTCGTCCCGGCAAACTTCAGGGTAGGCACCCCGGCAAACTCATCGGGCGGAAGCTTGAGCAGCCTGAGGATCTCCGCCTCCTCTGCTTGGCTCACCTCGTCCGTGGCCTGTGCATCGTCCACGGTGTATCCAAAGTCACCCGTGGCTGCCGCGGCGGCGGCCTCCTCCATCCTGGAGGCGATGTAGGCTATATCCCTTGCCGTAGTGGCCCGGGTGAGGCCCTTGTTCTCCTCGGCGTTCTTGGGCGTCTCGACCAGGTTGTCGAAAAAGCTCAGCACGGCGTCCGGCGGAGGCTCGATCCAAGTGGGGTTGATGCCGTGGGAGTCGCACGCAGGCATCATCGCGCGCAAGGAATCCCGGGCAGTGCTGTTGCACAGCGGCACCACTCCCCGGGGAGGTCTGAACCATTCCGGGTGGGCCGGGTCATGCTTGAAGAGCTCCCGGACCATCCCCTTCAACTCCAAGGCAGTGAAATTGTAGTTCAATCCAGGGCGCAGCCTCATGATATCCGCCGCGTTGCCGAATTCCCAGGCAGGCCTTTTCCTTTCTTGCAAAGGAGCAATGCGGCGGCGGAGGAAATCTGCCCCAACCTCTCCGATGGTTAGTTTGGCTACCCGGAGACGAATAATCCTAATGAGGGCAATGCTGAGCTTGTTGTCCTCCGGGGCCAATTCGCTCCAGTCTCTGCCGCGCACTATGGCAGTTGTGCGCGGCGCAGTGAAGGGCTCCGGCTTGTCCTCCACCACCCAACACCAATCTGCTCTCCACTCCTCCCACTTGCCGCGGAGTTCTCCCTTCAGGTACGAATCCTTCTTGTTCAGCCTGAAGATCCAGGAGATGCCGCCGGAAAGGGGAGCGCCGGATTCTACTCTAGGCATGAAGAAGTGGCGAAAAAGGGTGACATTGGGATGAATCCCAACATAGTTTTCGCACAGATGTGCGAAAACGGCCATCGTAAGGATGGCGTTGGGAGTGAAATCTAGGAGGTGGAGGTTGTATGTGTTCATGATGTCGCAAAAGAACTCCGAGAACGGAGGGCACAATCCATAGTGGAAAAATGCAGCGAAGAAGAAATACCCGCCGGGGAACATATCTTTGGAGATGGCGGGGAAGACATGGGTGCGGGGGTGAGCTTTGGTCTCCCTCGCCCAGAACAAATAATATTTGTCACGCAGCTCCCTCGGACCAAGCCTTGGCGCGAAGACCACGTTCCTCTTCCGCAGGGCGGCCAGCTTCGCCGCCTGCTCGGACTTCTCCTTCTTGGCCTTGTCGTTCTTGGCCTTGTTGCTCTTGGCCTTGTCGCTCTTCGGAGCCATGGCAGGAGCGGTGAGGAAAGAGGCGAGGAGCTCGACGGCGCCGCGGATGCGGAAGACGGCGGAGGAGGGGCGGAGGCAAGAAGCAGCGGAAGTTTTTGGAGAAGACTGGCGCAATGAAGACGAAGGAGGGGAACTGCCCCTGCTTCCTCTGCTTTTAAGGGGGAAGTGGGGGACGCTCCGCATTTCCCATTAAAGAACGAGGCCACGATCTCTCCCACGACGCCGCAATCGACGCGTGCCGTTAGGGAGGGATGCGGCGGATACGGAAGGAGATACGGCGTGCCGTGGGCCGCGTGTGCCCGTGCACTGTCTTGGGCCTGGCCCAACAGCGCTCGGCACCGTGTGTGGCCCAGGCCCGGGGGCTCCTGTCGGTGTACTAAGATAGGGGTACCTTAGTACCCCAACTTGTGCATGGGCAGTAGCAGCTTCCCGCGGCAGGGTTTACCGCGTGCTCGCCGGAAACCTTTTTTGGTCCTTAAGAAGCCATTCAAAAACAAAGTATACAAGTGAGAAGATCAAGACCCCGGCAAGAGGAGCTTGCCGGGAAGGCCGCACCAGGCTCAAGATTATCACCTAAACGCAAGACCCTGGCAAGAGGAGCTTGCCAGGAAAGCCAAGGAATACGTATCTCAAAAGATGCCTCGGCGCACCCTGCGCCCCGGCAGGGCCCGGGGAGCGACAAGCTTCCGGGCCCGGCAAGATCAAGACCCCGGCAAGGTGCTTGTCGGGGGAAGCCTGCGCTGTGTGCCCGCGCTCCAGCTCATCGGCCCACGCGTCGCCCTGGGGCCCTTCCAGGGACGCGTGGCGGATGGCTGTGCAGCCTGGGGGACACGGTGGCACCCCACGGTGACGAGGCTACCGCCGTGGCGAACGGAGAAGCATGGACGGGCGCTTTTGGGGTCGACGGCGACGGGCATTTAATGCCCTTGTCCCCCACTGTCAAGGTTAGGTGAAGACCACTGTTCATCCACTGTTCATCCACTATTCATGCACTGTTACAACTACCACCAAAATTACACTTTTACCCTCCTCTACGTTGACACCTGTCGGTGACCCCTTGAGCTATAAAAGGAGGCCCATGCACAACGTAGAAAGGGTTCGGAACCTAGACAACACTTCCGCTCGGTGTAGCTAGCTCTTCAAGCTCCCGAGCTCAAGAACTCAATACAATCTAAGCAGGAGTAGGGTTTTACGCGTCCGCACGGCCCGAACCTGGGTAAAACTGCCCGCGTGCGTTCCTCGATCTGCTCTCCGTGCTCCCTCCGCTCCCTTACCGCAACGTAAAAGGGGCTCCGGTCCCATAGGTGTTCGTGGTGGGCAGTTTCCCCCTACAGGGGTCTCGAGGTAGGGGGCACGCCCTGGGAAGGGGGGCGCGCCCCCCACTCTCGAGGGCAGCCTCTTTGTCGCCTGACTTGGTCCTGAAGTTTCGCGAAGGTTTCATTCCGTTTGGACTCCATTTGATATTCTTTTTCTGCAAAACCGTGAAATAGGCAAAAAAAGAGCAATCTGGACCGGGCCTTTGGGTTAGTAGGTTATTCCCAAAAATGATATAAAAGTGAATGATAAAGCCCATTAAACATCCAAGACTTCATAAATAATAGCATGGAACAATAAAAAATTATAGATACGTTGGAGACGTATCAAGCATCCCCGAGCTTAATTCCTGCTCGTCCTCGAGTAGGTAAATGATAAAGAAAGAATTTTTGATGTTGAATGCTAACCAATATAGTTTTTCAATGTAATTCTCTTAATTGTGGCATGAATGTTCAAATCTGAAAGATTCAAGATAAAAGTCTATATTGACATAAGAAATAACAAAGCAATCATGTATTCTCAAAATACCATGGCTAAATAAATTTATCCCTACAAAATCATATAGTCTGGCTATGCTCCCTCTTCATCACACAAAACATTCATATCATGCACAACCCCGATTTCAGCCAAGCACTTGTTTTCATACTCTATTCTTTCTAACCTTTCAACTTTCACTCAATACATGAGCGTGAGCCTTGGACATAGCACTATGGGTGCAATAGAGAGGTGGTTGTGGAGAAGACAAAAATGAGGGAGATAGTCTCACATCGACTAGGCGTATCAACGGGCTGTGGAGATGCCCATCAATAGATATCAATATGAGTGAGTAGGGATTGCCATGCAACGGATGCACTAAAGCTAAATATGAATGAAAGCTCAACAAAAGAAACTAGTGGGTGTGCATCCAACTTGCTTGCTCACGAAGACCTAGGGCATTTGAGGAAGCCCATCGTTGGAATATACAAGCCAAGTTCTATAATGAAAATTTCCACTAGTATATGAAGGCGACTAAGCATGAGACTCTCTACAATGAAGAGCATGGTGCTACTTTGAAGCACAAGTGTGGAAAAAGATAGTAGCAATTGTCCCTTTTTCTTTATTTTCTTTATTTTCTTTATTTTCTCTCTTTTTTTGGGCCTTTTTTCTTTGGCCTTTTTTTGCGGAAGGGCTTTATAGATTTAGCCTTTCCTCCCATGGGACAATGCTCTAATAATGATGATCATCACACTTCCATTACAACATGAAATTGCAACTCGATACTAAAACAACAAAGTATGACTCTATATGAATGCCTCCGGTGGTGTACCGGTATGTGCAATGAAACAAGAGTGACATGTATAGAAATTATGCATGGTGGATTTGCCACAAATACGATGTCAACTACATGATCATGCATGGCAATATGACAATATGATGCGTGTCATATAAACGGAACGATGGAAAGTTGCATGGCAATATATCTCGGAATGGCTATGGAAATGCAATGATAGGTAGGTATGGTGGCTTTTTGAGGAACAATATGGTGGCTGTTTTGAGGAAGGATATATAGTGGGTTTATGGCACCGGCGAAAGTTGCGCGGCACAAGAGAGGCTAGCAATGGTGGAAGGGTGAGAGTGCGTATAATCCATGGACTCAACATTAGTCACAAGAACTCATATACTTATTGCGAAAATCTACGAGTCATCAAAACAAAGCAATCAACGCATGCTCCTAGGGGGGAGGTTGGTAGGAGTTAACCATCGCGCGCCCCGACCTCCACACAAAGGTTGGCACTTTACAAATACATCATGCTCTAACTTCGTCACATAGCGGTTCGCCATACGTGCATGATACGGGAATCACTAACCTTAACACTAGTATTTCTCAATTTCATAATAACTCCACTAGCATGACTCTAATATCACTATCCTCATGTCTCAAAACAATTATCAAGCATCCAACATCTCATTCTATTCAATGCACTTGATGTGATTTTTTTACTACATTAACATTGGATGTTTATAATGTGAAGACTAGTTTCTTTAGCCTAAACACATTACCATGCTGTTTTAGTAGACTCTCAAATAGATATAAGTGAAGCATGAGAGTTCAACAATTTCTACAAAATATTACGACCACCATGCTCTAAAAGATATAAGTGAAGCACTAGAGCAAAAACTATTCAACTCAAAAGATATAAGTGAAGCACATAGAGTGTTCTAATAATTTCTAGGCCATATTTAACTCTCTCAAATAGGTGTGTCCAGCAAGGATGATTGTGGAAAACTAACAAGCAAAGACTCAAATTTTACAAGACGCTCCAAGAAAAACACATATCATGTTGCAAATAAAAATATAGCTCCAAGTATAGTTACCGATGGAGGAAGACGAAAGAGGGGATGCCTTCCCGGGGCATCTCCAAGCTTAGGCTTTTGATTATATTGAATTTACTTGGGGTGCCATGCGCATCCACAAGCTTAGGCCTTTGCTACTCCTTGTTCCATAGTCCATCAAAGCAATACTCAAAATTTGAAAACTTCACAACACAAAACTTAGACAAAAATTCTCGTGAGCTCCGTTAGTATGAGAAAGCAAACTTCTAATCAAAGGTACAGCAATAAATTCATTATTTGTTTATATTGGTGTTAAACCTACTGTACTCCAACTTCTATATGGTTCACATCCTCCAATATTACTCATAGATGCATTGGAATAAGCAAACAACACACGAAAAACAGAATCTGTCAAAGACAGAACAGTCTGTAGTAATCTGCAGGGCTCGCCTACTTATGGAACTCCAAAAAATTCCAACTAAATTGGTAAATTTGTGCAATTTGTCTACCAATCATCATCAGAAATAATCAACTAAAAATCGTGCTCCAGTAAAATCCCACGACAACTTTAGCAAGCGCTAACGATTCTGTTTTTCACAGCAAGATCATATAAACTTCACACAAGTCTTCCCAAAGGTTCTACTTGGCACAAACACTAAACAAAACATGAAACCACATATAATCAGAGGCTAGATAAAATATTTACTCCCTAACAAAAACAAAAACAAAAAACATAAAATTGGGTTGCCTCCCAACAAGCGCTATCGTTTTACGCCCCTAGCTAGGCACGATACAAGATAGATCTAGGTATTGCCATCTTTGGAAGGCAATCCATAAGTGGCTCTCATGATAGATTCATATGGTAATTTGATTTTCTTTATAGGAAAGTATTCCATGCCTTTCCTTAATGGAAATTGGAATCTAAATTTCCTTCCTTCATATCAATAATTGCACCAATCGTTCAAAGGAAAGGTCTACCAAGAATAATAGGACATGAAGGATTGAAATCTATATCAAGAACAATGAAATCTATGGGCACATAATTCCTATTGGCACCAATAAGAACATCATTAATTCTTCCCATAGGTTTCTTAATAGTGGAATCCGCAAGATGCAAATTTAAAGAACAATCATCAAGCTCATGGAACCCTAGAAAATCACACAAAGTTTTTGGGATAGTGGAGACACTAGCACCCAAATCACACAAAGCATAGCATTCATGATCTTTTATTTTTATTTTTAAAGTTGGTTCCCACTCATCATAAAGCTTTCTAGGTATAGAAACTTCCAACTCAAGTTTTTCTTCATAAGATTGCATCAAAGCATCAACTATATGTTTAGTGAAAGCTTTATTTTGACTATAAGCATGCGAAGAATTTAGCACGGATTGCAACAAGGAAATACAATCAATCAAAGAGCAATTATCATAATTTAATCCCTTGAAATCCAAAGTAGTGGGTTCATCACTATGCAAAGTTTTAATCTCTTTGTTCCCACTTTTAGCAATTTTAGCATCAAGATCTAAAAACTCCGAATCATTGGGACACCTTAAAGCAGAACCATCTCCAATCCTATTCTCATCAAGATTAATACTAGAAAACAAGGATCTAATAGGAGACACATCAATAACTTTCAGATCTTCATCTTAATTTTCATGATAATTAGAAGAACATGATTTAATATAATCTTCTCTTTTAGCACACATTCTAGCGGTTCTTTCTTTGCATTCATCAATGGAAATTATCATGGCTTTGAGAGACTCATTGATGTCATGCTTAGGTGGGATAGATCTAAGTTTCAATTAATCAACATCAAGAGAAATTCTATCCACACTTCTAGCCAATTCATCAACCTCAGGCAATTTCTCTTCAAGCAAAGCATTGAAATTCTTTTGCGAGACCATAAACTCTTTAACACTAGTTTCAAATTCAGAAGGCATATTTCCATAAGAGTTGTTGTAGGAACTACCATAATTATTAGGGAATTACTAGGAAAAGGCCTAGGATTAAAATTACCTCTATAAGCATTGTTACCAAAATTATTCCTACCAACAAAATTGACATCCAAAGATTCATTGTTATTCTCAATCAAAGTGGACAAAGGCATATCATTTCTAGGCAAAGAGGAGAACCAAGTTTTAGCACGATCTCTAAGTGAAAACGGAAATAACTTCAATTTAGCAATATTGTTATCCGTATCCCTTTTCTTTCGCATATCACACAAATCAACAAAGTTGTTTAGATGGGTAGCGGCATCTTCACTAGGAAGGCTAGAGAATTGATCTTTCATGACAAGATTCAACAAAGCAGCATTGATCTCACAAGATTCAGCATCGGTAATAGGAGCAATCGGAGTGCTAATAAAGTCATTGTTGTTGGTATTGGAGAAGTCACACATTTGGTATTGTTCTGAGCCATAGTGACAAGCAAGCAATCCAACACACACAAGCGAGCAAGAAGGAAGCGAACGATAAACACATGGCGGAAGAAGGGCGAATAAACCGGCAAGGGTGAAGTGGGGGAGAGGAAAATGAGAGGCAAATAAATGTAATGCGAAGGATAAGGGTTTGTGATAGGTACTTGGTATATGACTTTTGCGTAAGCCTCCCCGGCAACAACGCCAGAAATTCTTCTTGCTACCTCTTGAGCTTGTGTTGTATTCCATCGAAGAGGAAAGGGAGATGCAGGACAGTAGCGTAAGTATTTCCCTCAGTTTTTGAGAACCAAGGTATCATTCCAGTAGGAGACCACACGCGAGTCCCTCGCACCTGCACAAACAAATAAGAACTTCGCAGCCAACGTGATAAGGGGATGCCAATCCCTTTACGGTCACTTACGAGAGTGAGATCTGATAGAGTTGATAGTTTATATTTTTGGTTTAATAAAACATCAAATAAAAGCGGTAAAGGTAAAGTAGATGTAGATTGATATGTTGAGAATAGACCCAGGGGCCATAGTTTTCTCTAGTGGCTTCTCTCATGATAGCGATATTCTATAGCGGGTAAACAAATTACCGTCGAGCAATTGATAGAAAAGCGAATAATTATGAAACTATCTAGGCATGATCATTGTATATAGGCATCACGTCCGAGACAAGTAGACCGACTCCTGCCTGCATCTACTACTATTACTCCACACATCGACCGCTATCCAGCATGCATCTAGTGTATTGAGTTCCTACGAACAGAGTAACGCCTTAAGCAAGATGACATGATGTAGAGGGATAAACTCAAGCAATATGATGAAAACCCCATCTTTTTATCCTCGATGGCAACAATACAATACGTGCCTTGCTGCCCCTACTATCACTGGGAAAGGACACCACAACATTGAACCCAAAGCCAAGCACTTCTCCCATTGCAAGAACTATAGATCTAGTAGGCCAAACCAAACCAATAATTCGAAGAGACTTGTGAGGATATTATGAGCACACATAAAATGTTCTAAGAAGAACCAAATATCTTCCATAGATAACCTTGATCATAAACTCACAATTCATCGGATCTCGACAAACACACCGCAAAAAGAGATTACATCAAATAGATCTCCTCGAAGACCGAGGAGAACTTTGTATTGAGATCCAGAGAGAGAGAAGAAGCCATCTAGATACTAGCTATGGACCCGAAGGTCTGTGGTAAACTACTCACAACTCATGGTGAGGGCGATGATGATGATGAAGGCCTCCGTGATGGATCCCCCTCCGGTGGAGCTCCAAAACAGGCTCCAAGATGGGATCTCCACGGGAACAGAAGCTACGGCGGTGGAATTAGGGTTTTCTCTCTGTGTCTGGAGTTTCTGGGGTACGTGTATATATATAGGAAAAAGGAGGGCACCGGGGGCCACACGAGGGGGCCTCGAGGCAGGGAGGCGCGCCCTGGGAAGGGGGGGCGAGCCCCCCACCCTCGAGGGCAGCCCCTTTGTCCCCTAACTTCGTCCCGAAGTTTCCCGTGCGTGATTTTCTCCAAATATATCTCTCGCGAAGGTTTCATTCCGTTTGGAGTCTGTTTGATATTCTTTTTCTGCAAAACCCTAAAATAGGCAAAAAAACAGCAATCTGGACTGGGCCTTTGGGTTAGTAGGTTAGTCCCAAAAATGATATAAAAGTGAATGGTAAAGCCCATTAAACATCCAAGACTTCATAAATAATAGCATGGAACAATCAAAAATTATAGATACGTTGGAGACATATCATAGTTCACCTCGGACCTACGGGTCCGTAGGTAGTAGCTAGATGGCTTCTTCTCTCTTTGTTTCTCAATGCAAAGTGCTCTTGGAGATCTATTTGCTGTAGTACTTTGTACAGTATGTTTGTTGGGATCTGATGAATTCTTAGTTTATGATCAGATTTTCCTTGAATTAATATCCATAATTGATTATTATTGCCTCGTATTTGTTCTCTGATATTTGAGTTTTGTTTGGCCTACTTGATATATTTATCTTGCAATGGGAAGAGGTGCTTTGTGATCGATTCGTTCTTGTGGTGTCCAGTGACAGAAGGGGCAGCAAGGCACGCATGTACCGTTGCTATTAAGGATAAAAATATGGGGTCTATCCCTACATGAATAGATCTTGTCTACATCATGCCATTGTTCTTATTGCATTACTCCATTTTTCCGTGAACTTAATACACTGGATGCATGCTGGAGAGCGGTCGATGTGTGGAGTAATAGTAGTAGATGCAGGCAGGAGTCGGGTTACTAATCTTGGACGAGATGCCTATATATATGATCATTGTCTTGGATATCGTCATAACTATTTGCTTTTTCTATCAATTGCCCTACAGTAATTTGTCTACCCATCATTTGCTATTTTTCGAGAGAAGCCACTAGTGAAATCTACGGCCCCGTCTATTTTCCTATCATATACTTTCAGATCTATATTGTCATTTACTTTATATTTTATTTGCAACTTTTATTTTCAGATCTATATTATCAAAAAACCCAAAAATACCTCGCTGAGTTTTATTCGCCGTTGTTCCATTTGCAACTACTCATCTATCCTTTTACCAATCAATTACCTAGGAGGGATTTCTCTTACACGTCGGGTTGCAAGTATTTGTTATTTGTGTGCAGGTATCATTTACATACTATTGCTTGGTCCTCCTACTGACACTACTAGGAAAATGGCTATAGATGGAATTGACACTAATGGCGCACCAGACATGCGGTGCGCCATTAGTATATACTAATGGCGCACCATGTGTTGGTGCGCCATTAGTATCCAAATACTAATGGCGCACCGTTGACGTGGTGCGCCATTAGTAACAATTTTTTTTTCATATTTTTCTCAAAACTACTAATGGCGCACCAGTGGATAGTGCGCCATTAGTAGTTCAACTACTAATGGCGCACCACATCCACGGCGCGCCATTAGTAATTTTTTTTCAAATTTTGTTTTTATTTTTTTTAAATTTTTTTTTCAAAAAATACTAATGGCGCACCGTGGTAGTGGTGCGCCATTAGTAGTTCAACTTACTAATGGCGCACCACTCCCACGGTGCGCCATTAGTATTTTTTTTTCATTTTTTTTTATTATTTTCAAAAAATACTAATGGCGCACCGTGGGAGTGGTGCGCCATTAGTAGTTCAACTTACTAATGGCGCACCACTCCCACGGTGCGCCATTAGTATTTTTTTTCATATTTTTTTTTATTTTTTTTATTTTTTTTTCAAAAAATACTAATGGCGCACCGTGGTTGTGGTGCGCCATTAGTAGTTGAAGTACTAATGTCGCACCACTACC
>LR738710.1:578844214-578856413 GCA_902687465.1 Secale cereale
CCGTGGACCGCCTTTTTCAGTTAAAAAATATATAAAAGAAAATGATGTAAATGTCAAAAAAATAAAAGAAAATAAGTTTCCCATGTGATATGTGGTCTACTTGTTGGGAAAATTTACAAATATGAATTTTGACTTTATTTGCAAAATATCTCTGGAATTTAGTAAAACGGGTATAACTTTTGCATACGAACTCGGATTAAAAAGTTTTCTATATGAAAAATCATCTACTCGAAAACTTACATCCTAATTTAACTGGGGGAACCCCGTTAAACATTTTCTAAATCCCCAAAAACCTAACAGAAAAAAAGTTACGGGGCTTTTAAGATCTACAGGCAAAAAAATTCAAAAAATTTCAAACTTACTAGTGGCGCACCGTTTGCTAGGTGCGCCACTAGTAACAGAAAAAAAAATATAAAATTTTCGAAAAAAACATTTATAATTTTTTTTCCAAAATATGATACGTAATATGACCGGGAAGTTTGAAATATATTTTCAAAATCTCATCATACTCATGAACATTAACAAACTCCTAGACATCAAGAAGGGTTAATAGGATTGATATGATAGATATATCAACAAGTGCGTGTGAAGTGAGCTGGTGCTGGGGTTGGATAGAACTACGAAGTTAAGCGTGCTCGGGCTGGAGTAGTGTGAGGATGGGTGACCTTATAGGAAGTTTGACCACAGAGTGCAATTTGACTTGAGATTAAGCAAATTGACCCCAGATTAAGTCATAATGATCTCAGATTAAGAAAAAAAATAAAAAAAGGAAAAAAATTGAAAAAAAAAATTTGAACAAAAAAATTTGAAAAAAAAAATTTGAAAAAAAATACTAATGGCGCACTTCTACGTAGTGCACCATTAGTATGCCAGATACTAATGGCGCACCAGAGGTGCGCCATTAGTATCCAACTACTAATGGCGTGCTAGTAATGGCGCACCGGTAGTGCGCCATTAATGGGCAAAACCGGTGCGCCATTAACAACCCTTTTTGTAGTAGTGTGGTTCGATAACCTTGGTCTCATCACTGAGGGAAATACCTACCGTTGTTGTGCTGCATCATCCCTTCCTCTTTGGGGAAATACCGACGTAGTTCAAGCGACATCAGCCACGGAGGGCACCGTGGGATAGACCATAATAAAATATACACTCAAACCAACCACGATCGTCGATTAGCCCATAGGACAAAACATACCTACTCAAATATCATAGGATGACCACATATCGTTGGATGATAATATATAGTGTTGAGCACCATGTTTAAGTGAATAATTACAGTGGGAATAGAGAGGTTACACCGCTGCATGGAGGGGGAAAAAGTTGGTGTTGACGGTAGCAAGATTGTTGATGTAGATCGACGTCACGGTCCTTACCCCGCGGTACTCCAGCGCCACCGGCAGAGAGGGGGAGAGAGATCCCCTCCTTCTTATTCTTGCTTGGCCTCCCCCTAGATGGCAGCATGGTTTCCCCTCTGGTCCATGGCCTCCATGGTGCTGGAGGGGCGAGATACCCTCCGAGATTGGATATGTCTCTCTGTCTCTTCGGTTTCGCGACCCCCCGATGTCGGGGAAACTGATCCACGAGCACCTATGGGGACCGAGCCCCTTTCGGTTCGGCGGGGGCGGAGATCGCGCAAAGAGCAGATCGAGGCAAAGCACGCGAGCAGTTTACCCAGGTTCATGCCGCACGGATGCGTAAAACTCTACTCCTGCTTTGGTTTGTATTAAGTTCTTGCTCGGGAGCGCTGAGTGCTACAGTACACTCTAGCAGCTAACGAGACCGAGCGTGAGAGTTCTTCTGCTTCCCACCCCCCTCTACGTTCCGCATGGGCCTCCTTTTATATGCTCAAGGGGTCACCGACAGGTGGCAACGTAGGCAAGGGCAAAAATGGAAAGGTGTTGCAGTTGGTACAACTACCTGTATAGTGTATCATACCTAACCCTGACGGCAGGGGACAAGAGCATTAAATGCCCGTCTGCGTCGCCCAAACAGTGCAAAAAGGGACCGTCAGGGGCGCCACCGCTTGCCACGATGGCAATCTTGTCAGCGTCGCTTGCCAATGCGCACCGCTGGCTGCACAGCCTCCCGCCACGTATGCCTGGAAGGGTCCTAGAGCGACACGTTGGCGGGTGTGATGGAGCGTGGGTACAGAGTGGTAGCTTGCCGCAGCAAGCGCCTTGCCGCGGTCGTTGTCTTGTCACGTCCGGGAGCTTGTCGCTCACCGGGCCTTGCCGGGACGCATGGCGCGTCGCGGTAAGTTCCTTGAGGTGCCTTGGTTGGCCTTCCCAGCAAGCTCCTCTTGCCGGGGTCTTGTGCCTTGAGTGGCCTTCCCGGCAAGCTCCTCTTGCCGGGGCCTTGTCTCCTTGGCTTGAATACTTTGTTCTTGAATAGCTCCAAAGGAACCACGGAGGACTTTGGCGGTCACCCGGCAAGCCTTGCCGCGGGACGCTGCGACTGCCCGTGCACAAGTTCGGGATACTAGGGTACCCCTACTCTAGTACACCGACAGGATCCCCCGGGCCTGGGCCATACACGGCGCCAAGCGCTGTTGGGCCAGGCCCAAAACAGGGCACGGGCACGCGCGGCCTGGGTTATGCCGTATCTTTCTCTGTATCCACCGCGCCCTCCCCTAACGGCACGCGTTGAATGCGGCGTCGTGGGAGAGATCGTGGGTGGTTTCTTTATTCGGAAATGCGGAACGTCCGCCCCCTCCCTCCTTATAAGCAGGGGAAACAGGGGCAGTTCGTCCATCCGCCATTTGCTACTCCAACCTCGAAAAACCTCCGCCGCTCCCCTTCTTCCCAAAGCTGAAAGAGAGCAGCGCTCCGCCCCCCATCGCCACCAGCACCACCAACGCCGTCGACCTCCCTCACCACTTCCGCCATGGCTCCGAAAACCGACAAGAGGAAGGGCGCGAAGTCGATCGAGGCACAGCGGCTCGCGGCGCTGCGAAAGGAGCGGGCTGTCTCCCCCCCCCCCCAAGCTTGCCGCGAGGGAGCTGAGGGAGTGCTACTACCTCTTCTGGTCGGGGGAGACGCGGGCGCACTCGCGCACGAAGGTACTTCCTGCCGTTGCTTGGAAGACGGCTCCAACTGGATACCCTTTCTTCGCCTTGTTCTTCTACTGCGGGCTCTGCCCGCCTTTCTCTGAATTCTACTGTGATATCATGAACACCTACGGGTTCCGCCTCCTTGACTTCACCCCCAACGCCGTTCTGACCATGGCAGTTTTTGCACACCTCTGCGAAAACTTTGTCGGAGTCCATCCAAATGTAGCCCTTTTCCGCCACTTCTTTATGCCTCGGGTTGAGAGAGGAGAGCCTTTATCCGGCGGAATCGCCTGGATCTCGAGGGCCGGCAAGAAGGACGCTTATCTGGAGGGAGAGCTCCGCAGCAAGTGGGAGGAGTGGAGAGCAAACTGGTGCTGGATCGTCGAGGAGAACCCGCAGCCATTTACCGCCTGGCGCCAAACCCCAGTAGTGCGCGGCAGCGACTGGAGCAACGTGGCCCCGGAAGACAATAGGCTAAAGATTGCCGTCGCCCGGATCCAACGCCTCAGGCTTGCCGGGCTCACTGTAGGTGCAGTTGCCGCAGACTTCCTTCGCTGCCGCATCGCCCCCCTACAGGAGAGGAAGAGACCCGCCTGGGAGTTCGAGAATGCGGCGGATATCATGAGGCTGTGCCCGGGCCTCAACTTCAGCTTCACTGTCCTGGAGCTCAACGCGATGCTCCAGGAGCTGTTCAAGTATGACCCTCAGCATCCCGAAGTGTTCAAGCTGCCGAGGGGTGTCGTTCCGCTGTGCAACAACTCCGCGCTCAGCCGCATTCGTGCGATGATGCCGCTGTGCGACTCGCACGGGATTGACCCAACTTGGCAAGAGCCTGCAGATGACGCCGTGCAGGAGTTCTTTGACAGCTTGGAAGAAGTGCCGATTCGCTCCGACGAGAAGAAAGGCCTCACCCGTGACACCACTGATACGGAGCTGAAGCACATCGCCACTAGGCTGGAAGAGGTGGCGGCAGCCGCAGCCGCGGGCGAGTTCGGATTCACCGTGGAGGAGGCAGAGGCAGCAAAGGCGGCAAGCCTTGCCGAGCGAGAGGAATTTGCCGGCGAGGGAGAGCTTGCCGGGCATGACGCCGAGTCGAGCGAGCCCGCCGAGCAGGGCGTCGAGCCGAGCGGGCCCGCCGAGGATACGAGCGGCTCGTTGGAGATCGACTCCTCTTCCTCCTCATCTTCAGGCAGCTCGCCGCTAGCAGAGCCCCCAGCTCCACCAAGAAGGCGTCTCCGCAAGGCCGGGGATGTAGCGGAGCGGCAGACGAGTCAACAGCCGCCGCACCGCGCGACACGCTCCACCGCGGCAAGTACGGTTGCTGCGGGAGCACCTCGCGCTTCTGCGGCAACTGGAGCGGGGTCTTCCCGGACCGCCGCTTCTACTCCTGCCGCTTCACACGCCACGGCGGTAGCCGGAGCGGGGTCGTCTCAGACCACCGCCACTGCTCCCGTCAAGCGGCCAAGGGAGCCTACTCCTCCGCCTCCTCGCGCCAGGCGTGAGCCAGACTTCGACTTCTCCGCGCTCAGCTCCGACGAGGAAGAAGAAGAGTAAGATTCTTGTTGTTCTTGCATTGCTTCAATTCTTGCTGTTTTGTCTTGTATCTCATTTGCCTTACTCCAAACCTGTTCCTTTTCAGGACTCTGGCCCAGAGAGCAGCGAAGAGAGCTAAGGTCCCGGCGCGTCCAAGGGAGGTGATTATCGTCGAGGAAGAATACACCGTGACAGCAGAGGATGCGCCCGAGACCACCTTGCCGGAGACCACTTTGCCGGAGGCCACCTTACCGGAGACCACCTTGCCGGAAGCCACCTTACCGGAGAACACCTTGCCGGAGACCACCTTGCCGGACCCGGCAACTGTTCTCCAGAGCAGCCCCCAGCGCAGCCCCCAACGTAAGTATATGGTTTGCTTTCCGCTGTTAGGCGTGCATGGATACTCTTACTTTGCTGACATCTGGTCTTGGTTTGTGTAGGAGCAGAACAGCCCCACCAGGAGCGCCTGGAGACCGCCCCTGACATGCCATCTGCTTCGACTACGCCGCCAAGGGAGAGTTCTCCGGCAAGGGACTCTGCCGAGGAGCCGGCTTGCGCAGGAGGGATGCCGGCAAGCAGCAACACCAGTGGCCCTCCAGCGGCGGAGACTGCAGCTGCAGAACCCGGCACAGGTAATCCTCTCGCTTCAAAACTTCCCTTGGGCTTTTGTTCCTTTGATTTTCTTTTTTGGATACTTGCTTGACTCTTCTCCCCTTTCCGGCCATCAGATCCATCTGCTATGGAGCCGATGGAGACGGAGGTTGCTGGCGAAGAGAACACGCGCGGCAACACCGGCGACGCCGCTGCCACCGAAGAAGCGGCCGGCGCCGACGATCCCGTCGGCGTTGAGGCCGCCAAGGCTGCCGCCGCAGCAGCTGGCGAGGGGTCCGGCGATCGCACTAACGGCCCTGAGGCCGCAGGAGCGCCAGGCGCTACGCCGACCGCCGATCCCTCCGCCGCTGCCGCAGCGCCAGGCTCCGAAGAGCCCCAGCCAGGTGTCTGCCTGAAGGCCGACGATGGCATCTTCATCAACCTCCCATGGGCGTTGCTCTCCAGGGCGCCGGTCGAAGGAGAGAGCTATGATGGAGAGGTGCTCGCCTCCGCTGGGCTGACGCTAGTCGATGCGCCGAGCAGCAGCAGCAGCGAGCCTGAGGAGGAGCGGCTGCTGTGGAAGCTGGTGTCGCTCTACCGCGCCCGGCAGGCCAAGCTGGAGTCCCGAGAGGCGCTTGCCATGAAGGCGGGAGCGGATATCGAGAAGCACGCAGAGGAGCTCCGGGGTCTCAACCAGGAGGCTCTCCGGTCCTTGGCAGAGGAGCGGGAGCGACTCGCCGAGGAGCAGCAGGCCTTCTTCCTCGAAAAAGTTGACGTCGAAGAGCAACAACGGCTTGCCACTGAGAAGCTGTCTGCACAGGAAGGCGAGCTGGCGCAGCGGAAGATCAACCTCGACAGCCACGAGGAAGAGCTTGCCGCGCGCGAGCAATCACTTGGCGGAGCCCTCAAGCGAGCAGAGGATGCTGCCGCAGCTGCCGAGACCGCCAAGAAGGAGTTGGAGACGAAGGTGACGCAGCTGGAGGCCGATCTCAAGGCGAGAGGTGAAGAGCTTGCCGCGCTCAAGCATGAGCGGGAGAAGGACGCCCACAGCAACTCAGAGCTGCAGGTTCGCCTCGTCGAGAAGGGCAAGGAGCTTGCCGCCGCCAAGGACTCCAACGCGGATCTTGAGTTGAAGCTGACCACTTTGACCAAGACAATGGACGGCGCCAGGGAGCGGGAGGCGGCCTTGAAGGAAGAGATCAAGGCCGAGAAGGCGCTGCTGGCGAGTGCTGCTGCCGTCCAGAACACTTTCAGGGAGACCGTCGAGCACTGGACGGAGGGTCTCGTGAATGCTGCCACAGATATTGACAAGGAGCTGGCGCAACTGGGGATGGAGGGTCTCGGGTCGCACCCATTGTGGACAAGGTGAGCGGAATCAAGAGGGTTGAGGGCGATCGCGTAGACTAGGCCGCCCGTTTTCTTCTTTCCTTATCGCTGCTGATCATGTCATGAGGACGATCTGTTAGAGCTGCGACAAGCTATCTTGTAATATAACTCTATTTTGGGTCATGATTGCTATGTTATTTCCTTTACTTGATTCCTTCCTTTGTATGTTTTTTCCCTACGCTTTTAGGGAACTTGCCGGCGCAGGCACTTTAGCCGCGAGCGCTGAGTGCGGGACGTCAGCAGCCTGCTGGCGATGCCGTTACCGGCAAGAAACCTTGTCGCAACTAGTTGCAGCTCACTTAAGTTGTTGAGCGGGCTCGAAACAAAGTTGTTGAGCCGACTCGAAA
This sequence comes from Secale cereale, assembly GCA_902687465.1. NCBI lineage: Eukaryota > Viridiplantae > Streptophyta > Magnoliopsida > Poales > Poaceae > Secale > Secale cereale. The sequence goes on from LR738710.1 coordinate 578,851,121, forward strand.
CAAAGTTGTTGAGCGAGCTCGAAACAAAGTTAAGGGCGCAACTAGCTACGAGTTGGTTCCTCCGCGCACAGATTTTCCATAGAAAGTGCGGTCGTTCAAGGAAGATAACTTAAAAAATTTAAAAATCTGATTGCTCAAACTTTGGCAACTTAGCTTTTCTGTTGTTTGCTTCCCGGCAAGGCGAAACTTTCTTGAGCGATGCCTGGTCCATACCGTTATCTTCTCCTTCCCCCCGGCAAACTTGTGGGCGAGGGAACCTTCCTTTGCTTGAGAAAAAGAAAGAAGAGAAAATAAAGATACGGAGCCTTACGGCTCGTTACTGCTTACCGTGGGTAGGTGCTGCACAAAGTGTCAGATAACACATGCAAAAAATATAAAGCATGAAATTGACAAGACGTGCGAAGCACATGAGCTTTACTGATGCACGGGGTCTGCGCCCGGCTTTGTACAAAGGATTACATGCAACAGCGGCAAGACTTGTACAAAAGGTGGTTGCCGGAACAGGGTCCGGCAACCGCGCCTTACGGGTAAAACTTACGAAGATGCTCAATGTTCCAGGAGTTTCTCACCGGAATGCCATCTTCGGTCTTAAGGCGGACAGCGCTAGGCCTAGTGACTCGTTTCACCCGGTAAGGGCCTTCCCACATCGGCGTCAACTTGTTGGAATTCTTGGCGGACTGAACATGCCGAAGAACATGGTCGCCTTCCTCGAGACTTCTGGCATTAACTTTGCGGCTATGGTAGCGGCGCAAAGCTTGCTGGTAGCGAGCAGCTCGTACAGCAGCCTGAAGACGGTCTTCCTCAAGGAGCAGCGCGTCATCTTGTCGCAGCTGCTCTTGCTCAAGCTCATCATAAGCGAGCACTAGAGGTGACCCGTATACGAGTTCCGTGGGGAGAACTGCCTCTGCTCCATAGACTAGAGCGAAAGGTGTCTGGCCAGTGGCTCGATTTGGCGTCGTCCTGATCGACTAAAGAACCACCGGCAGCTCCTCGATCCAGTTTCTTCCGCACTTGTGCAGCCTGTCGAAAGTTCTGGTCTTGAGCCCACGCAGCACTTCAGCATTTGCCCTCTCTGCTTGACCGTTGCTTCTCGGGTGAGCAACAGAAGCGAAGCAGACCTTGGCGCCAAGATCTTCGACGTACTGCATGAAGGTGCGGCTCGTGAATTGCATACCGTTGTTGGTGATGATCCTGTTAGGGATCCCGAAATGGCAAACAATCGACCTGAAGAACTTGACTGTTGACTGTGCTGTCACCTTCCTCACTGCCTCCACTTCTGGCCACTTTGTGAACTTGTCGATTGCAACGTACAAGTACTCAAAGCCCCCGACTGCTCGGAGGAAGGGGCCGAGGATGTCGAGCCCCCAGACCGAAAATGGCCAGGATAAAGGGATCGTCTGGAGAGCTTGAGCTGGCTGGTGTATCTGCTTGGAATGGAACTGGCACGCTTCACACTTGGTTACTTGTGAAGTTGCATCCTGGAGGGCTGTCGGCCAAAAGAAACCTTGCCGGAATGCTTTGCCGGCAAGTGCTCTTGCGCCAATGTGGTGACCACATATGCCTCCATGTATCTCTGCCAATAGCTTTTGTCCATCTTCCCGGAGAATACACTTCAATTTCACACCGTTGAGTCTTCTTCTGTACAGTGTGTTGTCGACAAACTGGTACATACTTGACTGTCGGGCTACTCTTTCCGCTTCTTCTTGCTCTTCGGGAAGTTCCCCTGTCTAAAGGAAACGGACAATCTGATGTGCCCATGCTGGAGCTTGTGGCTCGACAACAAGGACTAAAGGCACAACTGCTGCTGCGGGAACATCCGCTTCTACGGCGAGAACCTGTGGTTCAGCCGGAGCTTGATGTTCCCCGGCAAGCTTGCCGGAGCAAAACTTGTCGGGAGCGTCTGCTTCAATGGAACAAACCCTAGGGCTTGCCGAAGCAGACTGCTCCTCAGCACTCTTGGTGTTGATCTTGGGGACCTTCTTGGCGGCGGCTTCGGGAAGCTCTGCCAGAAAATAGTCACCAGAAATCAACTTCCTCTTCTTGCTCTGTCCAGTTGATGGCGTTACGGACGGCTGAGTCAGCTTGAGCACAAAGATCCCTGGTTCCACAGGTAACTTAAGTGCGGTGCACTTCGATAGGCCATCTGCAATGTCGTTCTGAGCTCTTGGAACATGCTCCATCTGTAGGCCGTCAAAGTGCTCTTCTAGCTTTCTCACTTCATCAACGTAGGCTTCCATCAACGGACTCTGATAATTCTTGTTCACTTAGCGGACGACAAGCTGCGAGTCACCCCTGACAATGAGCTTCTTGATCCCAAGGTCTGCCGCGATCCTGAGACCGGCAAGCAAACCTTCATACTCTGCAGTATTGTTTGTTGCTTGCTGATGTCTACACACGCTTCTACTCTTGTAGACTATGTTGGGCCTCCAAGCGCAGAGGTTTGTAGGATAGCAACAATTTCCCTCAAGTGGATGACCTAAGGTTTATCGAACTCAGGGAAGTAGAGGTTGAAGATGGTCTCTCTCAAGCAACCCTACAACTAAAATACAAGAAGTCTCTTGTGTCCCCAACACACCTAATACACTTGTCAGATGTATAGGTGCACTAGTTCGGCGAAGAGATGTTAAATGGCAAGTGATATGGATGGCAAAACAAAGTAATATAAATCTGTAATAAAAAGTGCAGCAAGCAAACAAGCGGTAAACATGAGCACAAATGGTATTCAATGGTGGAAACAAGGCCTAGGGTTCATACTTTCACTAGTGGCAACTCCCAACAACATTAACATAATCGAATCACATGATATTTCCCATAAAACATGCAAAGGGGACACACTCGGAGGTCATTCCTTCGTGGTCAAGAGAGGACGAGAATTATGTAGGGCTACAAAAGCACACCTCAAAGTTCGTAGTTCTCAATCTAAGGATTTCCCAATGTCACCGCGGCCATCCAAAGAGAGTCCCACAATCACCACAACATATCTAAAGGATAGTCAAAGACAAGCACTAAGAGACTCTCAATCTTCAATCAACACACAAGAGAGGAAATCACTCATGAAAATACTTTTCTAATCCATGTCCAATAGACCGCTGTCACCTTGGTCTCGGGGATTATACTAGATAAAGACAAGTTAGTACATCAATCCAATACATAGAGGAAGGGGAAATATCATGGGATCACCCTAGATTAACATAGCCTATGATCACAACGAAGATCACATCATGGGAGAGAGAATTGACCACATAGCTACTGGTAAGAACCTCATCCCCGAGGAGGAACTACTCCCGCATCATGGAGGGAGGAAGCAACGTCGATGGAGATGAATCCGGGGGCACTTCCCCGTGAGTTAATTACACGATAGTACCACATTTGGGGCGGTGGTGACGGATTGGTACCAAGTTTGGTAATTTTTACGTGTCAGTACCAAGTTTCGGGTAAGCCGTTACAAATCGGGCTAAACTACATACTGACAGCGTATCTGACTGACGGGGCCCATATGTCAGGTGCCGATGTGGCATATTTTTTACAGAAAACCCCCTTACTTTATATTTAACCACGTAAAAGCACATTATTTTTCGGGTAAAGGATTCGCGTGAGTGTCCTTTTTTGGTTCGGACTTATTTGAAAATTTCGGTCAACTGGACAAGTAAAATAAATAAAAGAAAAACCAGGCGCCGACAGGTTTCGAACACGCGACCCGCTGTACGTGTACGACAACAACTAGCCACCACGCCACACGAGCGTTACTGGTATGACTCATGCGGTCCTTATTTTATAGTACTAGTGTGCGCACGCTGGGCCGGCTGTTGGGCCCAGCGCGGCTGCGTGCCCTTAGTTACTCGTTTTTGAATCATAATATTAATACGTTTACAATTATTGCGTATCTCATTATATTATTCAAATACGCCAATGATAAAAATATTATATGCCGAACACATAGTTTTTTTACTTACTTGTATATTGATTATATTTTTGTTAACGCACTATTATTAAAAGGTTGACAACATGTATTAAAAATAAAATTATAAACATAATAAATTTTAGGAATGCATTAAAACTCTTTCAACTTTCATTAAGAAAATCTACGTTTTTCTCGAAATGCTAGAATGAGTTAATGCAATAAGTTTTCAATACATGCTGAACAGTTTTCGAAATACACATTGTCAAAAAAAATCATCATGTATTAAGAAAATGTTCAACACAAAGTAGAAAAATGTTTACCGTATATTAAGAAAACTGCTCAACATATATTAAAAAATGTACAATTTGCATTTAAAATTTATTCAACGTATGTTACCAAACGTTCAATATATTAAAAAATATTCACCGTTTGTAAAGAATAGTTAATCGTGCATTAAAAAGTGATTACTATATGCCAAAAAAGTGCGCTGCATACATTCTAAAAATCTCCATGCATATTTGAAAACATGTTCATCATATATTCAGTCAGTATGTCAGAAAAAAAAAACTAACACAGTGAATGAGGAAAAAAAAAACCTAAAAATAAGCCAAAACCAGAAACAAAAATAAAGCATAACAAAATGAATGGTAAAGAAACCTGGGCGAACGAGCCCAGCACTCGCGGCAGTAAAACGCGAAACGAAAAAACATTGCAGGCCTCGCTTGGCCCAACAGCCGGCCCAACGTGCGCTTCATCGTATAAGAAACATGCCGCGTGGTATCGAGCACGAACAGCCGGTTAGCCTGTTGGCTAGCTCGAGTCACCTGCGTACTGCAGGGCGCAGGTTCGAAACCTCGCCGCGCCCGATTTTACGTTTATTTTATTTATTTGTTCATTTCGACGGAAACTTTCAAATAAGTCCGAACGAAAAAAAGACACTCACATGAATCCTTTACCCGCAAAAATAATGTTTCTTTACGTGATTACATATAAAATAAGGGGGTTTTCTGTAAAAAATATGCCACATCAGCATCTGACATATGGGCCCCGTCGGTCAGATACGTTGTTAGTACGTAGTTTAGCCCGATTTGCAACGGCTTGTCCGAAACTTGGTACTGACACGTAAAAATTACCAAACTTGGTACCAATCCGCCACCACCGCCCCAAATGTGGTACTATCCTGTAATTAACTCCTTCCCCGTCCCGGCAGGGTGCCGGCGCAGGAATTCTGGTCCCCCGAAGCTTGATGGCGATGGCGGCGGAGATCGGAATCGCGTCTGGAGAAAAGGGGTCTGGAATCAGGGTTTCCGCGACATGCTTTAAATATATGCCAAAGGGGGGCATCGGAGGAGCCTCGGGGGGCCCAGGCGCCCCCCCCCCCCCCCCCCCCCC
>LR738710.1:578856423-578889688 GCA_902687465.1 Secale cereale
GCCCCCGGCGCGGCCCAGGGGGGGGCACGCCGCCAGGGCGCCTGGAGCCCTGGTGCCCCCCCCCCGGCTGTCCTTCGGGCGCACGGTAGTTTCTGGAACGCTGATTTTTTATATAATTTTTCTGGATTTTTCCTGGCAGTTCTCGTAATGTGAAAACCTGAAATACAAAAACAGCCGAATACAAAAACTAGCACTGGGGTGCACTGAGTTAATAGGTTAGTCCAAATATGATCAAAAGTGTATGGAAGTGTATAAATATCATAGCAATATCACCCAAAAGAGGCATGGAGCAAGCAGAAATTATAGATACGTTTTGGACGTATCAACATCCCCAAGCTTAATTCCTGCTCATCCTCGAGTAGGTAAATGATAACAAGAATAATTTCTGTGGTGACATGCTATTAACCATATAGGACTTTTTCATAGTCATATGACAAAAGCTTACTGAGACAATGAATCTATAGTAATTAAGTTGCCTCATGAGAAAATCACAAAGAACTGAAAGTTTTACAATATGATACTGAAACATCAAATAGATTTGCAATGAACATGATGTGCAAATATGATAAAGTGATATCTAGCTTGCCCCCTTTAGTGAAGCAAAACATAAATGCAGGGGCACCTCCAAGGTTTAAGTGATGACTAGATACAATGATTTCAAAATAAACGATATCACAATCATGCAAAAGACAATGCTACTTTGGGACAATGCACATTACACTCAGAATGACAATCATGCTCTCAGTAGTTGGTGCTTTTAAAAGAAGGTGGAGACTCTCGAACCGTGGCTTTTGTTGGCAAGGTTGAAACCCCGTAGTCGGAAACAAAGACAAAACATGTACCAGAGCTCTTGGTTTTAAAATAGAGGTAATAATTATTATTATTTTGAATCATGCATGTTTCGTCAAGGAATGCTAGCAGACAACTCAATCACTTCTTGAGATGGACAAGTTTCGAGGAACGGCTCCCGAATGAGGACGATCACATCGTCTTAATCTCCTTTGTTTATCACTGCCAAAGTTTTCTGCTTTCTCATGAATAAAGCGTGAAGGAGGGTTTGTTTGTTATATTATCTTTTTGAGCCGGGCGCACTCAATGCCAGTTCCTTCTCGTATTATGGGTTTGCACATTATACATGCAATCCCGGGGTGAAGCTTGTCCAACTTAAAAAGGTCATGAATTAACCACTACTTCCTCATGAACTTACAACAGAGGCACAAAATAAGAATGCTTTTTCTTTGAATAATTTCGAGATGGCACATGCAAGTCTCCGTTAGGAATGGCAGGTATATACCATGTAGGAAGGTATGGTGGACTCATATGGCATAACTGGATTAAAGGATGTGGGTGCACAAGCAGTCAGTCCGCTTAGTACAGGCGAAGGTTAGCAAAAGACTGAGAGCGACCAACTAAGAGAGCAATGATGGTCATAATCATGCAGAGCGACAAAGCAACATTGAATCAGGCATGGTAGTTATATCGCTACTCAGAAATAAAAGATCATCAAGGCTTGACAGACTTTTCTTTACAGTCTTAAATATGCGTGAGCATACGCCAAGTCAATCAAAATAAATTCTTGAGGGAAGATATTACTAAACCATACCACATCATTGGCAAACAAATCATGTTGGTACTCCAATAACACATTGGGAATCCCCCAGCTATTTGAGACTAACCATAAGAAAACCTGAACTACTAAGCGCCAATATGCACGTAGCATCTTTATCATAGACATATTAACCAATGAAACGGAAGCAAACTCTCTTAATAAGGTGAGCATGGTAATTAAAGAGAGTTCAAGCAACCAACTAAACAAAAGCTCTTGAAAAGATAAGCATGAAAGCTAAGAGCTGAACATGATAGTAGCTATTAAAAGACAAAGAACACACACAGCAAGGATAGACATGAAAATTCTATGTTATGTTCTAGGTAGAAGTGGAGCGTGTTTCTCTCCCAAATAAAGAAAGCTGAGTTCCGACTCGTTATGAAAAACTAAAGAAAACTAAAAGCAAGACGCTCCAAGCATAGCACATAACACATGAAATGATTAAAATATAGTGGAACGAAAGACGAACTGATAATGTTGATGGAGAAGGGGATGCACGGGGGCATCCCCAAGCTTAGACGCTTGAGTCTCCTTGAATATTTCTTGGGGGTGCATGGGGGCATCCCCAAGCTTGAGCGCTTGACACTCCTGAATCTTTTTATCATCTTCCCTCGCACACTTGAAAACTCCCTTCATACATAACTCATCATAATCTGATTAGCGAGGTTAGTACCCATAATAAAATAATTGTACCTTGCTGGAAATAAAGATATTCTTGAAGGTCTACTGTTTCTCAAGATTGCCAAAAGGTTTTTGCAAATAAAAAGCAAGATCTTGGTTTGCAAAATGAAGGAAAGGCAAAACAGGACAGAATCTGTGAAAAACAGAACAACAGGTAGTAATTGATTTGTTCGGGGAACTTCTGAAACTCTAATCAAAAAACTCAGAACAGACGCATGAAAGACAATTATATAGAGCACACTGTCGAAAAAAATCAGACCAAAAAGATGATCTGGTGATTTTATACGAATTTTTCTATCCAAGGACAGAATCTGTTTCCTGGACAGCACGTCACAACTTTAGAACTTTCTTGCAATCGGAGGCTAAACTTGGCACAAAGCTGAAAAATAGAGATACAATGATGTTGCTACAGTAGTAACAAACATCAAGACCACTAAAAACTGAAAGAACAAACTGAAAGCAAGGATAACAAGGGTTGTCTCCCTAGAGCTCTTTCTTTATAGCCATAAAGATAGGCTTAAGACTTTAATGATGCTCTCGTAGGAATAAGAGTTGAAGAACAAAAGAGAGCATAAAGAAGCAAATACCAAATACATTTAAGCCTAACATGCTTCCTATGCATAGGAATATTGCAATAGAATAATTCATTAAAGCACAAAGCAACTAGCATAGGAAGGCAAACCAAGCATAACTTCAAAATATTCACCATAAAGAGAGGAAACTTCTTATTATTAAGATATTTAGAACCAAGTCTCCCTCTCTCATTATAAATTTCAGTGGCATCATGGATGAACTCAACAATATAAGCATCACATAAAGCATTGTTACCATGATCCACATGCAAAAAGGTACTCTTACTCTCCACATAAGCATAATCTTTCTCATTGGTAATAGTGGGAGTAGGACTATCATAAACCACTTGAACACTATAGATTAATTGTGTAGTAGGAGGGTGGTGTTCAACAAGGGAGTAATGCCCTCCATGATTATGACAAGTTTCATAAGGATAATTTCTCCTTATGTCATAGGTACCTTTATAATCACTATAGGTTGGAGTTATAACATCATCATGGTAGGGAAGAGCATTATCATTGCTAGCAACTATATTTGTAAACATGTTGTCTTTATTCTTACTAGCAAAAGAATTATCAATTATCACATCACTAGTGGGTGTAAAGGATTTGCAATCCTATCATCCCCAAGCTTAGAGCTTCCCGTATCATCACTTTCAGAGTTGGTACCAAAAAGATTTTCAAGATCATAAGTAGCATTATCATCATTTTCCCAATCACAATAAGTAACATGCATATCATAATCAAAATCATCTTCAATAGTACCTACGGACGTATCATTAAGATGATAATTAAGGCAATAAACTTCACCTTCTTCTTTAAACTTACAACCGTTAGGATAAAAGTTGATGGGAGGAATATGCTCAGGCCAGGTTGATACCCATTCTTCTTCTTTCTTGCTCCTCTTCCTCCTCCTCTTCTTTTTCTTCTTCTTAACCTTAGGAGGGAGTGGTTGGAGATGAAGCTTCTCCACATATCCTGATATATCATTAGAAACAATAGGGGAAACTTGGGAGAAACTCTCCTTTTTATTAGCAGAAATATAAGAGACATTTTTATACTTTGGTAAAGTTCCCTCCTTTATAATCTTACCTATGTAATCATTTTCATGGCAATTAACAACACAATAGAGATGGCAATTTTGCAAAGTGTTTTTTATTCCTATGACATTAACATCTAGCCATGAAGTTTTTTCTGATAACTCTTCACACATCAAAAATAACATAAGCTCATCATAAAGATCAGAGGTGATCATGTTATCACACAACCGGTTGACAGTTATGTTTTGAAAGTTCATTCATTGAAAATTAAAGTGACCCTCTATACGGCAAAGTTCACAAGTAAAATGATAAAGGTCACACAATTCTCTAGCAATTTCATTTAAATCTCTGACCCAAGTGATTGTTCTTTCATGCTTATGTTGCTTACAATACTTCTCTTCTTCAATCATAGGCCTTTCACAAGGTCTATCCACTCCACAAAAATTAACATGCTTATATAAAACTTCATTTTTAGGAATTGGATCATGCATGTTGCAATCATCATGAATAATTTCATTTTCTTTGCAAGTCTCTTTAAAAGGTTTATGATACTTGATCCAATCCTCCTTAGGCATATTAAGATGTGAAGCAAAAGATTTGAGGAAATCAACAAGGAGTTGAGAATCAAGCCCAAACTTAGCACTAAACTTATTAAAACTTGTAGTTTCAACAAATGACTTAATGCAATCATACTCATAAATTATACCTGACTCTTTACCTTTGTCGATCTCCCAATCTTCAGTGTTGCGTTGAATTCTTTCAAGGAGTTCCCATTTAGCATCAATCTTTTTGTTTGTGAAAGAACCCATAGAGGAAGCGTCGAGCAAATCTTTATCCCGTCGAGAAAGCCTCGCATAGAAATTAGTAATAATCATATCTTTGGGGAGCCCATGGTTAGGACATTTTAGCATTAACGTTTTCAGTCTCCCCCAAGCTTGAGCTATGCTCTCTCCGTCATGAGGATAAAAATTATAAACATAATTCCTATTCTCATGGACTTCATGAAGAGGATAAAACTTGGAGTAAAAGAGAGACTGGATCTCTTCCCACTCCAGCAGGTGAGAGTCATCTAGTAGCCTATACCATTCCAATGCTTTTCCTTTCAGTGACAAGGCAAATAATTTCCTCATGACAAACTCCTTTGATACACCTGCAAGCTTAAATAATGAACATAGTTGTGACAGATATAGCAAGTGTTCACCGGGATGTCTGTCTCCTGCATAACGATCAGCCAAAACATAATCGATAATACCTGCTGGTATTTTATAGGGCACAATTTCAGTAGGGGGAGGAGCAACCACCACAGGTGTGGGGCGTCTTCCCGCAAGCAACGATCCAATAACAAGGTTGTCCATAAGCATAACTAGTGAAATAAAAACAAGAAACAAAAAGATTTAATTGCAAGATCTAAAGATATACCTTCAAGCGCTCACCTCCCCGGCAACGGCGCCAGAAATAGCTTGATGTCTACACACGCTTCTACTCTTGTAGACTATGTTGGGCCTCCAAGCGCAAGGGTTTGTAGGACAGCAGCAATTTCCCTCAAGTGGATGACCTAAGGTTTATCGAACTCAGGGAAGTAGAGGTTGAAGATGGTCTCTCTCAAGCAACCCTGCAACTAAAATACAAGAAGTCTCTTGTGTCCCCAACACACCTAATACACTTGTCAGATGTATAGGTGCACTAGTTCGGCGAAGAGATGTTAAATGGCAAGTGATATGGATGGCAAAACAAAGTAATATAAATCTGTAATAAAAAGTGCAGCAAGCAAACAAGCGGTAAACATGAGCACAAATGGTATTGCAATGGTGGAAACAAGGCCTAGGGTTCATACTTTCACTAGTGGCAACTCCCAACAACATTAACATAATCGAATCACATGATATTTCCCATAAAACATGCAAAGGGGACACACTCGGAGGTCATTCCTTCGTGGTCAAGAGAGGACGAGAATTATGTAGGGCTACAAAAGCACACCTCAAAGTTCGTAGTTCTCAATCTAAGGATTTCCCAATGTCACCGCGGCCATCCAAAGAGAGTCCCACAATCACCACAACATATCTAATGGATAGTCAAAGACAAGCACTAAGAGACTCTCAATCTTCAATCAACACACAAGAGAGGAAATCACTCATGAAAATACTTTTCTAATCCATGTCCAATAGACCGCTGTCACCTTGGTCTCGGGGATTATACTAGATAAAGACAAGTTAGTACATCAATCCAATACATAGAGGAAGGGGAAATATCATGGGATCACCCTAGATTAACATAGCCTATGATCACAACGAAGATCACATCATGGGAGAGAGAATTGACCACATAGCTACTGGTAAGAACCTCAGCCCCGAGGAGGAACTACTCCCGCATCATGGAGGGAGGAAGCAACGTCGATGGAGATGAATCCGGGGGCACTTCCCCGTCCCGGTAGGGTGCCGGCGTAGGAATTCTGGTCCCCCGAAGCTTGATGGCGATGGCGGCGGAGATCGGAATTGCGTATGGAGAAAAGGGGTCTGGAATCAGGGTTTCCGCGACACGCTTTAAATATATGCCAAAGGGGGCATCGGAGGAGCCTCGGGGGGCCCAGGCGCCCCCCCCGGCGCGGCCCAGGGGGGGGGGGCGCCGCCAGGGCGCCTGGAGCCCTGGTGCCCCCCCCCCCGCCCCCGGCTGTCCTTCGGACGCACGGTAGTTTCTGGAACGCTGATTTTTTATATAATTTTTCTGGATTTTTCCTGGCAGTTCTCGTAATGTGAAAACCTGAAATACAAAAACAGCCGAAAACAGAAACTGGCACTGGGGTGCACTGAGTTAATAGGTTAGTCCAAATATGATCAAAAGTGTATGGAAGTGTATAAATATCATAGCAATATCACCCAAAAGAGGCATGGAGCAAGCAGAAATTATAGATACGTTTTGGACGTATCACTTGCTCCTTGGGAAAGTGCATCTGAACTACGTACTTGAGGTGCTCTCCGGTGGGTGCGACAAGCAGCATACCAACACCGGCGCCTTGCAGCGAGAAGGCACCATCAAAGTACATCAGCCACTCCTTGCTTGCTTCCTTGACGGGGATGCTCGTTTCTGGAATCTCTTCATCTGGTGTTGGCGTCCACTCTGCTATGAATTCTGCCAATGCTCTGCTTTGGATAGTTGAAGTGCTCTCAAACTTGAGGCCAAAGCTTGACAGTTCCAGTGCCCACTCAACAATCCTGCATGTTGCTTCTGGGTTCTGCAGTATCCTCTTCAGCGGAAAGCGAGTGACAACTGTTATCTCATGTGCTTGGAAGTAATGGCGCAGCTTTCTCGAGGCCATGAGAAGGCCGAAAAGCAATTTTTGCACACCAGAGTACCTTGACCTAGCCCCTTGCAGAAGGGAACTAACAAAGTAAACTGGGCGCTGCACCATTCTCTTCTGTAGCTCCTCGCACGCCTGCGCAGATCCATCTTTGTCGGGACCAGAGCTTGTCAGGGAAGCCCCCTGCTTGTCGCTGGATGCGCTTGCCGTGGTTGTCGGTTCATCACCTGCCTCCCTCTCCGCTACTAACGCAGCACTAACCACTTGATTGGTTGCCGCTATATACAGCAGCAACTTCTCTTGTGGCTTAGGTGCGACAAGTATTGGAGTGGAGGACAGGTATCTCTTCAAGTCTTGTAGCGCAGCCTCCGCTTCCGGAGTCCATTTCATTGGACCTGCCTTTTTCAAAATTTTGAAAAACGGCAGGGCGCGCTCAGCAGACTTAGAGATAAACCTGCTGAGAGCAGCCACACAACCGGCAAGTCTTCGTACATCCTTGACGCGCTTTGGTGCTTCAATCTGCTCAATGGCCTTGATCTTGTCGGGATTGGCTTCAATTCCCCGCTGAGACACGAAGAACCCGAGAAGCTTGCCGGAAGGGACTCCAAACACACACTTCTCGGGGTTGAGCTTGAGGCTGATCTTGCGCGGATTTGCAAAGGTCTCGTCTAAATCTTGAATCAGGGTTGCCCTGTGCTTGCTCTTGACCACTATGTCATCCATGTAGGCTTCCACATTTCTGTGAATTTGTGGCTTAAAAGCTGTATGGACTACCCTTGCAAATGTTGAACCAGCATTCTTCAAACCGAAAGGCATCCGTTTGAAACAGTACGTGCCACATGGAGTGATGAATGCGGTTTTCTCCTCATCCTCTTCTGCCATGAAGATCTGATTGTATCCTGAGTATGCGTCAAGAAATGAAAGCAAGTCACATCCGGCCGTGGAGTCAACAATCTAGTCAATGCGCGGCAAGGGAAATGGGTCTTTGGGACAAGCTTTATTGACATCAGTAAAGTAGATACAAAGCCTTCATTTCCCGTTTGCCTTGCGCACGACCACATGATTGGCCAACCACGTAGGATGGAGCACTCCTCTGACAAGGCCTGCTGCTTCCAACTTCTTGATTTCTTCTATGATGAATTCTTGGCGCTCCACTGCTTGCTTCCTGACTTTCTGCTTGACGGGCCGCGCATGAGGACAGACGGCAAGATGGTGCTCAATTACTTTCCTGGGAACACCGGGGATGTCAGACGGTTGCCACGCAAACACGTCGACGTTCGCCCACAGGAAAGCAATGAGCGCGCTTTCCTATTTAGGGTCAAGAGTGGCACTGATGGTGAAGGTACCACCAGTGCCGTCCTCCTTGGCGGACACCTTCTTAGTTTGTGGCGGAGCTGCCATCGTCTTCTTACACTTGCCGATGGAGCTTGATGGTGCGTCCTTGACGGTAGTGCAGCACTCCGAAGAGGTGCGCTTGCCGGAGTGGGCATCAGAACTCTTGCCGGACTTGGTCTTCTTCTTCCTCCCGGGAGCTTCAGTGGCAAGTGACTTGCGATCTGTTGCGGCTGCTGCTTCCTGGTAGATCTTGTCGGCGCAGATAAGAGAATCCTTCTTGTCGCCAGGGACAGAGATGACACTTATCGGGCCTGGCATCTTCAGCATGTTGTACGCGTAGTGAGATGCTGCCATGAACTTGGCGAGTGCTGGACGACCAAGTATCCCATTGTAAGGCAATGGAAAATCGGCAACGTCAAAAGTGACCCTCTCAGTCCTGAAGTTCAACTCGCCGCCAAATGTCACTGGCAACGTGATCTTCCCCTTCAGCTTGCTCCTTCCCGGGTTGATTCCTTGGAATGTGCCGGTCTCTTTGAGCTCGCTGTGAGGGATCTAGAGTTTCTGTAGTACAGCGGAGGAGATCAGGTTCAAGCCGGCCCCGCCGTCAACTAGCATCTTGGTGACCTTGAGGTTGCGGATAGTTGGTGAAACCAACATCGGCAAGCACCCGACCGTAGTTGTGCGATCAGGGTGGTCCTCAATATCAAAGATGATAGGCGTGCTGGACCATTTCAGAAGTTTGCGTGATTCGACAGGTGGTTCTGCCGCATCGACTTCCCGCACCCACTGCTTGAGTTGGCGGTGTGAAGTATGCAGAGAAGCACCGCCGTCAACGCACAAGACCTCTATGGCTTTCTGGAACTCCTGCTCACTGGTCTCGACATCATCCATGTCTTCATCGTCGTCGTCATCTTCATCCTTGTCGCGGCCGCGGGGAGGTCTGTCTCCTTGCCGCTGCTTGGCCTTGCCGCGGCGTCCTCCCCGGCCGGGGCGCTTCGTGCCGGATCCTCCAGCACCTCCTTGGGCCTTCTCCTTGTCGCGTCGCTCGTACTCAGCCTTTTGTTGCTCGACAAGCTGCTCGACCCTCTTGCAGTTCTGGAGGTCATGACCCTTGGTGCGGTGGATCTTGCAGTACTGCTTGTCGGTGCCGTCCTGCTTGTCGGCGGCCGCCACAGCCTGCCAGTTGGTGCATGCGGCAATCTCCTTGCCGGAGCTACCAACTTTGGCTTTCTTGGCGCCACCTTCGTTGCCGGACTGCTCAACGACTAGCACGTCTTTGCCCTTCTTCTTCCTGTTGTTCCGCCGCTGGTTCATCTTTGCCGGGGCAGCATCCTCGCTGTCAGATCCTTCTGCTCCTGTATTCTCTCCGGGGAGTTTCCTCCCTTCCTCAGCACGTGCACACTTGTTGGTTAGGTCATACATCTCACTGACGTCCCTGATCTTGCACATCGCCATCTCCTCCCTCATCCTGCGGTTACGCACGTTCTGATGGAACGCGCTGATGACCGCGGCAGGGTGGACATCTGGGATGTTGTGTTGTACACGGTTGAACCTCTGAAAATACTTGCGCAAGGGCTCTCCTTCCTTCTGGTCGATCAGATGAAGGTCACTCTCTTGGCCATGAGGTTTGTGGCCGCCTATAAAGGCGCCGACAAACTGATGGCATAGGTCTGCCCAAGAGGATATGGAGTTGTCCGGCAAGTGCATGAGCCAGGACCTGACGTTGGGCTTGAGCACCAGCGGGAAGTAGTTGGCAAGGATCTTGTCGTCCCGCCCCCCAGCAGCTTGCACCATGATGGTGTAGATGCTGAGGAACTCCGAAGGATGCGTCTTGCCGTCGTACTTCTCGGGTACGTCTGGCTTGAAATTCTTCATGCTGGGCCACTGGACTTGCCGCAGCTCACGGGTAAACGCAGGGCAACCTACCGCGTACGGCAAGTCGCCTGGTTCCCCTGGCGCATGCATGTCGACAGAGGGCCCAGCGCGCTGGTCTGATTGCCGCCGCGCTTCTCTTTGGCGCTCGATGCGAGTACGAGCGTCTTCTTGCTGTCGTTCGTGAAGAACTTGGCGCTGATCGCGACGGGCTCGCGGATCTGATGACGCGGTGGAGTCGCTGTCGAGGTGGATCCGACGAGTCGGCGATCTTGGCCTTCGGGGCAGAGAGTGCACGGTGGTTGCACCCCCACCGTTCTTGTCGCTATCGGCTCGCGCCTGGCTGACTTGCCGCGGCTGCGATGTACTCGGCTGCCGCGGGTTGTCGCCGTTGGGGAAGCCGATGAGGCTCTGGATGGTGGCCCTCCAATCGTCGATCTTGTCCGCCATTGGAGGGTAGTCTAGGAGCAGTTGAGCTCGCGCCAAAGCTTCTGCTGGAGTGGTGGGTAGCGGTGGCGAACGGTGCGAGGAGCGGGATATGCTTGGACTTCTAACTATGTTAGAAGGAGCTGTTTCCCGTCCAGGCGAACGTGCCTCGCTCATGCCAGCATGTTGGCGTGCATGCTGGCCTTGAGCATTCCAGGATCCACCAGCTCGATCTTGGTCCAGCAAACGTATGGTACCGTGAGTACCATGACGCTGCCGGTCCCGCGCCTCCTGAGATGGGCGCGGTGCATGTACGGACGCCGAGGTCTTGGAGTGCGCCCGGTCGTTGTGGGAGCCGGCTACGCCGCCGATGGGCAGCGCAGTCTTATCCTTGGACCTGGCAGCACCGTGAGCTCCCTCGTCGACGCCCATTCTTCCGCCGGCATCTACCCCACCAGCCGTTTGCTCCGGCGATGGTGGGTTTCTCGCGGACGGAGCGGCTGCCTCTGAAGCCTTCTTCTTCGGCGGCATGTCGATGAAGATGATGAAGATCTAGCTCGTGTGAACGCCGGATCAGGTTCACACAACCACGACGCCCCCTACCTGGCGCGCCAAAGATGTCAGGGAAACTGATCCACGAGCACCTATGGGGACCGAGCCCCTTTCGGTTCGGCGGGGGTGGAGATCGCGCAAAGAGCATATCGAGGCGAAGCACGCGAGCAGTTTACCCAGGTTCGGGCCGCACGGATGCGTAAAACCCTACTCCTGCTTTGGTTTGTATTGAGTTCTTGCTCGGGAGCGCTGAGTGCTACAGTACACTCTAGCAGCTAACGAGACCGAGCGTGAGAGTTCTTCTGCTTCCCACCCCCCTCTACGTTGCGCATGGGCCTCCTTTTATATGCTCAAGGGGTCACCGATAGGTGGCAACGTAGGCAAGGGCAAAAATGGAAAGGTGTTGCAGTTGGTACAACTACCTGTACAGTGTATCATACCTAACCCTGACGGCAGGGGACAAGAGCATTAAATGCCCGTCTGTGTCGCCCAAACAGTGCAAAAAGGGACCGTCAGGGGCGCCACCGCTTGCCACGATGGCAATCTTGTCAGCGCCGCTTGCCACTGCGCACCGCTCGCTGCACATCCTCCCGCCACGTACGCCTGGAAGGGTCCTGGAGCGTCACGTTGGCGGGTGTGCTGGAGCGTGGGTACAGAGTGGTTGCTTGCCGCGGCAAGCGCCTTGCCGCGGTCGTTGTCTTGTCGCGTATGGGAGCTTGTCGCTCACCGGGCCTTGCCGGGACGCGTGGCGCGTCGCGGTAAGTTCCTTGAGGTGCCTTGGTTGGCCTTCCCGGCAAGCTTCTCTTACCGGGGTCTTGTGCCTTGACTGGCCTTCCAGGCAAGCTCCTCTTGCCGGGGCCTTGTCTCCTTGGCTTGAATACTTTGTTCTTGAATGGCTCCAAAGGAACCACGGAGGACTTTGGCGGTCACCCGGCAAGCCTTGCCGCGGGACGCTGCGACTGCCCGTGCACAAGTTCGGGATACTAGGGTACCCCTACTCTAGTACACCGACACCAAATCTGACCCTTCACCATTTCTTAAATTCCCACAGACCTGTAACTCCGATTGCGCTGAAATGTTTACACAAGTTTTTTCCATAAATTATATATTTTTTTCGCCCGAAGAAGAGCCCCAACCAACTTACGGGGTTCCCATGAGGCACCACCATGCGCCGAGGGTATGGGTCACGCCCTGCTATCTAGTGGGGGATGTGGGCCCCTGTATGCGTTGATTCCATCTCCCAAAAATCACATATATTCCAAAATAATTCTCCGTAAATTTTTATCTCGTTTAGACTTCTTTCGATATAGATATTCTGCGAATCAAAAACATGCAACAAATAGTAACTGGACTGGGCACTGGATCAATATGTTAGTCCAATAAATCATATAAAATGTTGCCAAAAATATGTGAAAGTTGTATAATATTGGCATGGAACAATAAAAAATTATAGATACGACACAGACTCGGCCCACCCAGGAAGGCATACCAATATATGTAGCCGGGAGAGATTTTTCATAAACCTCCAATATGTTCTGGACTCGTTTCTTTGACTTGATCATTGCAATGATTCCCAAGGAAAAATGACGATTTTCGCAAATTAATTCGTTAGCTGGAACCATTGCAATAAGTCTGCAGTGTTGATTTCAGAGTGTAAGTACTTTCGGCATCTCCCTTCACGAATAAAACATTGTCATCTGCAAATAAGAGATGCAATATTGTGGACCATTTCTTCCATTTTGGATGCCTTTGAGTTCCCTCGAGGCTTCTTTTCACTGCAATAAGCATGATAAACCTTTATCGCATATTAAGAATAAATATGGGCTAATGGGGTCACCCTGGCGAATTCCCCTAGTTGGCGTGAACAAATAAGGTTGCCATTAACATTGACTGCATATCTTATTGAAGAGACACATCTTATAATAGACTATGTCCATCTCGCACTGAATCCCAGCTTCAGTAAAACACCCTTTAAATAACCCCATTTGACTCTATCATAAGCCTTGGTCATATCGATCTTAAGAGCATAATAAGGGGTCTTTGCTTTTTTATTTCCTGATGGTGTGAATTCATTCATAGGAAATAAGCACATTATCAATTATTAGTCTCCTCGGGACAAAAGCACTTTGTTGTTCAGAAATTATTTTCGGCAGAAGACATTTAAGATGATTCGCTAAAACTTTAGATGCAATTTTATAAATAAGATTGCATAAGCTAGTTGGTCTAAATATAGATAGCGAATCAGGCATATTCACCTTGGGAATTAACACTAAGATGGTGTCATTGAAGCCTTCAGGAATTTCATCCCCATATAGAAAATCTCGCTGAGCATATGTCTTGCTCAAATATCTCTGAGTGTCTTTGGTAGAAGATCGCAAGGAAACCATCAGGCCCATGAGCTTTAGTAGGAGCCATTTGAAACTGAGCAGCTTTAATTTCCTTGTTAGTATGCGCACGATTAAGAACTTCATTCATTTCTATGCTTACCTTAGTTGGAATGGCCTCTAGTAGTGAATCCATAGATTCACATGGTTTAGAAGAACGGAGTTTCAACTAAAAGTTATGAACCATATTTTTAATACCTTTCTGGCCTTCACATAGTGAGCCATCATATTTGCAAAGATATTTTATCATGTTTGTTCTTCTTCTCGCCGAGTCTCTTGTATGAAAAAATGAAGTGTTGCGGTCTCCCTCCTTGAGCCATTCCACCCTTGACCTCTGATAGGCCATAATTTATTCTCTTTCAAACAGTTCACATAATCTTCTTTCAATGTTCCTCTCTCCCAGAGGCTAGTCAATCCCAGTACAACATCTTCGCAAGGCTGACAATCCCTTCTCCAACTTCTTGATCTCTTTCCTAACCGACCCAAAGGACTGTCTGCTCCAACTTTGTAAGGTATTGGACAAGCCTTTAATATCTTTGAAAGTGTTACTAATAGATGAGGGGCCTCCACTGTGAGATTTCCATCCCTCATCCACCATCACATCATAATCAGGAGCCCTCATCCAAGCAACTTGAAATTTGAAGCTATCTTGCATTGGTTTCCTAGCATTCAGGTCACCTCTTCTTGCAATTTTGATTAGAACTGCATAGTGATCTGAACATGCAGTGATAATATTCTCCACAATGTAGCCATCAGATGCATGCAAAAATCCCCATTCGCCACTGCTCTATCAAGCCTAATCCTTATGTTGTGCCCATCAGCTTGTATATTTGACCATGTATATTTCGGTCCCATAAAACCCATATCCATTAACTCACAATCATCTAGATAGCTCCTAAACAGAACCATCCGCCCTTCGTCTCTTTCTCTGACACCCAAGTGTTCTTCACCACTTAACACTTCATTAGAAATCCCCGGCACATAATCATGGACCTTTCCAATGAGATCGCAGAAAGTGTAATTTATTCCAGAATTGATGCCTCAACTATTTTCTAGACTCACCATAAACCAGTGTGGTATGCCAGACATGTCCATTTTCTGAAGTTACTATAATGTCGATCAGTTGTGTGGAGTAGGCATGTAGTGAAACCTTCAAGGAGGAGGACCAATAAAGAGCCAACCCACCGCTCAATTTGTTACTACTTACTGCAAAAGCACCTAAGAAACCAAGGGACCACATGAGATTCCGAGCTCTCGTGTCCCTCATCTTTGTCTCGGATGGGAAGAGGATGGAGGGACGGTATTTATTGATGAGCCACCGTAGCTCGCCAACTATTGCGTTCGCCCCCCAGGCTGCGACAGTTCCAGCATAAGATATTCATTGCGTGTGACAGGGCTGCTCCGTCTCAGCCTGTGCCAGATCCGCCAATCTCGACAACATCATTACAACCTACTTTTTCTGATTCTTATGTATATCGATGGCCCATCCTGGGTTGCACATTTAAACTCCGAAGATAAATCCTCAACAACCCAGGATATAACAGCAAGTACAATGGGCATATTACTAACGTCCTGAACTTGTTTGTTCTCCGAATTCTCCAGTAGTCCTTTAGGACTGTACATTTTAGTTTGCTTTCAGTTTTGTCCAGCAAAGCGAATCATTTTATCTTGACATGGAATATGTTCCTTTCTCAGTCTGCTCTGAACACCTTCATTTTGTTTAATTTGGATCGTTGCCATCTATTTCATAGAAGATGTCCCTTCTTCTTCCACTTTTACACAATCAACATTCTTATCCTTTGATCTTGAGTTCACTAAAAAATGGGCTTCAGCTCTCTTGTTATCAAATGAACTTATGCCATTAGAGAGGGAGCTTTGCCCAGATGTCGGGGTACACAAACAGGGGTGTTTATTTTTTCCCTGACTTGTGCACAGATGCCAAGCCTCCGTCCTGGTGGCATGTGCCTGTCGGGGAAACTGCTACCACAACAAACCAAGACCAAGCCAGAAAAACCGCTCTCCATGAGATCAAGGAGCGCATCAAGAAGACAAAGACAACAATCAAGATCAATATTCCAAGAAAAGCAACCTTTGCTGGCTAAGCAATGTCAGCAGGGTCGAAGCAACAACCCAGAGCGGGCCAAAACTGCGCCAGCCACGCCCCTGATGCCTACCGGGGACCAAAGTGCGCACGTCTCCGAGAAGGCCCAGCAAGCCATATCCCGACAGGCGTGAGCCAATCGGCCATCGCTCCACCGCATCGCAACGCCAGTCACTTATAGATGCAGTGTCGAGCCCTCAAGTGACTAAGTGGCTCTCTCTAAGCACGTGGCGGCTTGCTGGAATACATATTACATCCATTTGACACCCGTCCAAAGGCGTGTCAAGATAACAAGCAATGGTTAGCTAAAGCGATGGTAAAAGCTTGTCGAGAATGCATCCCCGCACGCCACCTAGGATAGCACTTATGGCATTTTGTCCTAAGTGCTAGAGTTAGGTATGAGAGCACTATTGGCTATCTAATCACTAGATAATGTCTATTTTGCCACTGTGGTAACCCCTTGAGATAAAAAAGGAGGCCCAAGGCAACTTAGCTAAAGATTCGGACTTTTGAACACTTGTACCCGCGTAGCAGCTCTCCTCGAGGCCACCTTGCCGGGCTTGAGCGACGTGTGCATTTCGTGTTCCTCCATCCAATCCACCAAAGCAGGAGTAGGGTTTTACGCTTCTCAACAACCCAAACCTGGGTAAAAACAGCAGTGTCCCATCATCGTGCTGCCTCACTACCTCCGCTCTTTGTGCAAAGTGACCTCCCCCTGCCGAACCACAAGGGCCCGTGGCCCCATAAGTGATCATGTGTAGTCCAGCACGACATCTTTGGCGCACCAGGTAGGGGGGTTCACTTGCGCCAACCCAAAGTTGTGAACAATGTGTCGATCTTCGTCATCTTTTTCTCTGCCAGAAGCGTCGAAGGAGAGGAGCAATGGCATTCTCTTGCCTTTCCTTCTCCAGATCCCATCGCATGCCACCGCTGCAGTGATGGCGGTGACAAAGACAGCACAACCGTAGTGCTGACTGTGGTCGATAGAGGAGGCGAGCTGAGCGGCGACAACGTCCCTACCGCAATCCTCGAGCAAGCGACCCCGATCCTAGGGAGGTGCAACTGGATCCGACAGGCGAGAAAATGGTAAATGGCTCTCTCCCCCTCCTCTCCTTCCTCGCCAGCGACCAATTTTGCATAGAGGCGGTGCCGCCAGTGTCGATAAGCTTGCATAAGGCTTGGTCATGCATTTATCCCGCCAAGGGTAAATCCCGAGCTGGATGCTAGAGTGAATCCGTCGGCTGGCACCTCTCCTGTAAGAAAACCATGGCAAGGTTCCGCGCACCAAGGTGTCCATCGCGTTGGTCGCTGAGGGATCGTTCAAGTGAAGGAAAGGAGAGAGGGACCGACCCTTCAAGTTTACTCCACGTTTTCCGTTAGTTGTGAATGTTATATTAACCTCTTCAGCCCATACCGGGATTGTACTCATGACTGAATGGCTCCCAAGCTCCTCCAATTGATCCTCCCCATTTTCCTTTCCTTTCAGGGCAGAAGAACATATACACACGTATATTCGCCGGAAAACATGAAGAGGGGAGGGCACGGTCACAAATGGAGGAAAGGATGGTGTGCGTAAGCAGATGCACTCCGCAACAGGAGAGGAGCCAGAACAAAATCTAAGTTGGCATGATTATCAAACTTTCATTAGAACTCGCATTTGCGTATCCCTTGAGCAACCAAGCTTTTGTATGGAGAGTCGTGTGCGCGATGGAACCTTACCGTATTTGTTTGCACCCTTGCTTTGTTTCGAGTCAGCTAAAAAAACAGGTGGCAACATCAAAGACCATCAAGGAAGAACCCATCGGTAGCGTGTCTTTGCCAGCAGAATGGTAAGGACCAGTTCCTTAAAGCAATCGTGATAGCATGTTGTTGGCGGGCAACCAAAGCGCGCAAACAAAGTAACCATACGAATACCAGTGGGAAAGCAAGGGGGATAGCATGCGTCTACATAAACACATCAGTTTAACAAGCATTAAAATAGTACGGGACCTAATTTGGGATGCATATTGTATCTTAGTACAAGACAGCACGACAATAATGGCAATTTAAGATTGATCCTGATGACTCTTCCGGACTCTGGGGACTGAGAGGACTCCATCGGCAAGAGGACCGGCCTTCTCTGTGGCAGCAGAGGTATCGACACCTGAGGGCAACTTCTTGGAACCATCGGAGAGGTCGAGGTTTGGATCAAAGAAGGCAAGACTGATCAAGACTGGGAGGAGAGCATCACGAGCCAGCTTCCGGGATTCATTGGCGAAGCATGCGATCTTGTCATCGTCATATATCTTCAAACCTCCGATCAAACCTTCGAAGAAGAGCGTTAGCTTGACACTTGGAACTTCATGCTTGCCGACAGAGAAGGCCCGACTCTTCGTGTTCATGCTTGCAATTTGAGCAGTGAGGCGCTTGGCGATGTCGTGTTGGGGAACGTAGTATTTCAAAAAAATTCCTACGATCATGCAAGATCTATCTACCAGATGCATAGCAACGAGAGGGGAGAGTGTGTCTACGTACCCTTGTAGACCAAAAGCGGAAGCGTCTAGTGACCCGGGTGATGTAGTCGAACTTCTTCGCGATCCAACCGATCAAGCACCGAACGTACGGCACCTCCGCGTTCAGCACACGTTCAGCTTGAGGACATCCCACGAGCTCTTGATCCAGTAGAACTTCACGGGAGAGTTTCGTCAGCCCGACGGCGTGGTGATGGAGATGATGAAGTTACCGACGCAGGGCTTCGCCTAAGTGCTGCAACAGTATGACCGAGGTGTGTTTTTGTGGAGGGGGGAACGCACACTGTTGGGAGAGATCAACTAATCAACTTGTGTCTTTTGGTGCCCCTGCCCCCGTATATAAAGGAGCAAGGGGGGAGGCCGGCCAGCCCCCTATGGCGCGCCCTAGAGAGGCAATCCTACTTGGAATAGGATTCCAATCCTATTCCTAGTAGGAGTCTACCAAGAAGGAGGGAGGGGGAAGGAAGGAGAGGGAGAGGGAGAAGGAAAGGGGCGCCGCCCCCCTCCTTTCCTTGTACAATTCGGACCAAGGGGGAGGGGCGCGTGGCCCAGCCCTGGCCGGCCCTCTCTCTTTCCACTAAAGCCCACTAGGGCCCAATACTTCCCCGGGGCGTTCCGGTAACCCACCGGCACTCCGGTTTTATCCGAAACCTTCCGGAACACTTCCGGTGTCCGAATATAGTCGTCCAATATATTAATCTTTACGTCTCGGATATTTCGAGACTCCTCGTCATGTCCGTGATCTCATCCGGGACTCCGAACTAGCTTCGGTACATCAAAACTCATAAACTCATAATACCGATCGTCATCAAACGTTAAGCATGCGGACCCTACGGGTTCGAGAACTATGTAGACATGACCGAGACTCATCTCTGGTCAATAACCAATAGCGGAACCTGGATGCTCATATTGGCTCCCACATATTCTATGAAGATCTTTATCAGTCAAATCGCATAACAACATACATTGTTCCCTTTGTCATCGGTATGTTACTTGCCCGAGATTCGATCGTCGGTATCTCAATACCTAGTTCAATCTCGTTACCGGCAAGTCTCTTTACTCGTTTCGTAACACATCATCTCGTGACTAAATCATTAGTCATTTTCTTGCAAGGCTTATTATGATGTGCATTACCGAGAGGGCCCAGAGATACCTCTCCGACACTCGGAGTGGCAAATCCTATTCTTGATCTATGCCAACACCACGAACACTTTCGGAGACACCTGTAGAGCATCTTTATGATCACCCAGTTACGTTGTGACGTTTGATAGCACACAAGGTGTTCCTCCGGTATTCGGGAGTTGCTTAATCTCATAGTCATAGGAACATGTATAAGTCATGAAGAAAGCAATAGCAGTAAAACTAAACGATCATAGTGCTAAGCTAACGGATGGGTCTTGTCCATCACATCATTCTCCTAATGATGTGATCTCGTTGATCAAATGACAACTCATGTCTATGGCTAGGAAACATAACCATCTTTGATCAATGAGCTAGTCTAGTAGAGGCATACTAGGGACAAACTGTTTTGTCTATGTATTCACACATGTTCTAAGTTTCCGGTTAATACAATTCTAGCATGAATAAAAGACATTTATCATGATATAAGGAAATACAAATAACATCTTTATTTTTGCCTCTAGGGCATATTTCCTTTAGTCTCCCACTTGAACTAGAGTCAATAATCTAGATAACAAAGTAATGATTCTCACACCCATGGAGTCTTGGTGCTGATCATGTTTTGCCCGTGGAAGAGGCTTAGTCAACGGGTCTGCAACATTCAGATCAGTATGTATCTTGCAAATTTCTATGTCTCCCTCCTTGACTTGATCGCAGATGGAATTGAAGTGTCTTTTCATGTTCTTTCTTCTCTTGTGAAACCTGGATTCCTTCGCCAAGGCTATTGCTCCAGTGTTGTCACAAAAGATTTTCATTAGACCCGATGCACTAGGTATCACACCTAAATCGGATATGAACTCCTTCATCCAGACTCCTTCATTTCCTGCTTCCGAAGCAGCTATGTATTCCGCTTCACACGTAGATCCCGCCACGATGCTCTGCTTGGAACTGCACCAACTGACAGCTCCACCGTTTAATAAAAATACATATCCGGTTCGTGACTTAGAGTCATCCGGATCAGTGTCAAAGCTTGAATCGACGTAAACATTTACGACGAGCTCTTTGTCACCTCCATATACGAGAAACATATCCTTTGTCCTTTTCAAGTACTTCAGGATGTTCTTGACCACTGTCCAGTGATCCACTCCTGGATTACTTTGGTACCTCCCTGCTAGACTTATAGCAAGGCACACATCAGGTCTGGTACACATCATTGCATACATGATAGATCCTATGGCTGAGGCATAGGGAATGACTTTCATTTTCTCTCTATCTTCTGCAGTGGTCAGGCATTGAGTCTTACTCAACTTCACACCTTGTAACACAGGCAAGAACCCTTTCTTTGACTGATCCATTTTGAACTTCTTCAAAACTTTATCAAGGTATGTGCTTTGTGAAAGTCCAATTAAGCGTCTTGATCTATCTCTATAGATCTTGATGCCTAATATGTAAGCAGCTTCACCGAGGTCTTTCATTGAAAAATTCTTATTCAAGTATCCTTTTATGCTATCCAGAAATTATGTATCATTTCCAATCAACAATATGTCATCCACATATAATATCGAAAATGCTACAGAGCTCCCACTCACTTTCTTGTAAATACAGGCTTCTCCAAAATTCTGTATAAAACCATATTCTTTGGTCACCTCATCAAAGCATATATTCCAACTCTGAGATGCTTGCACCAGTCCATAGATGGATCGCTGGAGCTTGCACACTTTGTTAGCACCTTTAGGATCGACAAAACCTTCTGGTTGCATCATATACAACTCTTCTTTGAGATATCCATTCAAGAATGTAGTTTTGACATCCATTTGCCAGATTTCATAATCATAAAATGCGGCAATTGCTAACATGATTCGGACAGACTTAAGCATCGCTACGGGTGAGAAAGTCTCATCGTATTCGACTCCTTGAACTTGTCGAAAACCTTTCACAACAAGTCGAGCTTTGTAAACAGTAACATTACCGTCAGCGTCGGTCTTCCTCTTGAAGATCCATTTATTTTCGATGGCTTGCCGATCATCGGGCAAGTCAACCAAAGTCCACACTTTGTTCTCATACATGGATCCCATCTCATATTTCATGGCCTTAAGCCATTTTGCGGAATCTGGGCTCATCATCGCTTCCTCATAGTTTGTAGGTTCATCATGGTCTAGTAACATGACTTCCAGAACTGGGTCGTACCACTCTGGCGCGGAAGGTACTCTGGTTGATCTACGAAGTTCAGCAGAAACTTGATCTGAAGTTTCATGATCATCATCATTAGCTTCCTCACTAATTGGTGTAGGAATCATTGGAACTAGTTTCTATGATGTACTACTTTCCAATTCGAGAGAAGGTACAATTACCTCACCAAGTTCCACTTTCCTCCCACTCACTTCTTTCGAGAGAAACTCCTTCTCTAGAAAGGATCCATTCTTAGCAACGAATATCTTGCCTTCGGATCTGTGATAGAAGGTGTACCCAACAGTCTCCTTTGGGTATCCTATGAAGACGCATTTCTCCGACTTGGGTTCGAGCTTATCAGGTTGAAGCTTTTTCACATAAGCATCGCAGCCCCAAACTTTAAGAAATGACAACTTTGGTTTCTTGCCAAACCACAGTTCATAAGGCGCCGTCTCAACGGATTTAGATGGTGCCCTATTTAACGTGAATGTAGTTGTCTCTAAAGCATAACCCCAAAATGATAGTGGTAAATCGGTAAGAGACATCATAGACCGCACCATATCTAATAAAGTACGGTTACGACGTTCGGACTCACCATTACGCTGTGGTGTTCTGGGTGGCGTGAGTTGTGAAACTATTCCACATTGTTTCAAATGAAGACCAAACTCGCAACTCAAATATTCTCCTCCACGATCAGATCGTAGAAACTTTATTTTCCTGTTACGATGATTCTCTATTTTCACTCTGAAATTCTTTGAACTTTTCAAATGTTTCAGACTTGTGCTTCATCAAGTAGATATACCCATATCTGCTTAAATCAGCAGTGAAGGTCAGAAAATAACGATACCCGCCGCGAGCCTCAACACTCATTGGTCCACATACATCAGTATGTATGATTTCCAACAAATCTGTTGCTCGCTCCATTGTTCCGGAGAACGGAGTTTTAGTCATCTTGCCCATGAGGCATGGTTCGCAAGCACCAAGTGATTCATAATCAAGTGATTCCAAAAGTCCATCACTATGGAGTTTCTTCATGCGCTTTACACCAATATGACCTAAACGGCAGTGCCACAAATAAGTTGCACTATCATTATTAACCTTGCATCTTTTGGCCTCAATATTATGAATATGTGTACCACTACAATCGAGATCCAACAAGAATAGACCAATCTTCAAGGGTGCATGACCATAAAAGATATTATTCATATAAATAGAACAACCATTATTCTCAGATTTAAATGAATAACCGTCTCACAATAAACAAGATCCAGATATAATGTTCATGCTTAACGCTGGCACCAAATAACAATTATTCAGGTCTAAAACTAATCCCGAAGGTAGATGTAGAGGTAGTGTGCCGACGGCGATCACATCGACTTTGGAACCATTTCCCACAAGCATCATCACCTCGTCCTTAGCCAATCTTTGTTTAATCTGCAGTCCCTGTTTCGAGTTGCAAATATTAGCAACCGAACCGGTATCAAATAGCCAGGTACTACTACGAGCATTAGTAAGGTACACATCAATAACATGTATATCACATATACCTTTTTTCACCTTGCCATCCTTCTTATCCGCCAAATACTTGGGGCAGTTCCGCTTCCAGTGTCCAGTCCCTTTGTAGTAGAAGCACTCAGTTTCAGGCTTGGCTCCAGACTTGGGTTTCTTCGCGGGAGTAGCAACTGTCTTGCTATTCTTCTTGAAGTTCCCCTTCTTTCCCTTGCCCTTTTTCTTGAAACTAGTGGTCTTGTTAACCATCAACATTTGATGCTCCTTTTTGATTTCTACCGCCGCAGCCTTGAGCATAGCGAAGAGCTCGGGAATTGTCTTTTGCATCCCTTGCATATTATAGTTCATCACGAAGACTTTACAGCTTGGTGGCAGTGATTGAAGAACTCTATCAATAACACTATCTTCATCAACTTTGCAACCAAGTTGAGTCATACGAATGTAGTACCCAGACATTCTGAGCAAGTGTTCACTGATAGAACTATTCTCCTCCATCTTGCAGCTATAGAACTTATTGGAAATATCATATTTCTCAATGCGGGCATTTGATTGAAATATTAACTTCAACTCCTGGAACATCTCATATGCTCCATGACGTTAAAAACGTCGTTGAAGTCCCGATTCTAAGCCGTAAAGCATGGCATACTGAACTATCGTGTAGTCATCAGAACGAGCTTGCCAAACGTTCATAACGTCAGGGGTTGCTCCTGCAGCAGGCTTGTCACCCAGTGGTGCTTCAAGGACATAACGTCAGGGGTTGCTCCTGCAGCAGCAATGAGGATAATCCTCAAGTTACAGACCCAGTCCGTGTAATTGCTACCATCATCTTTCAACTTAGCTTTCTCTAGGAATGCATGAAAATTCAAAGGAACGGTAGCACGGGCCATTGATCTGCAACAACATAGATATGCAAAAACTATCAGGACTAAGTTCATGATAAATTAAAGTTCAATTAATCATATTACTATAGAACTCCCACTTAGATAGACATATCTCTGGTCATCTAAATGATCACGTGATCCAAATCAACTAAACCATGTCCGGTCATCACGTGAGATGGAGTGGTTTTCAATGATGAACATCTTATGTTGATCATATCTACTATATGATTCACGCTCGACCTTTCGGTCTCCAGTGTTCCGAGGCCATGTCTGTACATGCTAGGCTCGTCAAGTTTAACCCGAGTATTCTGCGTGTGCAAAACTGGCTTACACCCATTGTATGTGAACGTAGAGCTTATCACACCCGACCATCATGTGGTGTCTCGCCACGACGAACTTTCGCAACAGTGCATACTCAGGGAGAACACTTATTCCTTGAAATTTAGTGAGAGATCATCTTATAATGCTACCACCGTACTAAGAAAAATAAGAAGCATAATAAGATAAACATCATATGCAATCAAAATATGTGACATGATATGGCCATCATCATCTTGTGCTTTTGATCTCCATCTCCAAGGCACCGTCATGATCACCATTGTCAGCGGCGCGACACCTTGATCTCCATCGTAGCATCATTGCCGTCTCGCCAACTATTGCTTCCACGACTATCTCTACCGCTTAGTGATAAAGTAAAGCAATTACATGGCGACTGTATTTCATACAATAAAGCGACAACCATATGGCTCCTGCCAGTTGCCGATAACTTTACAAAACATGATCATCTCATACAATAACATATAACTCATCATGTCTTGACCATATCACATCACAACATGCCCTGCAAAAACAAGTTAGACGTCCTCTACTTTGTTGTTGCAAGTTTTACGTGGCTGCTACGGTCTTAGCAAGAACCATTCTTACCTACACATACAAAAACCACAATGATTTTTCATCAAGTATGTGATGTTTTAACCTTCACAAGAGGACCGGGCGTAGCCACACTTGATTCAGCTAAAGTGAGAGAGACAGACACCAGCCAGTCACCTTTAAGCAACGAGTGCTCGTAAGGGTGAAACCAGTCTCGCGTAAGCGTACGCGTATTGTCGGTCCGGGCCGCTTCATCTCACAATACCGCCAAACCAAAGTATGACATGCTGGTAAGCAGTATGACTATTATCGCACACAACTCATTGTGTTCTACTCGTGCATGTCATCTACGCATAGACCTAGCTCATGATGCCACTGTTGGGGAACGTAGTATTTCAAAAAAAAATCCTATGATCACGCAAGATGTATCTACCAGATGCATAGCAACGAGAGGGGAGAGTGTGTCTTGCTACTTCTCGAGCTTTCGTTGTATTCCCTCGAAGAGGAAAGGGTGATGCAGCACAGTAGCGTAAGTATTTCCCTCGGTTTTTGAGAAGCAAGGTATAAATACAGTAGGAGACCACGCGGAAGTCCCTCGCACCTGCACAAACAAATAAGAACTTCGCAGCCAACACGATAAGGGGTTGTCAATCCCTTTACGGTCACCTACGAAAGTGAGATCTGATAGAGATGATAGTTTGATATTTTTGGTATTTTGGATATAAGAACAGAAAGTAAAAGCGGAAAAGTAAAGTAAATTGTAGATTGATATGTTGAGAATAGACCCAGGGGCCATAGTGTTCTCTAGTGTCTTCTCTCATGATAGCGATATTCTATGGCGGGTAAACAAATTACTATCGAGCAATTGATAGAAAAGCGAATAATTATGAGACTATCTAGGCATGATCATAACATCGACCGCTATCCAGCATGCATCTAGTGTATTGAGTTCATAAGAACAGAGTAACGCCTTAAGCAAGATGACATGATGTAGAGGGATAAACTCAAACTTAGTGATATAAACCCAATCTTTTTATCCTCGATGGCAACACTACAATACTTGCCTTGCTGCCCCTACTGTCACTGGGAAAGGACACCGCATGATTGAACCCAAAGCCAAGCACTTCTCCCATTGCAAGAACTATAGATCTAGTAGGCCAAACCAAACCAATAATTCGAAGAGACTTGCAAGGACATTATAATCATACATAAAGAGTTCAGAAAAGAACCAAATATTTCTCATAGATAATGTTGATCATAAACCCACAATTCATCGGATCTCGACAAACACACCACAAAAAGAGATTACATCATATAGATCCCCTCGAAGACCGAGGAGAACTTTGTATTGAGATCCAAAGAGAGAGAAGAAGCCATCTAGATACTAGCTATGGACCCGAAGGTCTGTGGTAAACTACTCACAACTCATGGTGAGGCGATGATGATGATGTAGAAGCACTCCGTGGTAGATCCCCCCTCCGGCGGAGCTCCGGAACAGGCCCCAAGATGGGTTCTCGCGGGAACAGAAGGTTACGGTGGTGGAACTAGGGTTTTCTCTGTTGTTCTGATGGTTTCGGGGTACGTAGGTATATATAGGAGGAAGGAGGGCACCGGGGGCCAAATGTGGAGCCCACGAGGCAGGGGGCGCGCCCTATAGGGGGGCGCCCCCCACCCTCGTGGGCGCCATGTGTGCCCTACTCCGTGGCTCTCAAGTCTCCCGTGCATGATTTTCTCCAAAAATATCTCTCCCGAAGGTTTCATTCCATTTGGGCTCCGTTTGATATTCCTTTTCTGTAAAACCCTGAAACAGGCAAAAAAACAGCAATCTGGACTGGGCCTTTGGGTTAGTAGGTTAGTCCCAAAAATAATATAAAAGTGTATGACAAAGCCCCTTAAACATCCAAAACATCATAAATAATAGCATGGAACAATAAAAAATTATAGATACGTTGGAGACGCATCAAGCATCCCCAAGCTTAATTCTTGCCCGTCCTCGAGTACGTAAATGATAAAAACAGAATTTTTGATTTGGAATGCTACCAACATAGATTTTCAATGTAATTCTCTTAATTGTGGCATGAATGTTCAGATCTGAAAGATTCAAGACAAAAGTCTATATTGACATAAGAAATAATAATACTTCAAGCATACTAACAAAGCAATCCTGTCTTCTCAAAATACTATGGCTAAAGAAAGTTAGCCCTACAAAATCATATAGTCTGGCTATGCTCCCTCTTCATCACACAAAATATTCATATCATGCACAACCCCGATTTCAGCCAAGCACTTGTTTTCATACTCTATTCTTTCAAACCTTTCAACTTTCACGCAATACATGAGTGTGAGCCATGGACATAGCACTATGTGGAATAGAGTGGTGGTTGTGGAGAAAAAAAGAGGGAGATAGTCTCACATCAACTAGGCGTATCAATGGGCTATGGAGATGCCCATCAATAGATATCAATGTGAGTGAGTAGGGATTGCCATGCAACGGATGCACTAGAGCTAAATATGTATGAAAGCTCAACAAAACAAACTAGTGGGTGTGCATCCAACTTGCTTGCTCACGAAGACCTAAGGCATTTGAGGAAGCCCATCGTTGGAATATACAAGCCAAGTTCTATAATGAAAATACCCACTAGTATATGAAAGTGACTAAACATGAGACTCTCTATCATGAAGAACATGGTGCTACTTTGAAGCACAAGTGTGGAAAAAGATAGTAGCAATTGTCCCTTTTTCTTTTCTTTTTTTCCTTTTCTCTTTTTTTCTTTTTTGGGCATTTCTTTTTTTCTTTGGCCTTTCTTTTTTTTCTTTTTTTTCTTTTTTTGGAGGGCCTTTATTGATTTGGCCTTTCCTCACATGGGACAATGCTCTAATAATGATGATCATCACACTTTCATTGAATTGCAACTCGATATTACAACTCGATACTAGAACAAAGTATGACCCTATATGAATGCCTCCGGCGGTGTACTGGGATGTGCAATGAATCAAGAGAGACATGTATGAAAAATTATGCGTGGTGGCTTTGCCACAAATACGATGTCAACTACATGATCATGCATGGAAATATGACAATATGAAGCGTGTCATATGAACGGAACGGTGGAAAGTTGCATGGCAATATATCTCGGAATGGCTATGGAAATGCCATGATAGGTAGGTATGGTGGATGTTTTGAGGAATATATATGGTGGCTGTTTTGAGGAAGGATATATAGTGGGTGTATGGTACAGGCGAAAGTTGCGCGATACAAGAGAGGCTAGCAATGGTGGAAGGGTGAGAGTGCGTATAATCCACGGACTCAACATTAGTCATAAAGAACTCATATACTTATTGCAAAAATCTACGAGTCATCAAAACAAAGCAATCAATGCATGCTCCTAGGGGGGAGGTTGGTAGGAGTTAACCATCGCGCGCCCCCGACCTCCACAGAAAGGTTGACACTTTACAAATACCTCATGCTCTAACTTCGTCACATAGCGGTTCACCATATGTGCATGCTACGGGAATCACTAACCTTAACACAAGCATTTCTCAATTTCATAATAACTCCACTAGCATGACTCTAATATCACTATCCTCATATCTCAAAAGAATTATCAAGCATCCAACTTCTCATCATATTCAATGCACTAGGTGTGAAAGTTTTTACTACATTAATATTGGATGTCTATCATGTGAAGACTAGTTTTATAGCCTAAGCACATTACCATGCTGTTTTAATAGACTCTCAAAAGGATATAAGTAAAGCATGAGAGTTCGACAATTTCTACAAAATATTATCACCACCGTGCTCTAAAAGATATAAGTGAAGCACTAGAGCAAAACTATTCAACTCAAAAGATATAAGTGAAGCACATAGAGTGTTCTATCAATTCTTAGGACATATTTAACTCTCTCAAATAGGTGTGTCCAGCAAGGATAATTGTGGCAAACTAACAAGCAAAGACTCAAATTATACAAGACGCTCCAAGTAAAACACATATTATGTGGTGAATAAAACTATAGCTCTGAGTATAGTTACCGATGGATGAGACGAAAGAGGGGATGCCTTTCCGGGGCATCCCCAAGCTTAGGCTTTTGGTTGTCCTTGAATTTTACCTTGAGGTTCCATGGGCATCCCCAAGCTTAGGCTCTTGCCACTCTTTGTTCCATAGTCCATCAAAGCAATACTCAAAACTTGAAAACTTCACAACACAAAACTTAGACGAAAATCTCGTGAGCTCCGTTAGTATAAGAAAGAAAATCACTACTCAAAGGTACTGCAATGAATTCATTCTTTGTTTATATTGGTGTTAAAGCTATTGTATTCCAACTTCTCTATGATTCATACTTCCCAATACTACTCATAGATGCATTGAAATAAGCAAACAACACACGAAAAACAGAATCTGTCAAAAACAGAACAGTCTATAGTAATCTGCAGTTTTCGCATACTTATGTAACTCCAAAAAATTGAACTAAATTGGTAAACGTGAGGAATTTGTCTATTAATCATCTGCAAAAAGAATCAACCAAATAGCACGCTCCAGTAAAATCTGGTGACCATTCTAGCGAGCGCTAACGACTCTATTTTCACAGCAAGATCATATAAACTTCACACAAGTCTTCGCAAAGGTTCTACTAAGCACAAACACTAATTAAAACACAAAACCACATCTAAACAGAAGCTAGATGCAATATTTATTCCTAAATAGAAGCAAAAAAATTGGGTTGTCTCCCAACAAGCTCTTTCTTTATAGCCATTAAGATAGGCTTGAGAATTCAATGATGCTCACATGAAAGATAAGAATTGAAGCACAAAGAGAGCATCATAAAACATGTGACAAACACATATAAGTCTAACATACTTCCTATGCATAGGAATTTTATAGGCAAACAAATTAGCAAGACAAACAAGATCTAACATATACAAGGAAAAAGTAAGAAACAATATCAATCTCAACATGAAGAGAGGTAATTTAGTAACATGAAGATTTCTACAACCATATTTTCCTCTCTCGTAATATTTGCATGTAGGATCATAAGCAAATTCAACAATATAGCTATCACATAACATATTCTCAACACGATCCACATGCATGCGAAGTTGACACTCTTCCAAAATAGTGGGATCAACATTAACTGAAGTCATGACCTTTCCAAACCCACTTTTATCAAAAATTTCATAAGATTGATCAATATCTAAAGTAGTGGGATCGAAAGTTGACACTCTTTCAAATCCACTTTCAATATTATGGCAAACATTATTATCAATCTCGTCTCATTTCCTTACTTCTGCGTTCTTTCGAATTCATTCACTTCGACCGGGAAGGCAGGCGAAAAGAGCGCACAAAAGAAAAATAAAGCTAAAAAGCTTATTTTGCAATCCATTATCTTTGGTATTCTTCTATACGACCCAATAGTAGGAGTAGGCGGCAGTGAAAGTGCCACAGCCAGGGGAAGTGCCAGAGTATAGAACCGAAGGTGGTTGCCACCTGATAAGATCCAAAGCCAGGCCTGATAAAAAAAGGGGGAAAAGTAGGGCGGAGAACTAGTAAGAATTGTGCCTGCCATTCAATTCGTGACATGGGGTTTAAATAAAATTTCAAGATCGTAAGAATCATCACCCCAGTCATGATCATTGCAACAAGTAGTGGGCATAGCAAAATAAGCATCCCCAAGCTTAGGGTTTTGCATGTGATTAACACAATTGACATTAATAGAATTTACAATACATCATTGCAATCATGCTTTTTATTTAACAAGCTATCATGAATCACTTTTTCTTTTAACAATTCCTCATAATTTTCAGATTTATGAATTTCAAGCAAAACCCCATAAAGATAATCTAGTGCACGCAACTCACTAGCAATAGGCTCAACATAATTGTATCTCTTAAAGAGATTAGAAAGTGGATGAGGATCCATACTTTAGCAAGCGAAGATGCAAGCTAATAGAGGGCACATAGCAACACAAGCTAACGAGAGGCAAGCAAACAGTAAACACACGGAAGAAGAAGGGCAAATAAAACGACAAGGTGAAGTGGCGGAGAGGAAAACGAGAGGCAAAAAATGTAATGCGAAGGATAAGGGTTTGTGATAGGTACTTGGTATATGACTTTTGCGTAAGCCTCCCCGGCAATGGCGCCAGAAATTCTTCTTGCTACTTCTCGAGCTTGCGTTGTATTCCCTCAAAGAGGAAAGGGTGATGCAGCACAGTAGTGTAAGTATTTCCCTCAGTTTTTGAGAACCAAGGTATCAATCCATTAGGAGACCACGCACAAGTCCCTCGCACCTGCATAAACAAATAAGAACTTCGTAGCCAACGCGATAAGGGGTTGTCAATCCCTTTACGGTCACTTACAAAAGTGTGATTTGATAGAGATGATAGTTTGATATTTTTGGTATTTTTGGATATAAGAACAGAAAGTAAAAGCGGAAAAGTAAAGTAAATTGTAGATTGATATGTTGAGAATA
The DNA here is from genome assembly GCA_902687465.1 of Secale cereale. Lineage (NCBI taxonomy): Eukaryota > Viridiplantae > Streptophyta > Magnoliopsida > Poales > Poaceae > Secale > Secale cereale. The sequence continues at coordinate 578,887,810 of LR738710.1, forward strand.
GACCCGGGGGCCATAGTGTTCTCTAGTGGCTTCTCTCATGATAGCGGTATTCTACGGCGGGTAAACAAATTACTGTCGAGCAATTGATAGAAAAGCGAATAATTATGAGACTATCTAGGCATGATCATTATATATAGGCATCACGTCCAAGACAAGTAGACCGAAACGATTTTGCATCTACTACTATTACTCCACACATCGACCGCTATCCAGCATGCATCTAGTGTATTGAGTTCATAAGAACAGAGTAATGCCTTAAGCAAGATGACATGATGTAGAGGGATAAACTCAAACTTAGTGATATAAACCCCATCTTTTTATCCTCGATGGCAACAATACAATACGTGCCTTGCTGATACGTCTCCAACGTATCTACTTTTCCAAACCCTTTTGCCCTTGTTTTGGACTCTGACTTGCATGATTTGAATGGAACTAACCCGGACTGACGCTGTTTTCAGTAGAACTGCCATGGTGTTGTTTTTGTGCAGAATAAAAAGTTCTTGGAATCGCCTGAAAATCAATGGAGAATTATTTCAGAAAATATAAAAATACCTGCAAGAAGATCCACACCGGGGGGCCCACGGGCTGTCCTCGAGGGTGGGGGGTGCGCCCCCCTTCCCAGGGTGTGCCCCCTGCCTCGAGGGCCCCCCGATGGTCCACCGACGTATCCCCAGGTCCTATATATTCTGTTTCGGGGAGAAAAATATCAAGGAGAAAGAATTATCGTGTTTCACGAGACGGAGCCGCCGCAAAGCCCTAATATCTCTCGGGAGGGCTGATCTGGAGTCCGTTCGGGGCTCCGGAGAGTGGAGATTGTCGCCATCGTCATCATCAACCTTCCCCCATCACCAATTCCATGATGCTCACCACCGTGTGTGAGTAATTCCATCGTAGGCTTGCTAGACGGTGATGGGTTGGATGGGATCTATCATGTAATCGAGTTAGTTTTGTTAGGGTTTGATCCCTAGTATCCACTATGTTCTGAGATTGATGTTGCTGTGACTTTTCTATGCTTAATGCTTGTCACTAGGGCCCGAGTGTCATGATTTTAGATCTGAACCTATTATATTTTCATGAATATATGTGTGTTCTTGATCTAATCTTGCAAGTCTATAGTCACCTACTATGTGTTATGATCCGGCAACCCCGAAGTGACAATAATCGGGACCACTCCCGGTGATGACCATAGTTTGAGGAGTTCATCTATTCACTATGTGTTAATGTGTAACATCCCAAATTTTCAATTTGGAATGTTGTACACTAGATCATCAATGCATATCATATTTTCTTGCTTTTGGTTTGATCCTAGAAATTCTACGCAACTCAAGGACCCTTGGAGAGAGTTGGGGATTTCGTTATTTTCATATTTGAGTTTTTTCTCAAATTTTGAAAGTAGGATCCTTGATTTTTTTTTATCTTCAATTATTTCTATAATGAAAATATGAGAGAGGGAGTAAAATGACTCTCCCAAAATAAAGAAATATTGATGATTTTATAAAAAAAATCAAATAAGTTTTATTCTGGAGTTTTGGTATTTTATTTGAATTTAGGAAAAATTGCACGTTTTCAAAACTGCATTTTAGGGTCAAAAAAAATGTTCATCTTGTTCTAAATATTTTATTTAGACGGTGAAAATTTGTTTTGGCATTTTTAGAATTTTATTTTATTTTCTAGAATTTTTCTTAGTTTCGGCGGATTGGTTTACAAAAAAAAAGAGTTCATGCGCCCGACTGGGCCGAAGGCCCAGCCGAGCCTGGCCAGGCCCACGCCGCCACCGCCTCCCCGCGGGAGTCCGCACCGCCGCCGCCGCCGAGTCCGGTCGGGGCACACCTCCCGAGGCCGACCCGGCGTCCCCTTCCCCAAGCCACGCCGCCCCCCC
>LR738710.1:578889741-578956808 GCA_902687465.1 Secale cereale
AAATACCGCCGCCGTCGCAGCCTCACCCCGCCACCTCGCCCCGCCCCGCCTCCCGCAGCAGCAGCCACCACCGTCGTGTGCCGCCGCCGACACGACCCACCGCCGCAGCCCCGAGCCGCCGGAGTCCGACGAGGTAGCCGCGCCGCGCCACCGGTTTTCTGAAGAAACCTATCCGTTTTTTTTTGGAAAACCCTAGTTTCGTTTTTTATTAGACCGTTCTTTTTTCGGTTTAGCTGTTTAGTGAGCGTTCGCCCATTCATACGTTTTAACGAAAGAATTTGTCGTTTACTTTCAGTTAACGAACGTTCGTTCGTTAATCCGTTCGTCAGTTTTTCTTTTTCTCGAATTTTCCGCGGTTATTTTCTAATCGTGATTTTTGATCTGATTTTCGTTCTAGTATAACTTTTCGCTCGTTTATCAGAATCATGCGATTCAAGCGCCTGGAGTTTCGTCTCGAAACCCTCTTTCCGTTTAACCTAGTCAACCAAGTTTTTGCTTCTGTAAAATTTGGACTTCGGTCCAGATTAGTAAACGAAGTTTGGTTCTTTCGTCGTTTGACTTTCATTGCTTCGTTTGATTTGTTTCTTTTTGCCAACCGGAGTTCTTAAGTTGAACTTTCTGGTTAGATATCTTATTTGAGTTTTACCCGTGCATTAGATGAGTACTTATTGTATGCTTGTTTGTTTGCGATAGAGTACCCGGAGTGCGCCGCTTGCTACTTTGAATCTATAGGTTTCGCAAATCATCACCAAGGCAAGTAACACTTTGATCATACTTTACAATACCCAATTTTCATTGCATTCGATCAACCCTCAAACACTTGCATGAATAGGATCTGTTTAACATGTGGGTTCTGGGAAGTAGATGAGGTAGTACCTATTATCTGTTTTATTATCAAACCCTTGGGAGTTACTTCTACGTTTGCTTATTATGCCATGCTATGCTAGTAGACATGGATTGGGTGAGTGTATCCATGACAGATGTGAGATTGTTAAATTAATGGTTTACTTAAGGTGGCAACTTGAACACACATGTGGGTGGACTGAGACACCTAGATATTCCAGTGATTGCCTGTTTTTCTTTATGGACCGCCACCCAGGCTCAAAGGGATCATGAGATTATTCATACTGGAAACTTCCGTGTGCAGCCACAAGCTACTATGGGCTCTAGCATAGTTGACTAAGTCGTGCGAACTCTAACAGTGGTGGACTAGCAGATGTAGGGGATGTAGGTTGGTACGGTCTACCAGATCGTAAGGTGCTAGCGCTTCTGAAAGATTATGTCTCGGTCATCCGTTTCTCAAACATCATGTAGTGCGAGAATCCCAACAGAGGAGATCGAGTCTTGTGGGGAAAAGTGCGCAAACCTCTGCAGATTGTATAAACTAATCATGATTAGCCGTGTCCCCGGTTGTGGACAATCTTGAGTATTTGGTACTTGAATTATTGGTTGATCTCATCACTCTAAAACTAATTTGTTGGGTTAATGACTACTTTATTTGGGATTGAGTTGGAGGTACCTTCTCAATGATGTTTCAACTACCATGATAGTTAAATGAAAATCTATTCCTTTGTAGTAGGGAAAAATTGGCTTTATGCAAAAATTGTATCCATAGAGATTTCCACCAGCTGTATATGCATGTAGTATAGTTTTATTCTTCCATTACCCTCTGTGTGTTACTCTGCCAGCATATTCCATGTGCTGACCTGTTTTTGGGCTGCAACATTCATGTTGCAGACTTTTCACACGACGAGTAAGGCGCTTTTAGGTCGTGGTTCTATACTCAGTGATGCCGTTGGAGTTGATGGACTCACTTACCTTCCAAGCCTTCCGTTGTTATCGTTATTAGATGGCCTTAAGCCATTTTTATTGTAATAAGTTCTCTTTTGAGACTTTCGATGTAATAAGTGTGTGGTTGCTACTCTGTTATAAATCCTTCAAGTACTGTGTGTGTTAGCATTACTGATCCAGGCATGACACTAAAGCACAGAAATCAGACTGTTTGAGGTCTGGTCGCTACAAGATGGTATCAGAGCACACGCTGACTGTAGGACACGACCACTAAGCTAAAGCCCTAGATCACTACTCACTCTTCTCATTTCTGACTCCTCATCTTTTCTACTCTTTTAGGATGGCGGATGCAAGGAACAAGTTCACGCAACCGGATGAAGATACACCTTTTGGACGTCACTTGAAGGAAGTCACTAGATACCTGATCATCGGAGTACCAAGCTTCACCGGAACCTACAACGCCACTTTACCTGAAGAGGAGCACTAGATGATTCAAGTTCATGTTCCAGGAAGGACGTTCATGCCCGTCACTGAGCCCATAGAGTTTTTCTTTGATGCACCCACCTGGAGCCTAGGCAAGAGTATGGCAGCCCACATCACTATGGGAAAGATTGGAGAAGTCTACAAGCAGGAGCTGAAGGACGCTATCTACCAGATTTGTGGACGCCGAGATGAGCGTTGGGACATGATCAGCACCCGGAAGGACAGGTCCATTGCAGCGTTCATCCATGAGTTAAACCAGCACATTCGTCGACAGGAGCACCAGATGTGTGCAGGGATGATAGATTTGAAGAATGCACTAACCAGGAACTTGGAACTAGAAGAGGAACTCAAGCCTACACGTGACGGATACGAGGAGGAGATGATGATACTTGTGGAGAAGAATGATGATTTGACAAGGAAGCTAGGAGTATTCATGGGAGATCCAGCACTAGGAGGAGAAGAAGAGGAAGAAGAACCCAAGGAGATTCGTCCTGAAGACTACATCATCATTGACGACACGGATTCAGACCCCGATGATAGTGATGACGAAGACTATGAATATGAAGCTGGAGCAGACATCATGGTATCTTCCGCCGATCAAAATTTCTAGATGACCACCGTATGACTAGTTCCCCCCCCCCCCCACAAAGTAGAATTTATAGCACTTTTGTAATGTTAGATCTGTGTAAGCCCTTGTTTGAAATTGATTTTGGTGTGATATGATTGTGTTTGTCTCATGTGCATTTGGGTAGTGATTTTCCCTTAGACCTCATTTCTATTGTAATCTCTTCCCTCAACACCCATCAGATGCCTCCGAGACGTGAGCCCGGATTCCAGTTTCCCCCTGAGCTCACTCAGTTGTTCCAGCAGCAGAACACTTTGATGCAACTTCTTGTCCAAAACACTCAGAACAACCAGAACAACAACAACAACAACCCACCACCGCCACCACCTGTTGACCACTTTACCCGTTTTCTTAGGCTAAATCCACCGGTGTTCTCCAGTAGCACCGAGCCGATTGTTGCGGATGATTGGCTCCGCAAGACTGCAAGGGAATTGACCACGGCAGGATGCACAGATGCGGAGAGGGTGCGTTTTGCCGCACATCAGCTTGAAGGACCCGCAACATCATGGTGGGAGAATTTCATCACCACTTATCCTATCGACACTGTCACATGGGATCAGTTTCAGTAGGCTTTCCATACTGCCCATGTTTCAGCAGGAGCTATGGCCATGAAGAAGCATGAGTTTCGCAACTTGTGCCAAGGAGGACGGACAGTTGGCCAGTATGTGGATGACTTTAGTAAGCTAGCACGTTATGCCCCAGATGACGTTGCTACGGATGCAGCTAAGCAGGAGAAGTTTCTGGAAGGACTGAATGATGAGCTGAGCATGCAGTTGATGGTAGCAAGCTTCAACAACTACCAGGAATTGGTAGGTCGTGCTCTTATGATTGAAGGGAAGCAGCAGCAGATTGAAAACCGCAGGAGGAAGTATGGACAAGGGAAGTACAATTCTGGAGCTCAGAAAAAGCCCCGTTTTACCCCTAAACCGGGAGGACAATTTCAACATATCCATGGAGGAAGTAGCTCGCACAATCATAATGGCCCCAAGAATGGTAATGGGAATGGAGGAAGCAACGGCCAGAACCGTACCAACCCATCAACACCAGCCAAGCGAGACCTGAGCCAAGTGACTTGCTATAAGTGCCAGAAGACGGGACATTACGCCAATGAATGTCCAGAAGCCCGGAATGGAAATGGCAACGTAAGCTCTGGGAAGAAGCCGAACCCTTTCAATAGGGGATAGGTGAACCACGTTAGCGTGGAGGAGGTTGAAGCTCAGCCAGATGCAGTAATTGGTAAGTTTTTGGTTAAGTCATTTACTGCACTCATTATTTTTTATGCAGGTGCATCGCATTCATACATCTCAAGGGGATTTCTGGATAAGTATAAACTGCTAACCCAAGCCCTTAGGTCACCCATGTTAGTAACCTCTCCTAGAGCAGAGTATATGGCTAGTCTATGGTGTGATCAGTTACCATTAAGGATTGGTAACTATGTATTTCCCTCGGACCTAATAGTATTGGAATCTCACGGATTGGATGTGATATTAGGCATGGATTTGTTATCGAAGTATGGAGGGAACATTGAATGCACCAGTAAGTCAATTTTTCTTACGATGCCAGAAGGAAGAAGGATCAAGTATGTATCCCGGCATGTGCCGAAGAGTAATCGAGTAAATTCCTTATCAGGAGTTGTGCGGGAGGAAGTACCAGTGGTGAAGAATTTCCCTGACGTATTTCCAGAGGAGTTGCCAGGCATGCCACCGGATAGAGATATTGAGTTTTTGATCGAGCTTTTGCCAGGCACAGGGCCAATATCTAAGAGACCATACAGGATGCCCGCAAAAGATTTGGAGGAGATTAAGAAGCAGATTAAAGAGTTACTAGATAAAGGTTATATTCGCCCAAGTTCTTCGCCTTGGGGATCGCCAGTACTTCTAGTGGATAAAAAGGATGGATCGTTAAGAATGGTTGTTGATTATCGAAGATTAAATGAAGTAACAATCAAGAACAAGTACCCACTGCCGATGATCAATGATCTGTTTGATCGATTGCAAGGAGCTAAGGTATTTTCCAAGATTAACCTGCGATCAGGATACCATCACTTGAAGATTCGAGAGCATGATATACCTAAGACGGCTTTTACCACTAGGTATGGGATGTACGAGTATACCGTTATGTCATTTGGTCTGACTAACGCACCGGCATATTTCATGAACATGATGAACAAGGTGTTTATGGAGTTCTTGGATAAGTTCGTCGTGGTGTTCATAGATGATATTTTGATCTAATAAAAGGATGAAGAGGAGCGTAAGGAGCATTTGCGTTTGGTACTTGAGAAGCTCAGAGAACATCAGTTATATGTCAAGTTCAGCAAATGTGAGTTTTGGTTGAAGAAAGTTGGATTCCTCCCACACGTTATATCCGAAGAAGGTATAGCAGTAGATCCCACCAAGGTTGACACTGTGACAAATTGGGAAGCACCAACAACAGTTGGAGTGATCCGAAGTTTTCTTGGACTTGCAGGATACTACCGGAGATTCATTGAGAATTTCTCAAAAATTGCAAAGCCTATGACGGAGTTGTTGAAGAAGGATACCAAGTTCAAATGGACTGAGGAATGTGAGGCCAGTTTCCAGGAGTTAAAGAAACGTTTGGTTACATCGTCAGTGTTGATTCTGCCAGATCAGCGCAAGGATTTTGAGGTGCATTGCGACGCTTCACGTCGAGGACTTGGAGCAGTGCTTATGCAGGAGGGAAGAGTTGTTTCGCATGCTTCACGATAGCTGAAACCTCATGAGTTAAATTATGCCACGCATGATTTGGAGTTAGCAGCCGTAGTGCATGCACTGAAAACTTGGAGACATTTTCTCATTGGAAACCATTGTGAAGTGTACACGGATCACAAGAGTTTGAAGTATATATTCACGCAGAAGGAGCTAAATCTCAGGCAAAGGAGATGGTTGGAACTCATCAAGGATTATGATATGAGATTGCATTATCATCCCAGAAAGGCTAACGTAGTAGCCGATGCGCTGAGCCGTAAGAGCCATGTCAACACACTAATGACGGAAGATTTGCCGAAGGAGTTAGCCGAGGAACTTCGTGAGCTATGTTTGGAGATAGTTCTGACAGGCTATGTAGCAGCAATGGAGATTCGGTCTACTTTGATGGATAAGACCAGAGAAACTCAGAAGACTGACAAGGAGGTTGCCTTATAAAGGAGAAGATGAGCAAAGGAAAAGTTAAAGGATTTCGTGAGGATGAGCACGATACCCTATGGTTTGAAGACCGTGTTTATGTGCCTAACGACCCGGAGATCAAGAAGTTGATTCTGCAGGAGGCCCATGATTCACCATATTCGATTCACCCAGGAAATACCAAGATGTATTTGGATTTGAAGGATACTTTCTGGTGGACTGGAATGAAGAAGGATATTGCGAAGTATGTATCAGTTTGTGATGTATGTCAGAGAGTAAAGGCAGAGCATCAAAAGCCGGCAGGATTGTTACAGCCATTGCCAATACCTGAATGGAAGTGGGATAAGCTAGGCATGGATTTTATTACGGGATTACCCAGAACTCGTTCAGGCTATGACTCGATTTGGGTTCTAGTCGATCGTTTGATGAAGGTAGCTCATTTCATTCCAGTGAAGACTACTTACACCAGTTCTAAGCTGGCAAAGATATATATGACCAGGATCGTATGTCTGCATGGAGTTCCAAGGAGCATCGTATCAGATAGAGGAACCCAGTTTACCTCAAAGTTCTGGAATCAGTTGCACGAAACTTTGGGTACCAGGCTAGAGTTCAGTACAACTTTTCATCCGCAGACAGATGGACAGACCGAGAGAGTCAATCAGATTTTGGAGGATATGCTGAGAGCTTGTGCACTAGATTATGGATCTAGTTGGGATGACACGCCATATGCAGAGTTCTCTTACAACAACAGTTATCAATCCAGTTTGAAGATGGCCCCTTTCGAAGCCTTATACGGAAGGAGGTGCATGACTCCATTGTCTTGGGATGAAGTTGGAGACCGCCAATTGTTTGGACCATATTTGATTAAGGAGTCTGAACAGAAGGTAAAATTGATTCGCGATAGGCTCAAGGCTCCAGGCAGAAGAGCTACGCAGATTCTAAACGCAAAGAGAGAGTTTACGAAGTCGGGGACCGAGTTTATCTTCGAGTATCTCCAATTCGAGGAGTTAAGCGCTTTGGAGTCAAGGGAAAGTTAGCGCCATGTTTTGTAGGACCATACAAAGTTTTGGAGCGTATGGGAGAAGTAGCCTACAAGTTGGAATTGCCCGAAGGATTGTCAGGAGTTCACGATGTATTCCATGTTTCCCAGTTGAAGAAGTGCCACGCTGAGATGGCTGATATACCGATGAGGGATACAGTGCCACTGGAAGTGATTCAGTTGGACAATGATTTGACCTATGAGGAGAAACCAGTCAAAATTCTGGAAGATGCCAGCCGAGTCACCCGCAGCAAGGTTATCAAGTTTTGCAAAGTTCAGGGGAGCCACCACACCGAGGATGAAGCTACCTCGGAGCGAGAGGAAGATTTGCTGAAGGACCACCCTCACCTATTTTCTAGCCAACCCGAATCTCGAGGGCGAGATTCATCTTAAGGGGGGTAGGTTTGTAACATCCCAAATTTTCAATTTGGAATGTTATACACTAGATCATCAATGCATATCATATTTTCTTGCTTTTGGTTTGATCCTAGAAATTCTACGCAACTCAAGGACCCTCGGAGAGAGTTGGGGATTTCGTTACTTTCATATTTGAGTTTTTTCTCAAATTTTGAAAATAGGATCCTTGATTTTTTTTATCTTCAATTATTTCTATAATGAAAATATGAAAGAGGGAGTAAAATGACTCTCCCAAAATAAAGAAATATTGAGGATTTAATAATAAAAAATCAAATAAGTTTTATTCTGGAGTTTTGGTATTTTATTTGAATTTAGGAAAATTTGCATGTTTTCAAAACTGCATTTTAGGGTCAAAAAAATGTTCATCTTGTTCTAAATATTTTATTTAGACGGTGAAAATTTGTTATGGCATTTTTAGAATTTTATTTTATTTTCTAGAATTTTTCTTAGTTTCGGCGGATTGGTTTAAAAAAAGAGAGTTCCCGCGCCCGACTGGGCCGAAGGCCCAGCCGAGCCAGGCCAGGCCCGCGCCGCCACCGCCTCCCCTCGGGAGTCCGCACCGCTGCCGCCGACGAGTCCGGTCGAGGCACACCTCCCGAGGCCGACCCGGCGCACCCTTCCCCAAGCCACGCCGCCCCCCCCTCTCATAAATACCGCCGCCGCCGCCTCACCCCGCCACCTCGCCCCGCCCCGCCTCCCGCAGCAGCAGCCGCCACCGCCGTGTGCCGCCGCTGCCGCAGCAGCCAGCCGTCCCCGCCGCCGCTTACAGCGCCCGCCGCTGCCGACGTGTGCTGCCGCCGCCGTCGCGCCGCCGGCCGCCGGCGCCGCCCACCGCCGGAGCCCCGAGCCGCCGGAGTCCGACGAGGTAGCCGCGCCGCGCCGCCAGAACCGATCCGTTTTTCTAGAAAACCCTAGTTTCGTTTTTTTATTAGACCGTTTTTCGGTTTAGCTGTTTAGCGAGCGTTCGCCCGTTCGTTCGTTTTAATGAATGAATTCGTCGTTTAGTTTCAGTTAACGAACGTTCGTTCGTTAATTTGTTTGTCAGTTTTTCTTTTTCTCGGATTTTCCGCGGTTATTTTCTGATCGCGATTTCTGATTCGATTTTCGTTCTAGTATAACTTTTCGCTCGTTTATCAGAATCGGGCGATTCAAGCGCCTGGAGTTTTGTCTCAAAACCCTCTTTCCATTTAACCTAGTCAACCAGGTTTTTGCTTCTGTAAAATTTGGACTTAGGTCCAGATTAGTAAATGAAGTTTGGTTCTTTCGTCGTTTGACTTTCGTTGCTTCGTTTGATTTGTTTCTTTTTGCCAACTGGAGTTCTTAAGTTGAACTTTCTGGTTAGATATCTTATTTGAGTTTTACCGTGCATTAGATGAGTACTTATTGTATGCTTGTTTGTTTGCGATAGAGTACCCGGAGTGCGCCGCTTGCTACTTTGAATCTCTAGGTTTCGTGAATCATCAGCAAGGCAAGTAACACTTTGATCATACTTTCCAATACCCAGTTTTCATTGCATTAGAACAATCCTCAAACACTTGCATGACTAGGATCTATTTAACATGTGGGTTCTGGGAAGTAGATGAGGTAGTACCTATAACCTGTTTTATTATCAAACCCTTGGGAGTTACTTCTACGTTGCTTATTATGACATGCTATGCTAGTAGACGTGGATTGGGTGAGTGTATCCATGATAGATGTGAGATTGTTAAATTAATGGTTTACTTAAGGTGGCAACTTGAACACACATCTGGGTGGATTGAGGCACCTGGATATTCCAGCGATTGACTATTTTTCTTTATGGACCGCCACCCAGGCTCAAAGGGATCATGAGATTATTCATACTGGAAACTTCCGTGTGCAGCCACAAGCTACTATGGGCTCTAGCATAGTTGACTAAGTCGTGCGAACTCTTACAGTGGTGGACTAGCAGATGTAGGGGATGTAGGTTGGTACGGTCTACGAGATCGTAAGGTGCTAGCGCTTCTGAAATATTATGCCTCGGTCATCCGTTTCTCAAACATCATGTAGTGCGAGAATCCCATCAAAGGAGATCGAGTCTTGTGGGGAAAAGTGTGCAAACCTCTGCAGATTGTATAAACTAATCATGATTAGCCGTGTCCCCGGTTATGGACAATCTTGAGTATCTGGTACTTGAATTATTGGTTGATCTCATCACTCTAAAACTAATTTATTGGGTTAATGACTACTTTATTTGGGATTGAGTTGGAGGTACCTTCTCAATGATGTTTCAACTACCATGATAGTTAAATGAAAATCTATTCCTTTGTAGTAGGGAAAAATTGGCTTTATGCAAAAACTGTATCCATAGAGCTTTCCACCAGCCGTATATGCATGTAGTATAGTTTTATTCTTCCATTACTCTCTGTGTTACTTTGCCAACATATTCCATGTGCTGACCCGTTTTCGGGCTGCAATGTTCATATTGCAGACTTTTCAGACGACGAGAAAGGTGATTTTAGGTCGTGGTTCTATACTCAGTGATGCCGTTGGAGTTGATGGACTCACTTATCTTCCAAGCCTTTCGTTGTTATCATTATTAGATGGCCTTAAGCCATTTTTATTGTAATAAGTTCTCTTTTGAGACTTTTGATGTAATAAGTGTGTGGTTGCTACTCTGTTATAAATCCTTCAAGTACTGTGCGTGTCAGCATTACTGATCCAGGGATGACACTAAAGCACAGAGATCAGACTGTTTGAGGTCTGGTCGCTACATAATGCTTTGGTCCGGTACTCTATTAAAAGGAGGCCTTAATATCCCTTAGTTTCCAATAGGACCCCGCTGCCACGGGAGGGTAGGACAAAAGATGTCATGCAAGTTCTTTTCCATTAGCACGTATGACTATATTCGGAATACATGCCTACATTGCATTGATGAACTGGAGCTAGTTATGTGTCACCCTAGGTTATAACTTCTACATGATGAATTGCATCTGACGTAATTTCCCATCACCGATCCAATGCCTACGAGCTTTACCTATATTGCTTGTCGCTTATTTACTTTTTCGTTGCTACTATCACAAAAACTACAAAAACACTATCTTTACTTTTATTGCTGCTACCACCACTATCATATTACTTTGCTACTAAACTACGTTGCTACAGATACTAAGTTTCCAGGTGTGGCTGAATTGACAACTCAGCTGCTAATACTTAAGAGTATTCTTTGGCTCCCCTTGTGTCGAATCAACAAATTTGGGTTTAATACTTTACCCTCGAAAACTGTTGCGGTCCCCTACACTTGTGGGTTATCGAGACTATTTTCTGGCGCCGTTGCCGGGGAGCATAGCTCTATTCTTTAAGTCACTTGGGATTTATATCTGTTTATCACTATGAGGAATTTGAAAGACTCAAAAACCAAGATCTTACCCTCAACTACGAGGGGAGGTAAGGAACTACCATCTAGCTCTACACTTGATTCTCCTTCTATTATGAGTAAACTTGCGACACCTACTCCTGCTATTGAATCTAATATGTCGTATGTTCTTGATGATGCTACTTCTGCTATGTATGATGAAACTACCTCTATGTCTGATACTGTGCCACTAGGTGAATTTGTAGATGAACAAATTGCTAAAGTTAGGGAGAGTGCAAATGTTGATGATATTTATGAAAGTGATGATGAAACTACTCCCAATAGATATGCATTGCATGTTGTGCCTGAGGGTTATGTTATGGATGAAGAAACTACTAGAGACTTTCTTGCTTGCAATGATAGATATGATCTTAAGAAGTTATTAGCTAAGCTGAAAGAAAAGTCCTTGAATGCTAGAATGAAACATGACCCTGGTTTTGCTACTTCACTTATATGTGTCACTGATAAGGATTATGAATTCTCTGTTGATCCTGAGTTAATTACTTTGGTTGAATCTGATCCTTTCCATGGCTATGAGTCTGAAACTGTTGTGGCACATCTTACCAAGTTGAATGATATAGCCACCCTGTTTACCAATGATGAAAAGATTCGCTACTACTATATCATTAAGTTATTTCCGTTCTCATTAAAGGGTGATGCTAAGACTTGGTTTAATTCTCTTGATCCTGGTTGTGTGCGTAGTCTCCAGGATATGATGTATTACTTTTCTGCTAAATATTTTCCCGCTCATAAGAAACAAGCTGCCTTACGGGAAATTTATAACTTTGCTCAAAGTGAAGAAGAGAGTCTCCCACTAGCTTGGGGAAGGCTTCTCCAGTTACTTAATGCTTTGCCTGGTCATCCTCTTGAGATGCATGATATACTTGATGTCTTTTATAATGGACTAACCGATGCTTCCAAAGACCACCTGGATAGTTGTGCTGGTTGTGTTTTCAGGGAAAGAACAGTGGAACAAGCTGAATTACTATTGAATAATATGCTGGCCAATGAAAATAATTGGACACTTCCTGAACCATCCCCTAAGCCAACTTCGAAGAAAAGAGGTGTTCTATTTCTCAGTCCTGAAGATATGCAAGAGGCAAAGAAATCTATGAAAGAAAAAGGTATTAGAGCTGAAGATGTTAAGAATTTACCGCCTATTGAAGAAATACATGGTCTTGATAACCCGACACAGGTAGTAAAGGTAAATTCTCTTTATAGATTTGATGAAGGTGATATTCCTCGTTATAAGTCTGCTAGCCAATGCTTAGATGAGTTTGACAATTTCATTGTGAAACAAGAAAACTTCAATGCTTATGTTGGTAGACAATTACAACACAATGCTCATATGATTGAACGCTTGAGTGATTATCTATCTAGTGCTAAAGATGAACTGAAACTTATTAGTAAACATGCTTCCATGGTCACCACTCAAGTAGAACAAGTACTTAAAGCTCAGAATGATTTGCTCAGTGAGTTAAATAGTAAGAATAATGACTATGTTGTTAGAGTTGCTACTATAGGTGGTAAAATGACTTAGGAACCTCTGTATCCTGAAGGCCACCCTAAGAGAATTTAGCAAGATTCTCCAAGAGCTAATTTAGATGCACCTAGTTCTTCTAAGAAGAAGAAAAATGATTGGACTTTGCATGCTTCTAGTGAACCTGTAGCTCACCCACCTGAGAATCCCAATGATATATTTGTTTCTGATGTTGAGACACAATCCGGTAATGAACATGAACCTAGTGATAATATTAATAATGATGTTCATGATGATGCTCAACCTAGCAATGATAATGATGTAGAGATTGAACCTGCTGTGATCTTGATAACCCACAATCAATGAATCAACATTATGATAAGAGAGACTTTGTTGCTAGGAAGCACGGTAGGGAAAGAGAACCATGGGTTCAGAAACCCATGCCTTTTCTTCCGAAACCGTCCAAGAAAAAGGATGATGAAGATTTTGAGCGCTTCACTGAAATGATTAGACCTATCTTTTTGCGTATGCGTTTGACTGGTGTGCTTAAAACAAATCCTTATGACAAGTACATGAAAGATATTATTACCAACAAAAGAAAGATACCTGAAGTATAAATCTCCACCATGCTTGCCAATTACACTTTTGAGGGTGGAATGCCTAAGAAATTAGGATATCCAGGAGTACCTACTATACCTTGCTCCATTAAGAGAAACTATGTTAAAACTGCTTTGTGTGATCTTGGAGCAGGTGTTAGTGTTATGCCTCTCTCTTTATATCGTAGACTTGACTTGAGTAAGTTGACACCTACTGAAATATCCTTGCAAATGGCTGATAAATCAACTACTATACCTGTTGGTATTTGTGAGGATGTGCCTGTTGTAGTTGCAAATGTTACTATTCTAACGGACTTTGTTATACTTGATATTCCCGAGGATGATAGTATGTCTATTATTCTTGGAAGACCTTTTCTAAATACTGCAGGGACTGTTATGGATTGCAACAAAGGCAATGTCACTTTCCATGTCAATGGTAATGAGCATACGGTACACTTTCCAAGGAAACAACCTCAGGTCTTCAGTATCAATTATATTGGAAAGACTTCAACAATTACTATTGGAGGTTTTGAGTTTCCTATTCGTACTATCAAGAAGGCATATGACATACTTATTGTTGGGGACATACATATCCCCATTGAGGTAACATAGTGTTATTCGAAAATTCTCCGGTTTCATGTTACTCGGAAAGAGTTTATTAACAAGACCTGATCAACCTTGTTAATGGATTCCTTTTGATGAACATAGGATAGGTGAATCTAGATAGCACAACCTTCTGTACCTTCCTTTTACTTTCTGTTAATTAGGTTAAATAAAAGAAAAATAGCATTATATGTCTGTTTCCAGACTTATCCGTGCAATAAAAAATATCCCAAAAATAAAAGTTCTCCAAATGCCATGAAAATGAAATATTTTTTTTTTTCTAGAATATTTAAGAAAATATGGCACTGAACACACAACGAGGGGAGCCAGCACGTGGCCTCGAGGGCACAGGGCGCGCCCCCCCTTCCCAAGGCGCACGCCCCTGCCTCGAGGGCCCCACGTGGCCCCCCTCCACTTATCCTTTCACCCATGCTCTTCTTCTTCCTCCCAAAAAAAATCCCCAACCAGCTCAAACCCAAGTTCTAGCTCATTTTGCTGCCATTTTCGATCTCCTTGCTCAAAGCACCATTCACCAAAATGTTTGGGGAGATTGTTCCTTGGTATGTGACTCCTCCATTGATCCAATTAGTTTTTGTTCTAGTGCTTTATTTGTTGCAAATTTGTGCTGCTGTGGTGACCTTGTTCTTGAGCTTGCATGTCAAATTTTCTTGGTCCCAAGTAGTTCTAATGCATGATATAGCCTCTAGGCACTTATAGGACTTGTTGCTATCATTCTTGTTGAGTTTGGCTAACTTGTATTGTGAGTTACTAAAAGTTTCAGAAAATTTCAGAAAAAATGTCTAGGAAAAACTTCCAAGGTGGTCCTTCAAGGAAGCAAGAACCGAGGCTCCCGTTCCGTGAGCCGGACGATGAACCATCGAGGGATGCTAATGTACGGCCTTATGAATGGCCGTCGGATGAATTTATGAGCCAAGCGGGCATCAAAGATGAATTTTACACATATGTGCGTAACGCTGACCTCGAGGACTTCATGCAAGATAAGTGCCTCCAATACCGTGGCTTAATTGATAGCTTTGTGAGAAGGTTTAAATTTTCATCTTCACGTAATTCTCACACGGTCCTGTTTGATCTGTATGATAAATCTTATACCATGGACTTAGAGGATTTTAATGTAGCCTGCAAGCTCCCACAATGGGGCAGTATGAGTGATCCTCGTAAATCTGAATTTAGAGAATTCCTTGCTAGTATTACAGTGGGAGAATCCAGGGACATCACACAAGCCACCACGGGGAGCATACATTTTCCTGCCATTCATTATGTTGCTCTTTTTATTGGTAGATGCATAAATGGTAAAGATGAAGCCTGTCACATGTGTGTCCCTGATATTATCATTTTACGCCATGCTTTGTTTCGTGACACAACTTTTAGCTTGGGTGCCGTCGTTGCCAAACGATTGAGTCTTAACCGCTCAAGAGGATCCGTCTTTGGAGGCATCTTTGCATCTCGCCTTGCTGAACATTTTAATATACCTATTAGGCATCATGAGAAGGAAGAAAAATTGCTTGCCCCTGTTTATCTAGACTACAAGAGCATGGTAGCTCATGACTTTATTGTTAAGGACAAAAATATGCAGCTCCGTTATATATTGAGGTTTGATGAAATATACTGTGAAATTGTTACCATGCCTGCACCTTCTTTGTTTGATCTATCTACAGGCGTATTCCTCATCACCTCCGATGTCTTCTACAAGTACCAAGGCCAGGCACAAGCTTCAGAGCCTGAGCCAGAACCACCACTTGATCCTTCCTGTCAATCTGTTTATGGGTGAGAGTTGGACGAGCTCGCCAACCAGTGGCATCCAGAAGACACATCTCAGTACACTGGACGGAGTGGCTTCGATCCGTGGCCATAGACCAACTTAGGCCAGAAGCCTAAGCTTGGGGGAGTACGTGTTTCTCACCGACTTACTTTCATGTTCACACCTATTCTAGTTGTCGGTGCTCACACTCTTTCACTGTACCATCCATGCTTAGTTTCAATTTCTTTTTCTTGTGTGCTAGAAAAACCCAGAAAAAAATTATTAGTTGTAGCTTCCAGCTAGTTTACTTTCTTTGCTCGTAGTATTAACTAAAAATGAAAACCCAAAAAGATTTCCCGTTCTTCTTTTGCTGGTTGGGAGCTTTCCCGTGTAAATAGTTTCTTTTCTTTTCTTTAGGGGTTAAGAGTAGAAGACCATGATTGAAAATGCTTGGTGGCTCTCATATGCTTTGTTGTTGATTTAACCTTGAGCCATATTACCTTGTATTCTCTCTCGTATTAAATGTCCGCAGATTCCAGCTTAGTCCAATGCACGTGCACTATTATTATTTCCCACACCGTTCGGTCATGCGAGTGAAAGGCAATAAGGATGATATATGATGAACTAATTGAGATGAGAAAAGCTTGTATGAACTTGACCTCTCTTGTTTTTGTAAATATGATTGCTCGTCGTTCTTGATTCAGCTTGTTATGAATGAAACATGTTTGCAATGACAATTAGAGATCATAGCTGCTTATGCCATGCTTAATTAGCTGAGAGTTTATAATGGTATATCCTGTGTGCCAACATGATATTAAAATGGTTGTGATGTGGTATGATGGGTGGTATCCTCCTCTGAATGACTTAAGTGACTTGACTTGGCACATGTTCACGCATGTAGTTGAAACAAATCAACATAGCCTTCATGATATTTATGTTCATGGTGATTCATATCCTACTCATGGTTGCATTCATTGTTGATTAATTTTAATGCATGTTCATGATCGTTGTTGCTCTCTAGCTGGTCGCTTCCCAGTCTCTTTCTAGCCTTCACCTGTACTAAGCGGGAATACTGCTTGTGCATCCACTTCCATAAACCCCAAAGTTATTCCAACATAAGTCCACCATATCTTCCTATATGCGGTATTTATCTGCCGTTCCAAGTAAATTTGTATGTGCCATACTCTAAACCTTCAAATGAAATTCTGTTTTGTATGCTCGAACAGCTCATGTATCAACTAGGGTTGTCTATATATTCCATGCTAGGTGGGTTATTCTCACGATGAGTGGACTCCGCTCATCATCCATGAGAAAATGGATGGTAACCGGGATACCCAGTCCCATGCTCAAAATCATAATAATTAAACAAAACTCCCCCAGGGATGTTGCTTGTTTGGATGGTAACCCGTGGATTCGGCTGGCCGTGGAGTGTGCTTGTTGGTGGTTGGGGGAGTATAAACTTTACCATTCTATTTGGGAACCACCTATAATGTGCGTAGCATGGGAGATATCTAGATTCTTGGTTATTATGTTGACAATGAAAGTATACCGCTCAAAATGCTATTCATCTCTATTTAAAAATCGAGCTCTGGCACCTCTACAAATCCCTGCTTCCCTCTGCGAAGGGCCTATCTATTTACTTTTAGGCAGAGTCATCATCCTCTTATCAAAAAGCACCAGTAGGAGAGCACCTCTGTCGTTGCATGTATTACTATTAATTTGCATTGAGTATGATCATGACTGGATCACTTTTACCATGGATTACAATGTCTAGTCAGTCCTTGATCTTTAAAAGGTGCTCTGCATTTATGTTTTGCGGTCTCAGAAAGGGCTAGCGAGATACCATCCTGTTATATCATATCATGATTGTTTTGAGAAGTGGTGTCATCCAAGGTTTATTATTATTGCTCGCTAGTTGATTATGCCATTGATGTGAGTAGTCTTGAGACCTGCACGTTATTGTGAATGTGGTTAGTTCATTATCTTGTTAAAAACCTGAATGCTAGCTTACATATTTACAACAACAAGAGCAAACAGAGTTCGTCAAAGTTTTTCTTTATCACTTTCAGTTTATCAACTGAATTGCTTGAGGACAAGCAAAGGTTTAACCTTGGGGGAGTTGATACGTCTCCAACGTATCTACTTTTCCAAACCCTTTTGCCCTTGTTTTGGACTCTAACTTGCATGATTTGAATGGAACTAACCCGGACTAACGCTGTTTTCAGCAGAACTGCCATGGTGTTGTTTTTGTGCAGAATAAAAAGTTCTCAGAATCGCCTGAAAATCAATGGAGAATTATTTCAGAAAATATAAAAAATACTGCAAGAAGATCCACACCGGGGGGGCCACGGGCTGTCCTCGAGGGTGGGGGCGCGCCCCCTGCCTCGAGGGCCACCCGATGCTCCACCGACGTATCCCCCCGTCCTATATATTCCGTATCGGGGAGAAAAAATCAAGGAGAAAGAATTATCGCGTTTCACGAGATGGAGCCGCCGTCAAGCCGTAATCTCTCTCGGGAGGGCTGATCTGGAGTCCGTTCGGGGCTCCGGAGAGTGGAGATCGTCGCCATCATCATCATCAACCTTCCTCCATCACCAATTCCATGATGCTCACTGCCGTGTGTGAGTAATTCCATCGTAGGCTTGCTGGACGGTGATGGGTTGGATGGGATCTATCATATAATCGTGTTAGTTTTGTTAGGGTTTGATCCCTATTATCCACTATGTTCTGAGATTGATGTTGCTATGACTTTGCTATGCTTAATGCTTTTCACTAGGGCCCGAGTGCCATGATTTCACATCTGAACCTATTATGTTTTCATGAATATGTGTGTGTTCTTGATCCAATCTTGCAAGTCTATAGTCACCTACTATGTGTTATGATCCGGCAACCCCGAAGTGACAATAATCGGGACCACTCCCGGTGATGACCATAGTTTGAGGAGTTCATGTATTCACTATGTGTTAATGCTTTGGTCCGGTACTCTATTAAAAGGAGGCCTTAATATCCCTTTGTTTCCAATAGGACCCCGCTGCCTCGGGAGGGTAGGACAAAAGATGTCATGCAAGTTCTTTTCCATAAGCACGTATGACTATATTCGGAATACATGCCTACATTGCATTAATGACCTAGAGCTAGTTCTGTGTCACACTAGGTTATAACTTCTACATGATGAATTGCATCAGACGTAATTTCCCATCACCGATCCAATGCCTACGAGCTTTACCTATATTGCTTGTCGCTTATTTACTTTTCCGTTGCTACTATCACAAAAACTACAAAAACAATATCTTTACTTTTATTGCTGCTACCACCACTACCATATTACTTTGCTACTAAACTACCTTGTTGCAGATACTAAGTTTCCAGGTGTGGCTGAATTGAAAACTCAGATGCTAATACTTAAGAGTATTCTTTGGCTCCCCTTGTGTCGAATAAAAAAATTGGGTTTAATACTTTACCCTCGAAAACTGTTGCGATCCCCTACACTTGTGGGTTATCACTTGCTGCCCCTACTGTCACTGGGAAAGGACACCGCAAAATTGAACCCAAAGCCAAGCACTTCTCCCATTGCAAGAACTATATATCTAGTAGGCAAAACCAAACCAATAATTCAAAGAGACTTGCAAGGATATTATAATCATACATAAAGAGTTCAGAAAAGAACCAAATGTTTCTCATAGATAATCTTGATCATAAACCCACAATTCATTGGATCTCGACAAACACACTGCAAAAAGATATTACATCGAATAGATCTCCTCGAAGACTGAGGAGAACTTTGTATTGAGATCCAAAGAGAGAGAAGAAGCCATCTAGATAATAGCTATGGACCCGAAGGTCTGTGGTAAACTACTCACAACTCATGGTGAGGCGATGATGATGATGTAGAAGCACTCCGTGGTAGATCCCCCCTCCGGCGGAGCTCCGGAACAGGCCCCAAGATGCGATCTCACGGGAACAGAAGGTTACAGCGGTGGAACTAGGGTTTTCTCTGTTGTTCTGATGGTTTCGGGGTACGTAGGTATATATAGGAGGAAGGAGGACACCAGGGGCCAAACGTGGGGCCCACGAGGCAAGGGGCGCACCCTATAGGGGGGCGCAAACCCACCCTCGTGGGCGCCACGCGTGACCTACTCTGTGGTTCTCAAGTCTCCCATGCGTGATTTTCTCCAAAAATATCTCTCCCGAAGGTTTCATTCCGTTTGGACTCCGTTTGATATTCCTTTTCCGTAAAACCCTGAAACTGGCAAAAAAACAGCAATCTGGACTGGGCCTTTGGGTTAGTAGGTTAGTCCCAAAAATAATATAAAAGTGTATGACAAAGCCCATTAAACATCCAAAACATCATAAATAATAGCATGGAACAATAAAAAATTAGAGATATGTTGGAGACGTATCATGTGTATGTACCCTTGTAGACCAAAAGCGGAAGCGTCTAGTGACGCGGTTGATGTAGTCGAACTTCTTCGCGATCCAACTGATCAAGCACTGAACGTACGGCACCTCCGCGTTCAGCACACGTTCAGCTTGATGACGTCCCATGAGCTCTTGATCCAGTAGAGCTTCATGGGAGAGTTTCGTCAGCACGACGGTGTGGTGACGGAGATGATGAAGTTACCGTCGCAGGGCTTCGCCTAAGCGCTGCAACAGTATGACCGAGGTGTGTTTCTGTGGAGGGGGGCACCGCACATGGTTTGGAGAGATCAACTGATCAACTTGTGTCTTTGGGTGCCCCCCTACCCCCGTATATAAAGGAGCAAGGGGGAGGCCGGCCGGCTCCCTATGGCGTGGCCCAGAGAGGCAATCCTACTAGGAATAGGATTCCAATCCTATTCCTAGTAGGAGTCCACCAAGAAGGAGAGAGGGGGAAGGAAGGAGAGGGAGAGGGAGAAGGAAAGGGGCGCCGCCCCCCTCCTTTCCTTGTCCAATTCGGACCAAGGGGGAGGGGCGCATGGCCCAGCCTTGGCCGGCCCTCTCTCTTTCCACTAAAGCCCACTAGGGCCCAATACTTCCCCGGGGGGTTCCGGTAACCCCCCGGCACTCCGGTTTTATCCGAATATAGTTGTCCAATACAGTAATCTTTACGTCTCGGACATTCCGAGACTCCTCGTCATGTCTGTGATCTCATCTGAGACTCCGAACTACCTTCGGTACATCAAAACTCATAAACTCATAATTCCGATCGTCATCAAACGTTAAGCGTGCGGACCCTACGGTTCAAGAACTATGTAGACATGACCGCGACTCATCTCCGGTCAATAACCAATAGCGGAACCTAGATGCTCATATTGGCTCCCACATATTCTACAAAGACCTTTACCGGTCAAACCGCATAACAACATACGTTATTCCCTTTGTCATCGGTATGTTACTTGCCCGAGATTCGATCGTCGGTATCTCAATACCTAGTTCAATCTCGTTACCGGCAAGTCTCTTTACTCGTTCTGTAATACATCATCTCATGACTAACTCATTAGTCATTTGCTTGCATAGCTTATTATGATGTGCATTACCGACAGGGCCCAGAGATACCTCTCCGACACTTAGAGTGACAAATCATATTCTTGATCTATGCCAACACCACGAACACTTTACGAGACACCTGTAGAGCATCTTTATGATCACCCAGTTACGTTGTGACGTTTGATAGCACACAAGGTGTTCCCCCAGTATTCGGGAGTTTCATAATCTCATAGTCATAGGAACATGCATAAGTCATGAAGAAAGAAATAGCAGTAAAACTAAACGATCATAGTGCTAAGCTAACGGATGGGTCTTGTCCATCACATCATTCTCCTAATGATGTGATCTCGTTGATCAAATGACAACAAATGTCTATGGCTAGGAAACATAACCATATTTGATCAATGAGCTAGTCTAGTAGAGGCATACTAGGGACAAACTCTTCTGTCTATGTATTCACACATGTACTAAGTTTCCGGTTAATACAATTCTAGCATGAATAAAAGACATTTATCATGATATAAGGAAATGCAAATAACATCTTTATTATTGCCTCTAGGGCATATTTCCTTCATGTCGATCATGCTCTTGATCTAGAGGTTGCTGATGACCCACAAGTGTAGGGGATCTATCGTAGTCCTTTCAATAAGTAAGAGTGTCGAACCCAACGAGGAGCAGAAGGAAATGATAGGTAGTTTTCAGTAAGGTATTTTCTGCAAGTACTGAAATTATAGGTAGAAGATAGTTTTATGATAAGGTAATTGGTGGCAAGTGACAAATAGTATAAGTAAATAAGGTGCAGCAAGATGGCCCAATCCTTTTTGTAGCAAAGGACAAGCCTGGACAAACTCTTATATGAAATAAAACGCTCCCGAGGACACATGGGAATTATCGTCAAGCTAGTTTTCATCACGTTCATATGATTCGCGTTCGTTACTTTGATAATTTGGTATGTGGGTGGACCGGTGCTTGGGTGCTGCCCTTACTTGGACAAGCATCCCACTTATGATTAACCTCTATTGGAAGCATCCGCAACTACAAAAGAAGTGTTAAGGTAAACCTAACCATAGCATGAAACATATGGATCCAAATCAGCCCCTTATGAAGCAACGCATAAACTAGGGTTTAAGCTTCTGTCACTCTAGCAACCCATCATCTACTTATTACTTCCCAATGCCTTCCTCGAGGCCCAAACAATGGTGAAGTGTCATGTAGTCGACGTTCACATGACACCACTAGAGGAGAGACAACATACATCTCATCAAAATATCAAATGAATACCAAATTCACATGACTACTTATAGCAAGACTTCTCCCATGTCCTCAGGAACAAAAGTAACTACTCACAAGACATAATATTGTTCATGATCAGAGGGGTATTAATATGCATAATAGATCTGAACATATGATCTTCCACCAAGTAAACCAACTAGCATCAACTACAAGGAGTAATCAACACTACTAGCAACCCACAGGTACCAATCTGAGGTTTTGGTACAAAGATTGGATACAAGAGATGAACTAGGGTTTGAGAGGAGATGGTGCTGGTGAAGATGTTGATGAAGATAACCCTTCTCAATATGGGAGAGTTGTTGGTGATGACAGTGGTGATGATTTCCCCCTCCCGGAGGGAAGTATCCCTGGCAAAACAGCTCCGCTGAGCCCTAGATTGGTTTCCGCCAAGGTTCTGCCTCGAGACGGCGGTGTCTGGTCCCGAAAGCCTCCTTCTGATTTTTTCCAGGTCAAAACACCTCATATAGGAGAAGATGGGCATCGGGGGTCACCGGGTGGCCCACGAGGCAGGGGGCGCCGCCCAGGGGAGGGGGCATGCCCCCCACCCTCGTGGACGGGTGGTGGCCCCTCTGGCAGATCTCTTTCGCCATATATTTTTTATATTTTCCAAAATGTTGTTTCGTGGAGTTTCAGAGCTTTTTGAGTTGTGCAGAATAGGTCTCCAATGTTTGCTCCTTTTCCAGCCCAGAATTCCAGCTGCCGGCATTCTCCCTCTTCATGTAAACCTTGTAAAATAAGGGAGAAAAGGCATAAGTATTGTGACATAACGTGTAATAACAGCCCATAGTGCAATAAATATCAACATAAAAGCATGATGCAAAATGGATGTATCAACTCCCCCAAGCTTAGACCTCACTTGTCCTCAAGCAAAAGCCGATATCGAAAATATGTCCACATGTTTAGAGATAGAGGTGTCAGTAAAAGTAAAATACGGACATGAAGGCATCATGATCATTATTATAACAGCAACACACTTATATTGTCATATGATTCTTATGCTAAAGTAACAATGCATTCACAATGTCAAGTATGACTCACAAACTTCATTGAAAACCAACAAACTATGATCTCGATCATTGAAGCAATTGCAATTTATCGTAACATCGGAAAGATTCAATATAAGAGCTTTTCAACAAGCCCACATACTCAACTATCATATAATCTTTCACAATTGCTCACACTCACGCAATATGTGACGCCCGAGACCGACGTCCAGAAGATTCCAGAAGTTCCAGATGTTCCGGGTTGCCCGTGTGTTCTTTTTGCTTGTGTTATTTATTTTTTTGCATTGCATCATGTCATCATGCCATCATGTCATATTAATTTTGCATCTCAACTTAAATAAATTGTGTGGGCCTTCGGTCCATTTAAATCGAGGGAAGAATGTCTTCTATTTATAACATATAAAAGCCTCCTAATAATTATGGAGCTATATTAATAATTATTCCATTGCTTCGGAATCACCATAACACACTTGCAATATTTCTCCATGCATTTCTATCTCAATTCTTTGCCTCAAACCTTGCTATAATTCTTTTCAGTGTTTCGAGGTCCTTCCAAAAAAACCTCCTTCTATTTTATTTAAATCCCTGACATTTTTGTGAGTCCAGGGATTTTTACCCCTTGCCCTAAGTCTTTTCCTAACTCCTCTTTTCTTCTATTCCTCTTTTGTTTTTCTGTTTTATTTGGAAAAACGAAAGCAGTTTTAAAATAAAGAGAGGCAGCCCAGCCAGCCGTTTGGCCCATCAGCCCCCTCTCCTTCCTTGGCCCAGGACGCCGGCCTTAGGCCCATCTGGCCCGACCAGCTCCCAAACCCTAGCGCTTTGCCCGCATCGACCGCAGCCTCCCTCGCTCTCCCTCTCTCCCGCATCGACCAACGCCACCCTTTCGTCCCGAACCCTCGAGCCTTCCCTCTGCCCGATCTCTACCCCCGCACCGATCTTCCCTTCTGCCTCGACCCCTCGCTCGTCCCAGCCCCGCTCCTTCCAGCCTCGCGTCCCGATCCCCTCTCATCGCCCCGATCTCCCCGCTCGCTTCCTTCCCTCGCGACGACCCCAAGCCTCTCTCCCGCGAGCACCTCTGCCTCGCCCTCCTGCCCCGCGAGCGGCCGCCCGAGCCGACGCTTCCGGCCGCATCGGGCCTCCCCGCCGCGCAGGTCTTCTGCCTCGCCTCTGGCCGGTCGACCAGGAGCCCGTTCCCCTTCCCTCGCGTGAACGCCGCCCTCCCGTCGCTCGTCCAGGGCGCCGGCTCGCCCTGCTGCCTCAAGGCCGCAGCCTGCGGCCTCCCTCCGGCCAGCCCCGGCCACTGCCAGCCGCCGCCGCGCCAAGGGCGCCCCTCCTCTCCTCCCGTGCGTCGATCCAGCGCCGGCCGGGCAGCGCTAAGGCCGCGGCTGCGGTCTTCTTTCTCCAGGAGCCGCCGTCCTTCTTCCAGGCCGTGCGCCCCTCCGCGCCCCAAGGCCAGGCCTCGTCTTCCCTCCGGATCGAGCCAGCAGCGCCGCACCCCCGCATCCTTCTTTTTCCTTTTTTTTTGTTTTTGTTTTTGTTTTGTTGCTGCTATCTGTTCATATCAAGTAACCTTGGAGCAGTAAGAATATCTACTTTTGGACCCTTGTACAACTACGGCGCGAGATCGAGAACCCCCAAGTACCACTACGAACGCGACGCGACAAGTACCCCTCCGATGGCATGTACCTCTACGAGCGGGAACACCTCCACGACTACACGATGACTCGCCAAGTACCACGACATGACGGATGAACATTTACAAACGTGTACCACGACGACCGAGTACATCTACGGCCCGAACGACTACCGTCGCCCGAACGTCTACCGTCGCCTCGTGTACCACTACTTCCCACGACGACCACGAGAACAACTACGCCTTCTTCCTCTACATCTCGAACCGCCCCGAAACGCACGCTTCGAAGGTATAACCCGAGACGACCCCGTGGATGCTTGTTGTGTTGTATGAAATGTTTCCCGTGTGTGCACCGTGCCCGTTACGCCCTTTTGTCATGTTCCTCGGTTGCCTCGTCACCGACTCGTGGGAACCCGGTAACGGGATCGCCCCACCTTTCATCTCGTTTGACTCGCTCACGCCATCTACCTTTTGCATCGGTCTCTCAACGAGTTACCGAAACCGAGTTGTTGCCTTTGCATCATTTCGGATCGTTGTCGTGGCACCCTTTTCATCCACCACGGTGACGATGCTTCATATTCTCTCATGTCAACTTTTAATAAAAACTGCATATACTTGATCATGTCATCCGCATCATGTTAACAACATTAATATGTGTGAATTGTTGTTGCTTTATAATTATTAAACATGCTCATGGGGATTTTCCGGATATGTTGTTGTTATTCTCCGGCCTCATTTAAATTGCCTTATAGTGTAGTTTCTTTATGCTTCACCTCTTGCCATGCTAAAAACATTTAATCTTGTCTTGTAAATAACGAGAGTCAACTAAATAATTAATATGTGGTGTTTTGTCAATATGCAACTCGTTGCATATTGATCTCCACTTAACTTGTAGTATTTGTTTGTGCACTTTGCCATGCCATGCATATTTAAACCGGACATGCATCATACTTGTTTGTGCATCGTATGCCATGTTAAAGATTGTGTGTTTACCGTGTTGTTTGTTTCTTTCCGGTTGCTTCTCTTGTTAGCTTCGGTTTCGTTTCGGAGTTGTGAGGATTCGCTCGACTGTTGCTCCGTCTACTTCTTGGATCCGTTCTTCTCCCTTGTGGAATCCCAGGCAAGATGACCGAACCCGGATACCATTACTATCTTTGCCTATTGCTAGTAGTTCCGATCTATAGTATTTGCCTCGATGCCCATGTCTTTCCTGTCAGCCTCCTACTTGTAACCATCACCATGTTTAACCACCATACCTATGCAAACCGTTGCTTGGCTAAGTACGCTTCACTCAGCCCTTCTTATAGCATTGTTAGTTGCAGGTGAAGATTGAAGATGCTTGCTTCATGTTGAAGTTTGGTTGGGTTATATCACACTATATAAATGCTTAAAAATGAAATCATCTATATACTGGCAGGGTGGAAGGCTAAGCCTTTTGCTTGGTGTTTTGTTCCACTCATGCCGTTAGGAACCGTATAAACCGGTGTTATGTTCCTTGATTATGCGTTCCTAACACGGTTGGGGTGTATGGGACCCCCTTGATAAACCGCTAAGTGCTAAGTCTTTTCCAACAAGTCCCAACATTTGGTACTATTTGCCTCATAATAACAACTTAATTAATTAATTAAATTGCATAGGGAGTTAGCGTTACCCGAGGCTTCTTAATTCTACATAGCAGGGGGGGCCAGTGCCGATGGTGTTGGTCCCAAACGGGGAGTCTGCGGGAACCACCATGGGGAAACTCGAGGATTGGGTCCTGTAGAATCGCCCATCCGGTCGTGTCCTGAGACTTAGATACGCGCGGCTACTATCAGGGTGTCGACACGCCGGGAGGATTTGCTGGATTAGCCTTACCTTAGTTCGGTTTAACTTGAGCACGGGATTCCGAGAATACTCGGGTCTTCCCACCTATGGAGTTGCGACTTCGCGGATCGTGGGCTTGTGATGGGCCAAGTTGGAACACCCCTGTAGGGTTTGAACTTTCGAAAGCCGTGCCCGCGGTTATGTGGCAGATGGGAGCTTGTTAATTCCGGTTGTAGATAACTTGACACAATGCTTCAATACACTACCAGCGTGTGTACCGTGACTGTCAATTTCCGAATAGGGATTCGGGAGTTGAACACGGTGGGGTTATGTTTGACCGGCTTTAGTTAGGATCACTTCGTGATCATCCCTCGACCGATGCACTTCTCTTCTCGCCCTCTATTTGCGTAAGTTAGTGCTAGTTGCTGCTGCAGACTCTTGTTTTTTTTCCTTCACCTCATATTCTTTCTTCAGCCTTGTCCTCACCCAAGGCTTAAATAGTCTTGTTACCCGGGAACGGGATTGCTGAGTCCTCTGTGGCTCATAGTTACTTCACCACACCAGATGCAGGTTCAGCCGAGTTCGATGCAGGAGTTGGATCAGTTCTTCATCGGGAGCTCGATGAAGCTTGTGGTCGTTTGCTTGTGACGTTTTGATGTTCAGTAGTGGTTTGTACTAGGATTCAATCCTGACCTGTGGCTTTATGTTGTTTTGGTATCTTTCTTTTGGATCTTCGCCTGTAGTCGGGTTGTGATGTTTTGAATGATGATTGCTTATGTAATGTATTGTGTGAAGTGGCGAGTGTAAGCCAACTATCTCCTTTTGCATTTTAATCCCTCTTTTACATGAGTCGTGCAAAGATACCAAACTTGAGATCATTCTAGGATGGGCTTATATCTTTAAGTCGTGCCTCGACACGTAGGAGATATAGTCCCATCCTGGGCATTACACAATACTTATGGGTATGGAGTTTTAATCGGACATAGAGAAAGATAGGGGCTTATGGTATTGCCTCCCAACCTTTTACCTCAAGGGTAATGTCAACAGTAATAGACCATGATAACTTACATCCAAGTGGGTATATATGTCAAGATCTTTCCAACACAATGTGCTTGCCAAAGGATAAAATGTAAAAAGGAAAGGTGATTTTCACCTTGACTCTTATAAGGCAAGAATAATAGATAGGCCCTTTGCAGAGGGAAGCAGAGGTTATCATGCACTTTTTGGTTGGATGCACAAAGTCTTAGCGCAAAAGAACGTCACTTTATATTGCCACTTGTGATAAGGACCTTTATTATGCAGTCCATCGCTTTTATTACTTCCATATCACAACATCATATAAAGATTATTCCCTCCACACTAATAAATCATACATATTTAGAGAGCTTGAAAACATGACAACTTACTTGAAGGATCTTACTCAATCCATAGGTAGGTATGGTGGACTCTCATGGCAAAACTGGGTTTAAGGTTGTATGGAAGCACAAGTAGTATCTCTACTTGGTGCAAGGAGTTTTGGCTATCATGAGGGGGAAAGGCAAGCTCAACATGTTGGATGATCCATGACAATATACTTTATTTCGAATATAAGAAAACATAACCCATTATGTTGTCTTCCTTGTCCAACATCAACTCTTTAGCATGTCATATTTTGATGAGTGCTCACAATCATAAGAGATGTCCAAGATAGTATATTTGTATGTGAAACCTCTCTTTCTTTATTACTTCCTATTAATTGCAAAGATGACCAACACTATGTTTGTCAACTCTCAACAACTTTTATTTCATCATACTCTTTATATGTGAAGTCATTACTTCCCATAAGATCAATACGATCTCTTTGATACTTTTTATATTTTATTGTATTCTCTCATGAGCAAAGTGAGGAAATCGAGCCCTTGACTCAACACTAATCTTTATTATATAGCTCATGGACTCGATTACAAAGATAAAAATCATAAAGCAAAAGCTCACAACTAGATCATGCTAACTTTTATTCTACTAGATAAAGATATTACCAAAAGGATCGAACTAAGAAAAACGGTAAAGATACCGGGGCACCTCCCCCAAGCTTGTCAGTTGCCAAGGGGAGTGTCCATACCCATATGATTATGTCTCCTTCTTCGGAGGTGGTGACGATGGGGTTGTTGATGATGTAGGCTTGTCGTCCATCTTCCAAGGCATGGGCTCACCATCGTAGAAGGATGATCGAGTCTCCGGGATACTCAAATCTGCAGCCAAACTCATCTTCTTGAATCTATATTGATACTCACAGTTTTGGTTTTGCAGGTCATAGATCTGGGCCTGGAGGTGTTCGATTTTCTCTTGGAGATTGGAGATGGCTTCCCCGAAGATCCTTGCGTCCAGCTTGTGGTTGTTGGCGAGCTCCGTGATCATCATGTGGTTGGCGTTGAGTCCTCGTTCCACCATACCTTGGCACTTGAAAACTTGCTGCTCCGTTCCTTCAAGTCTCGTCTCTACACTTCCGGTCCACCTTGGCACCTCAACATCGCGGCTGTGCAGCACCCCTTCACGCAACTCCATGGTTTGAGGGTGATGCAGCACCTCCGCGAGATAGGGGTTGATACCTTCTCGAAGAACTTGTCCTTGGGGGTGCTGGAAGACACCATGATGATCTAGATCTGTCAGAAACAACAGTTGGAAACAAAAACAAAGGATTTTTGCGTGATACAGTGGTCAAAACCTTCAGGGGAATATATAATGAATTTTTACCGACCAAAATAAGTAACATGCAAGAAACCGGAGTTCAGGAGGCACACGAGGTGCCCACGAGGCAGGGGCGCGCCCAGGGGAAGGGGGTGTGCCCTCCACCCTCGTGGACGCCTCGTGTCTCTTTCGGACTGCCACTTATTTTTCTATTTTTCTAAATATTCCAAAATGGTGAAAAATTACCATTAGAACTGTTTTGGAGTTGGTGTACTTACCGTACCACATACCTCTTCCTTTTCGGGGTCTAAATCGTTCTGGAAAGTGTCCCTTATGTATTCCTCTGAGGTTACGGTTTCAATAACATTGGTTTCAACATTTATAGGATTACCTGAGATATAATGTTTGATTCTTTGACCGTTCACCACCTTCGGATTTGTGCCTTCGAAGTTGTTGATTTTTATGTCACCCGAACGATAGACCTCCTCGATAACATAAGGACCTTCCCATTTAGAGAGAAGTTTTCCTGCAAAAAATCTTAAATGAGAGTTGTATAGCAAGACATAATCACCTACGTTAAACTCACGCCTTTGTATCCTTTTGTCATGCCATCTTTTAACCTTTTCTTTAAACAACTTGACATTCTCATAAGTTTGGGTTCTCCATTCATCAAGGGAGCTAATGTCAAATAACCTCTTCTCACCGGCAAGTTTGAAATCATAATTGAGCTCTTTAATAGCCCAATATGCCTTATGTTCTAGCTCAAGAGGTAAGTGACATGCTTTTCCATAAACCATCTTATAAGGAGACATACCCATAGGATTTTTTTATGCAGTTCTATAGGCCCATAATGCATCATCAAGTTTCTTGGACCAATTCTTTCTAGACCTATTAACTGTCTTTTGCAAAATTAGTTTCAGCTCTCTATTACTTAATTCTACCTGACCACTAGTCTGTGGGTGATATGGGGATCCAATTCTATGGTTAACATCATACTTAGCAAGCATTTTACGGAAAGCGCCATGAATAGAGTGTGAACCACCATCAGTCATTAAGTATCTAGGGACTCCAAACCTCGGGAAAATAACTTCTTTAAGCATCTTAATAGAGGTGTTGTGATCAGCACTACTAGTTGGAATAGCTTCTACCCACTTAGTAACGTAATCAACGGCAACTAAAATATGTGTATACCCATTAGAGGAAGGAAATGGTCCCATATAATCAAAGCCCCAAACATCAAATGGTTCAATAACAAGTGAATAATTCATAGGCATTTCTTGACGTCTACTGATATTACCAATTCTTTGACATTCATCACAAGATAAGACAAACTTACGGGCATCCTTGAAGAGAGTAGGCCAATAGAAACCAGATTGCAATACCTTATGTGCAGTTCTATCTCCAACATGGTGTCCTCCATAAGCTTCGGAGTGGCACTTGCGTAGGATCTGTTCCTGTTCATGCTCAGGTACACAACATCTAATAATACCATCTACTACTTCTTTATAAAGATGTGGGTCATCCCAGAAGTAATGTCTCAAATCATAGAAGAACTTTTTCTTTTGCTGGTATGTGAAGCTAGGAGGTATAAACTTAGCAACAATGTAATTAGCATAATCAACATACCATGGAGCAGTACGAGAAGTGTTTATGACAGCTAATTGTTCATCGGGAAAGCTATCATCAATAGGTTGTGGGTCATCAAGAATATTCTCTATCCTAGACAAGTTGTGTGCAACGGGGTTCTCAGCTCCCTTTCTATCAATAATATGCAAATCAAATTCTTGCAGCAAGAGAACCCATCTGATAAGTCTAGGTTTAGCATCTTTCTTTTTCCATAAGGTATTTGATAGCAGCATGATCAGTGTGAATAGTTACTTTAGACTATACAATATAAGGCCTAAACTTATCACATGCAAATACAACTGCTAAAAATTCTTTCTCGGTGGTGGCATAATTTTTCTGGGCACTGTCTAGAGTTTTACTAGCATATTGGATAACATTAAATTTCTTATCAACTCTTTGTCCTAGAACAGCACCTACATCATAATCACTAGCATCACACATAATCTCAAAGGGTAAATCACCTTTCCTTTTTACATTTTATCCTTTTGCAAGCACATTGTGTTGGAAAGATCCTGACATATATACCCACTTGGATGTAAGTTATCATGGTCTATTACTATTGACATTACCCTTGAGGTAAAAGGTTGGGAGGCAATACCATAAGCCCCTATTTTTCTCTGTGTCTGATTAAAACTCCATACCCATAAGTATTGTGTGAGTGTGAGCAATTGTGAAAGATTATATGATAGTTGAGTATGTGGGCTTGCTGAAAAGCTCTTATATTGACACTTTCCGATGTTATGATAAATTGCAATTGCTTCAATGATCTTTCCAACAATGTGCTGGCCACCTCCTCCAAAAGCTTGGGTTCTTCAGTTGCCAAGGCTGCAAACAAAGTCAAGAGATGGGATGATGAGATGTTGGACACTCCCAAACCAAACCAGGGAGGAAAATGATACAAGCGAGTAGAAGCAAAGGCGAATGGATTACCCGGTGGTGGCTGCTGTAAGGAGACATCCCCTTTCCTGGCAACCTCGGTTGCTGACGTGCGGTCCACGACCACCCCTTTGGTGGTTGTGACCCCGACGCAAGCAAACCCCTCGATGGAGTCCCGCGCCGGTGATTCCTCAGCTTGAACCCTGGACAACTAGGGCCCCTAGAAGGCGGACCCATCTTGATGGGGCCCTCCTTGTTGGCTCTCCCTTAACCCTTTGTCATGGGTTGGAGGATGCTCCTCTACATCTTTGTGAATAGGTGAGGTTTGCTCCACGCTTTCACGTCGGGGGCTAGGCAAGGGATCCCCTGTCGTGTCCCCTGCCTGACCCGTGCTCGCCAGATGGCCTGGCTCAACCGCACAATTGGCCCTTTTGGCCCACTGAGCAAGGGGTTCCTCATCCCTGCCAAGTCAACAAGGCAGGATTAAATCAACAACTAAGTAGAGGAATGGAACGCTTCGACAAGAGGCTCAGTCATTTTGCTTACTCTGGATCCTGGAGCATGGATCCCAAGTCGTACACCTAGGTGGCAGAGTGGCTCTGCCCCTTTTCAGAGTCGGAGGAGCAGGGCTTGATGGTGGTACCGGGGACTCCGGCAGGGTAGAGCTTGGCGCATAAGTTGGGCTTGCCGGGGAACTGGGGTCTAACACCACGACTGCCCGTCGCTTAGCGGGCAGAGACTTAGCCCGGGAAAGGCAAAGGGAATGGCGGCATGCCGCATCATGTTTGCCTCCCCTGGTGGTCGTCTTCTTCACCCTCTGGGCACCCCGCGTGCGGGGACCGCTGGCTCTCGGTTGGCCCGCTTGCGAAGGCGGCGCCCGGGCTCTGGAACTTGAGGGGCCATTTCGAGCCCTTCTTCCTCCACCTCAGGCTCCCTTGCCTCCTCCGTCTCAACCCTCTCTTGGGTCCCTATCGATGTGGCTTGGGAAGCTCGGGCCCCGGCATATTCGAACCCGACAGCCTCCTCTGCGGCATGCTCTTCGCTCCCCTCTTCAGAAGAATCATCGCCCTTGGGCTACTCCTCCTCCTCTTCCCCGGAGCCCATATTCTTGGCGGCCCTGGCCTTCTTATCCTCTTTGATCCGAGCTGCAATGAATGTCTCCTCTGCCCACATGGTGTGCTTGATCAAATCGTCCTCCACCTTGGAAGCTCTTTCTTCCCAGCGAGAGACCTAGTCTATCTCGTCATCTAGGAAGGCAGTCCCCAATCAGACTTGACACCAAAGGCATTGCAGTCAGGCATCCATTGCAGAATCTGGCTCAAGGCAGAATTGAGATGTAGGGGAACAACTCCTGCTGGTAGATGGAATGGCCCAAGATGGCCGAACAACTACTCACACAACCAACCATGGGTGTATATCATTAGGTTGTTGGCGGGGCCTGGGTATAACCGCATCCGATCGGCAGAACCGTTGTACTCCCATGCAAACATGTCCCTCTTTTGCAATGGTGCAATACGGCGCCGCAGGAAGTTGGGCCCCACATGTTCGAGGGTCAGCCCGACAGCTTTGAGACGGGCAATCCTGTTCAGCGTTGGGCGTAGCCTATAGTCGGTGAGGCCCAACTTGCTCCAGTCGCATCCGTGCGTGATGCATTCGGTTCGCGTCGAGCAGAACTCAGGGGCTTCTTCATCCTTTGTGATAGCCTGGATTAATAGGGATGATAGACTACTCATATCAATAAGCAATTTCTTCTTTTCCGGGAGCCCATCTGGCAAGAGCTCCAAAGTTAAGTGTGCTTAGCATGGAGTAATTTCAGGATGGCTGACTGAGGGAGTCCTGAACTAGGGGATCCTCGGGTGTCCGGACTATTTGATATGGGCCGGACTAATAGGCTGAGGAGACAAAGCAGAAGGCTATCCCCCGTGTCCGGGTAGAACTCCTATGTGCGTAGAACAGCTAGTTTTGTGTCCGGGTGTAATATTTCCTTCCTCTGCAAACCGACTTTGTACAACCCTAGGCCCCTCCAGTGTGTATATAAACCGGAGGGTTTAGTCCGTAGAAGGTATCAGAAGAAGAATCATAGGCTAGACAGCTAGGGTTTAGCAAATACGATCTCGAGGTAGATCAACTCTTGTAACCCTTGTACACATCGAATACAATCAAGCGGGACGTAGGGTTTTACCTCCTTGAGGAGGGACCGAACCTGGGTAAACGTCGTGTCCCTGTTGTCCCTTGTTACCATTGATCCTTAGACACAAAGCTTCAGACCCCCTACCCGAGATCTGCCGGTTTTGACACCGACATTGGTGCTTTCATTGAGAGTTTCGTTGTGTTGTCGATAGAAGAATCGATGGCTCGCCTCATCATCGATAATGGCGATGTGTCCAGGGGGACCTTCCTCCATGGTCAGCTTTTCGTGTTTGGCGGCTTCGTGCTATGTGCCAACTTGACCAGTCACCCTAAGCAGGTCGACAGCTACGCCCCTGGTCACCAGATCAGGTTTGGAAGTTTGAACTACATCACCGATATCCGAGAAGACCTGATCTTCGAGGGGTTCGATGCCTCGGCTGCCGCTCCCCGCCCACACGAAGGAGGCCCTTCGGATCTACAATCAGATCCCGTCCGGGGGTTGATGCTCATGTCTGCACCGGCCTTAGATCTGGAGTGGACCACTTCGTACGAAGACGGGAGGATGAACCCCGCCGGACTCTCTCCCACCATGGAGCTTCTAGCCGGAGACTCATATACGACCGCGCCATCAGTGGACCGGAATCAAGAGGGACTCTTCCCGTTGTCAGGAAGCCGGACTCGCCTCCGGACACGAACTCTGAACTCTCGAGGTCTGTGCCATTCGGGCTCGGTCAAGTGGTTATCACCGAGCCTAGCTCCGCATATCCTCAGACGTCTGTCCAGTTCTTGCTCTTAAATAAGGCGCTAGACTTGATACAATCTCTTGCCATCACGGAGGTATCACCTCCGAACTACGCACAGCTTGAACTAGGGGCTGAGACTAGGGAATTTTATGTCCCACCCACCACCCACTTAGTAGCCAATGTCGAGGATTTAACCGACATGCTAGACTACGCTTCTAAAGACATTTATGGCATGGACAACGATGTCGAAGCCGAACCAGGTCAAAACCCGCCAATCACAGGGCATTGGACGACCACTTCTACTTACAATGTATACAAGGTGGACACGCATGAGAAGAAGGACAGCGGTGGCACTCAAGATCCAGATGAGGATAAACCCATCGATGAACCACCAAAACGTCGGCGTCGGTGGCGCCGCTCACGATCGTGTCGGGGGAGGGAAAGCAATACCGGTACCGGAGATAATGACACTCCGGACAATGCCGAAGACCCTGACAACCCCGTTGAGCCCGCGTTCGAGCATGATGAAAGGGAAGAGGGTCAACTCAGCTCCGAAGAACTCACCGATCACGAGGATTCGAAAGACAATAACTACTTACCTTTCTTCGAAGAGGATGTTAGCCTTGGTGATGAAGATTTCATCATCTCATAGGAACCCCTCGAACAAGAACGCTTCAAGCAACGGCTTATCGCCACCGCGCGGAGCCTGAAAAGGAAATAGCAGCAGATTAAAGCTGAACAGGATACGCTCAATGATAGATGGACTAAGGTCCTAGCCGCCGAAGAAGTATATGGCTTTGAGCGTCAAACAAAGAGTTATCCCAAACGCAGGCTACTGCCACAATTCAACGATGAGGCTCTTCCACCAATACATCAAAATACAATCAGGCTCATCAACCTGACCGACCACCACGTGGATGGTACAAAACGGCTAATAACGCCGAAAACCAGCCCGCGCCCCCTCACCACAAAGGCAAGGAGACAGCGGCTCCGGACTATAAGTATGACCTACATCAGGACCTGCCCAATAGAGTGGGCCTGACGAGATCAATCTACGGATCAAGAGGACGTGCTCCCACATGGGATGACGGCCATCAGGCCTGGCACGACAAATATAATCAAGTTCGGGGTCAACATCGAACACAGATGTCATCCAAACTCCGACACGATGTTGCCCGGTACAGAGGTGCCGCACACCCCATGTGCTTTATCGATGAGGTGATGCAGCACCAATTTCCGGAAGGGTTTA
Organism: Secale cereale; assembly: GCA_902687465.1. NCBI lineage: Eukaryota > Viridiplantae > Streptophyta > Magnoliopsida > Poales > Poaceae > Secale > Secale cereale. Next base: position 578,925,538 of record LR738710.1, read on the forward strand.
AACCCGTGAACATTGAGCAGTACAATGGAACGACGGATCCTGCTGTATGGATTGAAGATTTTCTTCTCCACATTCACATGGCACGCGGAGATGACCTCCACGCCATTAAATACCTCCCTCTAAATCTGAAAGGACCAGTGCGGCACTGGTTGAACAGCCTCCCGGAGAACTCCATTGGAAGTTAGGAAGACTTAGAGGACGCTTTTCGGGCCAACTTTTAGGGCACTTATGTCCGGCCACCGGACGCTGATGACCTGAGTCACATAGTCCAGCAACCCAGAGAGTCAGCCCGCAAACTTTGGAATCGGTTCTTAACTAAAAAGAACCAAATCATCGACTGTCCAAATGCCGAAGTCTTAGCGGCATTTAAGCACAGCGTCTGTGATGAATGGCTCGCCCGACACCTCGGTCGGGAAAAGCTGAAGACTATGGCAGCTCTTACTACACTTATGACCCGCTTTTGTGTGGGCGAAGATAGCTGGTTGGCTCATAGAAGCAACAGTACCAGCGACCTTGGCACTTCTGAGGCCAGGATGGCACTGGCAAGCCATGACGCAACAAAAACAAGAGTTGGAACAATAACGGAGAAACAGAGCATACAACAGTAAATGCCAGATTCAGCGGCTCCAAACCCGGCCAGCGGAAGAAGCCGTTCAAAGGTAATAGGGACGGTCCATCCAACTTGGGCAAAATACAAGAGAGACCTTGCCAGATTCAAGGCACCCCTGACAAGCCTGCCAACATGACCAACAGAAATTATTGGTTTTCAAACAGGCCGGTAAATTAAATACCAAACACAAGGGGAAAGGACCTCAAAGCTAGGACAATGATGAGCCACGCCCGCCGAACACTAGGGGACAAAAACAATTCCCCCTGAGGTGAAAACGGTGAACATGATTTATGTCACCCACATCCCCAAGAGGGGGCGCAAACGCGCGTCTACGTCGTAGAGCCTGTCGCCCCAAAATTCAACAAATGGTCAGCTTGTCCGACCACCTTTGATCGCAGGGACCACCCAACCAGTATCCGTCACGGAGGTTCGGTGGCCCTGGTACTCGATCCTACAATCGAGGGATACCATCTCATTAGAGTCCTTATGGACGGCGGCAGCAGCCTCAACTTGATCTATAAGGATACTGTTCGTAAGATGGGTATCGACCCGTCAAGAATCAAGCCTAGCAACACTACCTTTAAAGCAGTGATACCCGGTGTGGAGGCCCATTGCACGGGCTCATTAACACGGGAAGTAGTATTCGACTCTCCGGCCTATTTCTGAAGCGGATAATTGATCTTCGATATCGTCCCTTTTCGCAGTGGTTATCATGCACTGCTCGGGCGAACTGCTTTCGCCCGCTTTAATGCAGTCCCGCATTATGCTTATCTGAAGCTCAAAATGCCTGGACCTCGTGGAGTCATCACAAATGGGAATACGGAGCACTCCCTCTGTACTGAGGAGCATACCACGGCCATAGCAGCCGAAGTACAGGGCAACCTCATCAAGCCGAACAACTCATCGGCCATCAAGACCCGTGACACTGCTAAACGTGTCCAGCCCGCGTTACAATGCGGTAGATCGACGGAACCTGAGGTCGAATAGCATTTTAGCCTCCATAGTACGGCTTGACCCTATTCGGACCTCAAATATTATTATTCCACTATAGGTTCATTAAAGAACCTACCTGATCTACAGTCGTGCAGGGATGCTACCTCTTGAGCTTGCATTGTATTCCCTCGAAGAGGAAAGGGAGATGCAGCACAGTAGCGTAAGTATTTCCCTCTGTTTTTGAGAACCAATGTATCAATCCAGTAGGAGACCACGCGCGAGTCCCTCGCACCTGCACAAACAAATAAGAACTTCGCAGCCAACGCGATAAGGGGTCGTCAATCCCTTTATGGTCACTTACGAGAGTGAGATCTGATAGAGATGATAGTTTATATTTTTGGTATTTTTAGTTTATAAGAAGAGCAAATAAAAGCGTTAAAAGTAAAGTAGATGTAGATTGATATGTTGAGAATAGACCCGGGGGCTATAGTTTTCTCTAGTGGCTTCTCTCATGATAGCGATATTCTACGGCGGGTAAACAAATTACTGTCGAGCAATTGATAGAAAAGCGAATAATTATGAGACTATATAGGCATGATCATTGTATATAGGCATCACGTCCGAGACAAGTAGACCAACTCCTGCCTGCATCTACTACTATTACTCCACACATCGACCGCTCTCCAGCATGCATCTAGTGTATTGAGTTCATACGAACAGAGTAACGCCTTAAGCAAGATGACATGATATAGAGGGATAAACTCAAGAAATATGATGTAAACCCCATCTTTTTATCCTCGATGGCAACAATACAATACGTGCCTTGCTGCCCCTACTGTCACTGGGAAAGGACACCGCAAGATTGAACCCAAAGCCAAGCACTTCTCCCATTGAAAGAACTATAGATCTAGTAGGCCAAACCAAACCGATAATTCGAAGAGACTTGCAAGGATATTATGAGCACACATAAAAAGTTCAGAGAAGAACCAAATATCTTTCATAGATAACCTTGATCATAAACTCACAATTCATCAGATCTCCACAAACACACCGCAAAAACAGATTACATCGAATAGATCTCCTCGGAGACCGAGGAGAACTTTGTATTGAGATCCGGAGAGAGAGAAGAAGCCATCTAGATACTAGCTATGGGCCCGAAGGTCTGTGGTAAACTACTCACAACTCATGGTGAGGGCGATGATTATGATGATGAAGGCCTCCGTGATGGATCCCCCTCCGGTGGAGCTCCGAAACAGGCTCCAAGATGGGATCTCCACGGGAACAGAAGTACGGCGGTGGAATTAGGGTTTTCTCTCTGTGTATGGAGTTTCTGGGGTACGTGGACTTATATAGGAAGAAAAAGGGCACCGGGGGCCACATGAGGAGGCCTCGAGGCAGGGGGACGCGCCCCCCACCCTCGAGGGCGGCTCCTCGATCCACTGACGTGGTTCTCAAGCTTCCTGGGCGTGATTTTCTCAAAAATATCCCTCGCGAAGGCTTCATTCTGTTTGGACTCCGTTTGATATTCTTTTTCTGCAAAACCCTGAGATAGGCAAAAAAACAGCAATCCGGACTAGGCCTTTGGGTTAGTAGGTTAGTCCCAAGAATGATATAAAAGTGAATGATAAAGCTCATTAAACATCCAAGACTTCATAAATAATAGCATGGAACAATCAAAAATTATAGATACATTGGAGATGTATCAAGCATCCCCAAGCTTAATTCCTGCTCGTTCTCGAGGAGGTAAATGATAAAGAAAGATTTTTTGATGTGGAATGCATATAGTTTTTCAATGTAATTCTCTTTATTGTGGCATGAATGTTCGGATCTGAAAGATTCAAGATAAAAGTCTATATTGACATAAGAAATAACAATACTTCAAGCAATACTAACAAAGCAATCATGTCTTCTCAAAATACCATGGCTAAAGAAAGTTATCCCTACAAAATCATTTGTTTTCATACTCTATCTTTTCAAACCTTTCAACTTTCACGCAATACATGAGCGTGAGCCATGGATATAGCACTATGGGTGGAATAGAGGTGGTTGTGGAGAAGACAAAAAGGAGGGAGATAGTCTCACATCTAATAGGCGTATCAACGGGCTATGGATATGCCCATCAATAGATATCAATGTGAGTGAGTAGGGATTGCCATGCAACGGATGCACTAGAGCTAAATATGAATGAAAGCTCAACAAAAGAAACTAGTGGGTGTGCATCCAACTTGCTTGCTCACGAAGACCTAGGGCATTTGAGGAAGCCCATCGTTGGAATATACAAGCCAAGTTCTATAATGAAAATTCCCACTAGTATATGAAAGTGACTAAACATGAGACTCTCTACAATGAAGAACATGGTGCTACTTTGAAGCACAAGTGTGGAAAAGATAGTAGCAATTGTCCCTTTTTTCCTTTTTTTCCTTTTTTCTTTTCTTTGGGCCTTTCTTTTTTTCTTTGGCCTTTTTTTGCGGAGGGGCTTTATAAATTTAGCCTTTCCTCCCATGGGACAATGCTCTAATAATGATGATCATCACACTTTCATTACAACACGAAATTACAACTCGATACTACAACAACAAAGTATGACTCTATATGAATGCCTCCGATGGTGTACCGGTATGTGCAATGAAACAAGAGTGACATGTATAAAAAAATGTGCATGGTGGCCTTGCCACAAATACGATGTCAACTACATGATCATGCATGGCAATATGACAATATGATGCGTGTCATATGAACGGAACGGTGGAAAATTGCATGACAATATATCTCGGAATGGCTATGGAAATGCCATGATAGGTAGGTGTGGTGGCTGTTTTGAGGAACAATATGGTGGCTGTTTTGAGGAAGGATATATAGTGGGTTTATGGTACCGGCAAAAGTTGCGCGGTACAAGAGAGGCTAGCAATGGTGGAAGGGTGAGAGTGCGTATAATCCATGGACTCAACATTAGTCATAAGAACTCATATACTTCTTGCAAAAATCTACGAGTCATCAAAACAAAGCAGTCAACGCATACTCCTAGGGGGGAGGTTGGTAGGAGTTAACCATCGCGCGCCCCCGACCTCCACACAAAGGTTGGCACTCTACAAATACCTCATGCTCTAACTTCGTCACATAGCGGTTCACCATACATGCATGATACGGGAATCACTAACCTTAACACAAGTATTTCTCAATTTCATAATAACTCCACTAGCATGACTCTAATATCACTATCCTCATGTCTCAAAACAATTATCAAGCATCCAACATCTCATTCTATTCAATGCACTTGGTGTGATTTTTTTTACTACATTGACATTGGATGTTTATCATGTGAAGACTAGTTTCTTTAGCCTAAACACATTACCATGCTGTTTTAATAGACTCTCAAATAGATATAAGTGAAGCATGAGAGTGCAACAATTTCTACAAAATATTATCACCACCGTGCTCTAAAAGATATAAGTGAAGCGCTAGAGCAAAAACTATTCAACTCAAAAGATATAAGTGAGGCACATAGAGTGTTCTAATAATTTCTAGGCCGTATTTAACTCTCTCAAATAGGTGTGTCCAGCAAGGATGATTGTGGCAAACTAACAAGAAAAGACTCAAATTTTACAAGACGCTCCAAACAAAACACATATCATGTTGCGAATAAAAATATAGCTCCAAGTATAGTTACCGATGGATGAAGACGAAAGAGGGGATGCCTTCCCGGGGCATCCCCAAGCTTAGGCTTTTGATTATATTGAATTCCTTGGGGTGCCATGGGCATCCCCAAGCTTAGGCCTTTGCTAATCCTTGTTCCATAGTCCATCAAAGCAATACTCAAAACTTGAAAACTTCACAACACAAAACTTAGACAAAAATTCTCGTGAGCTCCGTTAGTATGAGAAAGCAAACCACTACTCAAAGGTACAGCAATGAATTCATTATTTGTTTATATGGGTGTTAAACCTACTGTACTACAACTTCTCTATGGTTCATATCCTCCAATATTACTCATAGATGCATTGGAATAAGCAAACAATACACCAAAAACAGAATCTGTCAAAGACAGAATAGTCTGTAGTAATTTGCAGGGTTCGCCTACTTATGGAACTCCAAAAAATTCAAACTAAATTGATAAATTTGCGAAATTTGTCTACCAACCATCTTCAAAAAGAATCAACTAAAAATCACACTCCAGTAAAATCCCAGGACTATTTTAGCGAGCGCTAACGATTCTGTTTTTCACAGCAAGATCATATAAACTTCACACAAGTCTTCCCAAAGGTTCTACTTGGCACAAACACTAAACAAAACATGAAACCACATATAATCAGAGGCTAGATGAAATATTTATTCCCTAACAGCAACAAAAACAAAAAATATAAAATTGGGTTGCCTCCCAATGAGCGCTATCGTTTTACGCCCCTAGCTATGCACGATAATTCAATGATGCTCACATAAAGGACAAGGATTGAAGCACAAGGAGAGCATCATAAGACATGTGAAAAACACATTTAAGTCTAACATACTTCCTATGCATAGGCATATTATAGGAAAACAAATTACCAAGACAAGCAACATCTAGCATATGCAAGGAAGGAGAAAGAAACAATAGCAATCTCAACATAACGAGAGGTAAATTAGTAACATGAAAATTTCTACAACCATATTTCTCTCTCTCATAATAATTGAATGTAGGATCATGATCAAATTCAACAAAATAGCTATCACATAACATATGCTCAACACGATCCACATGCATGCAAAGTTGACACTCTTCCAAAATAGTGGGATTAACATTAACTAAAGACATGACCTCTCCAAACCCACTTTTATCAAAAGTTTCATAAGGTTGAACATTCTCCAAGTATGTGGGATCTAAAGTTGACACTCTTCCAAACCCACTTTCAATATTAATGCAAACATTATTATCAATCTTATATTCATCATGGGGATTAAATAAATTTTCAAGATCATAAGAAGAATCACCCCAATCATGATCATTGCAACAAGTAGTGGGCATAGCAAAATAAGCATCCCCAAGCTTAGGGTTTTGCATGTCACTAACACAATTGACATTAATAGAATTTACAATAACATCATTGCAATCATGCTTTTTATTTAACAAGCTATCATGAATCACTTTTTCTTTTAACAATTCCTCACAATTTTCATATTCATAAATTTCAAGCAAAACCCCATAAAGATAATCTAGTGCACGCAGCTCACTAGCAATAGGTTCAACATAATTGGATCTCTTAAAGAGATTAGCAAGTGGATGAGGATTCATAATTTAGCAAGCGAAGATGCAAGCTAATAGAGGGCACATAGCAACACGAGCAAACAAGAGGCAAACGAGCGGTAACACACGGCGGAAGAAGGGCAAATAAAACGGCAAGGGTGAAGTGGGGGAGAGGAAAACGAGAGGCAAATAAATGTAATGCGAAAGATAAGGGTTTGTGATAGGTACTTGGTATAATACTTTTGCGTAAGCCTCCCCGGCAACGGCGCCAGAAATTCTTCTTGCTACCTCTTGAGCTTGCGTTGTATTCCCTCGAAGAGGAAAGGGAGATGAAGAACAGTAGCGTAAGTATTTCCCTCAGTTTTTGAGAACCAAGATATCAATCTAGTAGGAGACCACGCGCGTGTCCCTCGCACCTGCACAAACAAATAAGAACTTCGCAGCCAACGCGATAAGGGGTTGTCAATCCCTTTACGGCCACTTACGAGAGTGAGATCTGATAGAGTTGATAGTTTATATTTTTGGTATTTTTAGTTTATAAGAACAATAAATAAAAGTGGTAAAAGTAAAGTAGATGTAGATTGATATGTTGAGCATAGACCCGGGGGCCATAGTTTTCTCTAGTGGCTTCTCTCATGATAGCGATATTCTACGGCGGGTAAACAAATTACTGTCGAGCAATTGATAGAAAAGCGAATAATTATGAGACTATCTAGGCATGATCATTGTATATAGGCATCACGTCCGAGACAAGTAGACCGACTCCTGCCTGCATCTACTACTATTACTCCACACATCGACCGCTATCCAGCATGCATCTAGTGTATTGAGTTCATACGATCAGAGTAACACCTTAAGCAAGATGACATGATGTAGAGGGATAAACTCAAGCAATATGATGTAAACCCCATCTTTTTGTCCTCGATGGCAATAGTACAATACGTGCCTTGCTGCCCCTACTGTCACTGGGAAAGGACACCGCAAGATTGAACCCAAAGCCAAGCACTTCTCCCATTGCAAGAACTATAGATCTAGTAGGCCAAACCAAACAGATAATTCGAAGAGACTTGCAAGGATATTATGAGCACACATAAACATTTCAGAGAAGAACCAAATATCTTTCATAGATACCTTGATCATAAACTCACAATTCATCGGATCTCGACAAACACACCGCACAAAGAGATTACATCGAATAGATCTCCTCGAAGACCGATGAGAACTTTGTATTGAGATTCAGAGAGAGAGAAGAAGCCATCTAGATACTAGCTATAGACCCGAAGATCTGTGGTAAACTACTGACAACTCATGGTGAGGGCGATGATGATGATGATGATGAAGGCCTCCGTGATGGATCCCCCTCCGGTGGAGCTCCGGAACAGGCTCGAAGATGGGATCTCCACGGGAACAAAAGCTACGGCGGTGGAATTAGGGTTTTCTCTCTGTGTATGGATTTTCTGGGGTACATGGACTTATATAGGAAGAAGGAGGGCACCGGGGGCACATGAGGAGGCCTCGAGGCAGGGGGCGCGCCCTAGGAAGGTGGGGCTCCCCCACCCTCGAGGGCGGCTCCTCGATCCTCTGACGTGGTTCTCAAGCTTCGTGGGCGTGATTTTCTCCAAAAATATCTCTCGCGAAGGTTTCATTCCGTTTGGACTCTGTTTGATATTCTTTTTCTGCAAAACCCTGCAATAGGCAAAAACAGCAATCTGGACTGGGCCTTTGGGTTAGTAGGTTAGTCCCAAAAATGATATAAAAGTGAATGATAAAGCCCATTAAACATCCAAGACTTCATAAATAATAGCACGGAACAATAAAAAATTATAGATACGTTGGAGAAGTATCAAGGGACTCCTTTCTAGGTTCCTCTTTTTAGCAGACGACCACCGGACTCCTCCTCTCCAAGGATGTCTCACCAAGGAGAAACGGCGCACACGTGCAGTAGGGCATCATTGTGATTCTTAAACCATTTCTTTTAAGCTCTGTGTAAACCTTTCCCTTGTGTAAACTTTTGCCATGCAAAATGGCCTCAATGTTTTTGGCATTATCTGTAACAACACGGCTCGACGTATTAATCAGGGTATAAAGGAAGCAATTGATCACCACTTTGTTTGGCAATCATTTTATTTTATAGTATCATCTGTATTCCCTCCCTACTTTAGACTACCACACGTGCTTTAGTCTGGCCTTAACACTCGGGGTTGTATTCTGCCCTGCACATTTCAAGTCCGAACACCTATAGGGAACTCTTCGGTGTCCCGAATATCGCCTTATATGCATTGGCTTTGAATCATGTCTTGGGTCTATAGCTGGGTTGCCCGGCTCCTATGCTTACCACCTTAGGTTCCGCTTGTTCGAATAAGGTAGTAAAGGGAGAACAACTGTGATTGTATTTCTGGTTCGTCCTGTCAAGTACCTCAGTAGAGAAAGCCAAAAACTAACTGTCATGATAGGCGAGAGCTGGTCGGCGATTCAGCGAGTTAGTATTATACTACAAATCATTAGCGATTCACCCCATCTTACACGAGGGGCTGGTCTTTGTCCAGCCGCGTGGAAAAGGCGTCGTAGTCCGGATAGCCGCACATGCACAAGGGGCTAGTACTTAGCTCCACAGTCAAACTACTATGGCTAAGTGAAAGTAATTGTAGGATCTAGGGTTCCGGCAAAACCCTTAAGGTTGGAACTCTGGGGTGCACACGAATATCTCTCCTTCCGCCCTAGCTCGTCTACTCAATAACCCTAGTCCTAGCTCGTCAGATCCGATGAACAAGGGACACGAGATTTATACTGGTTCGGGCCACTGTTGTGGTGTAATACCCTAATCCATTGTGGTGTGGTGGATTGCCTTGTAGGCTGAGGTAGAACTAGTACATGGATGAACTGCCTCCTGAGGAGAGGTGTTCTTGGGCTCAGGTGAGCTTGTGGAGTGTAAGAGGTCTTGATGATCCCCCCGCTTTTCCCAAGGTGGTGGCTAGTCCTATTTATAGTCGCCTGGGTCCTCTTCCCAAATATTGAGCGGGAAAGAAGCCCACGACGGCCAAATTTGAAGGGGGACAGCTAGTACATGTTATCCTGACAAAAGGTGGACTTCACGTGCCAAAGGCTCTGGTGGTGACGCCACCGTGGGCTCCGCGATGACCTCCGTCCTGCTGTCCTGCTGGTCTTGGTCTCGTTGCACCGATATGGAAACCTTTGCCTGACGCCTCGGGACTCTTCGTCTGCACCTGCTCCTTTATCTCCAAAGGGGAAACTGGCACTCTGCGCCCGCTGGCGCCCGCCTGGCCTTGGTTGTCACTGCTCACGTCACGAGGACCTCGCGAGGAGTCCCTTGCCTTGATATCTTCGATCCTCACGAGCCGGCCTAGTGAGGCCTCCCCAGGGAATGCCTTGTGTCGTCCGCCTCGCGAGGCTTGGTCCCTCACGAGGGTCTCGATTGGTCGATGAAGATGCTGGGCCGTACCAGGCCGTCTGGTGAGCCACGCCCTGGGCCGCAGGCAGGCAAGTCTGGGTACCCCCATTCCCAGAACGCCGACAGTAGCCCCCGGGCCCAAGGCGCGCTCGGGCTTGGCTTCGCGACGAAGCCAAGGGCTAAGCGCGGAGCACCGCGGGCCCTCAAAGCCTGCGGCCTTGTCTGACGCATGGCGGTTGATGGGACGTGGGCGTCTCCACTTCCCCATGCAGCCTCGGCGACTGTGCGACTTGACAGGTCCCTGCATGCATAGCAGATCATCATTACCTACGATTTTGGAGGCCAGCGGTTGGCCTTCTCCTGGCTATAAATAAGGCGGCGAGCAGAGCCTTCGCCGCCCATCTTCTTCCTTCGTTCCTCTCGCCTCTTTTTCTTTGCCCTGTGCTCAGCCCTACCACTCATGGCGCTGATCCGACGGTTCTCCGCCGCCGAGAAGGGGAAGACTCCTCGCGAGGAGCCAGAGGTACTCCCTCTGAAGAAAAGACCACTCCGTCCTCATGGCGACATCATGAGACAGGAAATGACGAGGCATTGGCACGAGCAGCCTCCCCCTGGCTATCCGTTGCCCCTTTATGCCAGGGCACCGGACCATGGTGAGGGGGTTGGCGCTCAGCGCCACCCGCACTGTGGCCATACCGACCGTGCCGTTGCGGTGCATGTTGCCATCCCGTGAGCTCATGCCAGAGGCTCCTTGCGTGAATTCGTGGTGTGGTCAGCAATGCCTCCTAGATCTTGGATTCGCCTTCCACCATTCCTCGCCACGGAAGTGCCGCCGAGGGGGCCGCTCGGGTTGTGGTTGCGACACGCCGAGTGCCGGGCCCCGGCTACGAGGGCGGAGGTTGAGGTTGTCTCCCCAAGCAAGGTCTTCATGACTTGCTGATGGAGCGAGGTCGCCCGCGCCTGCAGCTCGGAAGGCGCCCTCGCCATCCACTTCGAGTTCGACGGCGTCTCCATGATGTGCTTCAAGGTGTTCGATGAGGAAAAAAGCCGCCTGGAATGTTGCCCTAGAGGTGGCCACCATGGGGATGCTGCTGCTGGCGATGCGCTAGACGTCGATTCTGTCACTGGCTCATCCAGCGGTAGCGATGGCCTCCGGAGGTCCAGCAGCTCCTCTGAGTCCGCCGAGTCCCCGGAGACGAGCGACAACAGCTATGCGCCCCCGAGCTCGCGGCACACCCGAAACGCGTCGGGCTCGCGGGCACGTCGCCAGTGGTGACCCGCCTAGGGTCGGGGGTGGGCCATCGTGGCCCGCTGTTGATGATGGCGTCGGTGATGGCGACCATAGTTAGGATCCCTTGAAGGCTTTTTGAGGCGTTCCCTGCGAGGATTCAAAGCCAACCCCACAGGGGTGTATAAAGAACTTGTAATGTTTTTGCTTCTATCTTGCTATTTTGCCAGCACATTTTGCTCGCTAGCCTCGTTTTAGCAATATCGCCTCCCTTTTTTACCCTTTTGGTAGCATAGTGCTCTACACCGGCAAGCCCTAGTCCCAAGGCAAGCTGCAGTCGTTGCTGGTATGCCAGGTCGCGATGCCGTGGTCAAGACCAGGAGGTGAGCGGCTGTGACACCCCGAGACCGGCGCGCCAGGTGTCAGCCAGTTATTCGTCGTCGTTGCCATGTCATCTGCTTGCGTGTGCATCCTTGCCTTGTCATCTTGTGTGTGTGCATCATCATGTTTTCAAAACTTGCATCCGTCCGAGTTCCCTAGTCCTTTCCGTTGTCCGTTCTGAGCCCAGACACACTCACACGCGCCCGCGGCGCCTCCGAGTATTTATTTTATATGTGTCCGAAAGATGTTCTCGGAATGGGATGAAACTTGGCATGTGGTCTTATTTTAGCATAGGTAGACCGCATGTTAAGTTTCGTCGCGTTCAGAGTTCCTTTTATATCCCAACGGTTAACCGTGTTAACCGCCGGAGGCCTATTGTCTTTTGGCCCAGCACCCCTTTCTCACAGCCCACCTAGCCCATTCTAACCCCTCCATGCTCTTGGCCGTTCGATCACGATCGCGTGGCCGTGAACGGCTCCTCATTTGGACACTCCTAGCTCCCTCTACCTATAAATATGTGTCTTCCTCCATTTTTCGCGCAGATCCAACCCTAACCCTCTTCCCACCGTGCGCCGGACATGTCCATCTCCGCCGCCGGACATGTCCGCCGCCTCCCGCGTCCAATCACAGCGTGCCATCTGTCCCGCGCCCACATCACCGCCGTCCCGGCCCAGATCGGGCCCGCCCCGGGCCCGAGGGAGCCCGTGCGTCGCCGCCCGTCGCCCCGCTCCTCCGTCGTCGCCCCGCCGCCAGCGCCTCCCTCCGGCAAGCCGCTGGCCGCCAGAGCGCGCCGCGCATGCCCCGCCGCCTCGCCAGGGATGCCGCCGCCCCACTGCTCCTCTTCGCCCCGCGGCCTCCAGCCTCGTCGATCTTGCTGCCACCAGAGTTAGAGCCGGCCCGGCCAGATCCGGCCGCCCCGGCCTCCCCCCGCGCCGGATCCGGCGGGTCTCCGGCGACCCGTGCCCCGGCAGCCGCCCTTCGCGTCGCCGTAGCCGCCATGGCTCGCTCGGGAGCGAGCCGAGCAGACCCCGATCCAGCCTCCTCCCAGCGCTTGGGCCTCCTCCCAGCGCCTGGGCCGGCCTAGCCCCGAGGCCCAGCGCCTGGCCTCGTCACTCCCAGCCGGCTCGCGTGCCCCGCAGGCCTCCTCATCACCCCGGCCCATCGCCCCTGGCCTGCTCCGCCTGGGCCTCCCGCCCGTTCTGCCCGGCCTGCTGCTTCGTCTTCTTGGGCCGAGCCCATTGGGTGAGCCGCCCCTCTAAGTTTCGCCCCGTGTGCATTTTAATTATCTGTCGCTCGTTTTCCTCTGAAAAATCTGCTAAGTCCTCAGTATTGCATAATATGTTGCTATGTTTGCATGGTGATATCTTTTTGTGTGCTTATCCAAATGATGCAAATAATATGTCAAAATGATAGTGGTGATATGCTCTACAGTTTGTTCCATTATGCCATGCATGTTTGACTTCATCTTGATGCTCTAATATCTGTTGCAAGAGTGCTACTTGTTATAAACTGCTGCTACTTGTTATTTTGTTGCCATGTTTGTGATATGATAACTTGGTGCATGTTTATCCAAATGATGCATATGATATGTCAAAATGTTCATCATGAGATGCTCTACATGTTGGTTGCTATAGCATGCATGTTAGAGTTCATTTTGCCATGTTTATCTCTGTTGCAAAAGTGCATGTGGTTGTTAGGTTTTGTAACTTGTTACGAGATGCCTAGTTGAGGAGCTCGTTGCTATTGATGTGTTTGTCCTCATGCCACATGTCTAGATGTTTTAGAAGCACCATTATATGGTCTTTGCTGTGGTGCATTTATCTTTCCATGATATGCCTTGTGATGACTTAAACATGCTCGCAAACATGCCATGTTGTTGTTACTGTTTTATACTTTGTGAAAATTCTGCTAAGTCTGGAATCTGTCGTATCTTGATGCTATGTTTGCTTGATGCCCTAGGCAAATCCATGTTAGTTTTGGGGTGGTCATTGATCATTCCTTGTTGTACATGTTGTTGTCTATCCATTCATGACTTCACTTGCTCATTTGAGTTGATGTAGCTTATTTAATTCTTGCTCCCAAGTTGCTATAAAATATTACTGTCGGGTTTTAGTGTCATGATCAAAATGTTGTAGCTTGTTGCTATTGATCCATGCCTCCTATGGAGTTGCTCCAATGGAGTTGTTTGCTGTAGGATATGTCTACTTCATGTCCATGCTTCTTGTTTCCATGTTTGAGTGTTGTAGAGTATATATTTGTTGCTCCAAAGTTGCTATGTGGCTGTTAACTTCAGCTTGTTGTTATATATTGTTTCATGTGTATCTTTTAGCCCGTTGCTCCGTTTTGGGTGTGCCTTATATGAAACTTGTGTGATTTTGCATGTAGAATCATAATATCATATTGTTTTCATGTTTGGAGTGAGTTTGCTTGATGTTTGGGTGCATCTTGCACCGTTGTCATGCTTGTCTTGTTTTGCTCGTATCTTCTAGGCTGTAGCTCCGAATTAAACAAACTTTATATGTAACTTGACTAGAATTTCGTTTAGATCATGATGGTGCATGTTAACTTGCTTTTTAACAACTTTAACTTAAGGTTTGCTCAGATCTGAACTAATTTCAAACTATGCATATGAGGACTTACCGGTTTTATTATATGTAGTTTTCGGCCTCATTTAAACTTGTTGACTTGTGTTGTTTTGAGTGCTTCCTGCCTTGCCATGTTTTGCATCTTATATATACTTGTCTTGCATCAAACTTGCTTGAGTATATTGTCATGTTCTTGTGTTGTTTTTTTGTGCTTCCTACCTTGCCATGTATTGCTTCCTGTATAGACTTGTCATGCATCATACCTTGCCATGTATTGCATCATATATAGACTTGTGTTGTTCTCCTGTGCTTCCTACCTTGCCATGTTTTGCTTCCTGTATGGACTTGTAGTGCATCCTATGTAAACTTGTGTGCATCATACTTGTTTGAGCGTATTGTCATGTTCTTGTGATGTGTGTTTACCGTATTTCTTGCTTCTTCTCGTTAGTGCTTGTTCCATTCGTCTTCTCGTGGTTCGTCTTCAAGACTTCTTCTTCGTCTTGTTCATGGATCCGTTCTTCTTCCTTGCGAGATCTCAGGCCAGATGACCATACCATTGGATACCTTTACTATCATTGCCATGCTTAGTGTCTCGATGCTATCGTTATATGTCGCGCTACCCATCTTTATTGTCAGCCCCTCTCCTTGTTGCCATGAAACCTCTAACCTTTGAAACCTTCCTAGCAAAACCATTGTTTGGCTATGTTACCCGCTTGCTCAGCCCCTCTTATAGCGTTGTTAGTTGCAGGTGAAGATGAAGATCGTTCCAGGAGGGAACTTGTTGTTGGAATATCACAATATCTTTTATTATTATTAACACACCTATATATTGGGCATGGGTGGAAGGCTTGGCCTTTTGCTCGGTGTTTTGTTCCACTCATGCCACTTTAGGCGCTGATAAACCGGCATTATGTTCCTTGATTTTGTGTTCCTTACACGGTTGGGTATATGGGGACCCCTTGACACTTCGTCTTTGAATAAAACTCCTCCAGCAAGGCCCAACATTGGTTTTAATTTGCCTCATAATAACAACTTAATAATTAATTAATTAAAATTGCATAGGGGGTCGCGTCCCCGGGGATTCTTTCTACATAGCAGGGGGGCAGTGCTGATGGTGTTGGTCCCAAACGGGCGGACTGCGGGGCCACCACGGGGAAACTCGAGGATTGGCTCCCGTAGGATGTCCCATCCGGTCGTGGCCTGAGACGAGATACGCGCGGCTACTATCAGGGTGTCGGCACACCGGGAGGTCTTGCTGGACTTGTTTTACCATTGTCGAAATGTCTTGTGCACCGGGATGCCGAGCCTGATCGGATTGTCCCTAAGATAAGGGGTGATAATATTATATTTATCACTTCAGCTGATCATGAGAGCTTGTGATGGGCTAAGTTGGGACACCCCTGCAGGGTTATGATCTTTCGAAAGCCGTGCCCGCAGTTATGTGGCAGATTGGAATTTGTTAATGTCCGGTTGTAGAAAACTTGACAGAGGATCCGAAGTAAAACACACAACTGCGTGAGTAACCGTGACTGTCTCTTTTCACTTTGAGAAGAGAACACAGTGGGGTTATGTTTGCCTCGTAAGTAGTTCAGGATCTTTAGCGATCACTACTAGTTTGCGACCGTTTGCGTAGATGCTCATCTTATTCTTGTACTCGTAAGTTAGCCACCATATATTGCTTAGCCGCTGCTGCAACCTCGCCACTTTACCTCTTCCTACCTATTAAGCTTTGATAGTCTTGTTACCCATGGTTATGGGAATGCTGAGTCCTCGTGGCTCACAGATACTACAACAACAGTTGCAGGTGCAGGTTTCCGATGTTTGACGTGAGAGCGTTGATCGTTGTGTTGGAGTTCTTTCTTCTTCTTCTTCTTCAGTCTTGGGTTAGGTTCCGGGTCGGCAGCCTGCGATAGCAGATGGATGTCATTGTTCTTTTCATGTTTGCATCCGTAGTCGGATGCCTTGTATTGATGTTGTTGTATTCATGTGACTTGTATGTATTGTTGTATCCCCCATGTATGTATGTAATGGTACGATGTAATGATATCCATCTGGCTAAGCGCCCGAAATGCGGTTGTGCCCAAATCACGTAAGTGTCACGTGATCGGGATAGAATCGCATCTTGGGCCCGACAGCGTCCCAAGGTACGGTAAGAGCTCCTGACGCGCGATGCTCAAGAGGTCCCCCTTGGCATGCAAGCGGCTTCCGGAGGCTAAGAAAGTGGGGCTGCATTGCTGAAGCGTTACTACTGAATCCCGCTGAGCGAGCGAGGATGGGTCATCAAGGGATTAACGACTTATCTTGATGATCGTGGGGTGGTTCCCCCAAACAGCGCGCCTGGTTTGTTCATGAGGCTGAGATTTCGCGATTCCCTCCTGCTGGCCCTAGAGTTCTGCGTCGGCATGGCCCGGCCCCGCGCGTACCTCAGCCGTCGCTGGCCTTGACCGGAAACCAAGACAAGACCAGGGAGTGAGGGGCTACGGGACCAGTTAGGCCCTTGGGTCGCGATGCCCAAGGGTCCCCCTTGACGTACGAACAAACCTGAAGGAAGAGAATGCTGGACTCAGGCCTTGATGTTCTGCGTCGGCAGGGCCCGGCCCCGTGCGTACCTCGGCCACCGCTGGCCTTGACCGGAAACCAGGACAAGACCAAGAAGTGAGGGGCTAAGGGACCAGTTAGGCCCTTGGGTCGCGATGCCTAAGGGCCCCCCTTGATGTACGAATAGACCCCATACTTGTCCTCGCCGGGCTTGCGCTCGGGAGGGTCGCGCATCGACCAGGCCCGAGGGGCCTGGTGGGGCGTGCGCCAAGCATGACCTGGACGCAGCCCCCGTGCCCAGCCCCCTCGCGTTACCCTCTCGAGGGGAGAGCAGCGCGGTGGGGCTGGCCACTGAGCCGAGAGGCTCCCTGAGGTTAATGTAGCCGTGAAACCACCCTCGGATGTTTATCACCAGCGCAGAGCATAATGGTGCCGCTCTCGCGCGGGCATAACCGCTCCTCGACCGTGTCGTCAGCCAGCGTGGAGCATGGTGCTTCCACTGGACCGTGGGAGGGGAGTCCCTACTACGGAGAGCCCTCGGGCATATACAGCCCTGCCCGGACACATGACTGGCACGGTGGGGCTAGACAAGGTGTATCTGGGCACCCGTGAGCCAGCGCGGGACTCACGAGGCCCTACCTTAAGGCGGGTTGCGCCTGGTCTTGGATGGGAGCTCTCAAGGAGATCCTGCAAGGTGGTTAGACAACCTGCACCGGGTGAATCCCCCGAGGTCGCCCTATGAGAAGGCCGGGCACCAACGACCCCAGGAGGTGACGTGAACGGGGCCGGCCCGTCAGATAGAGCTCAACTGTTGGATTTATCGATGTTGCAGGAACATACCCGAGCACAGACGCCGTGCCTAATCTTCTCACGCAGACATCCTAAGGGAAGTCATCCGGCACGCAGCTCCCGCAACGACGGAACATGGTGTCGTGCGCCCCGACTCCACTGCTATCATCCGACTCGAGCGTGAGCAAGCCACCAAGGGCCGCAATAGGTGACGTACTCGGAACTGGCCCGCGAGCCAGAGCTCAGCCCCTTGGATTTATCAATGCTGCAGGGACGGACCCGAGCACAGACGCCGTGCCAGCCCCCGGCCGTAAGACGGATGTAAGCGAGCTTGCGGGGGGGCAGGATGTTCATGGCATAAGAGTGATGGTCAAACAAGTGATTCGGATGCAGCATGACAGAGATGGCATCACTAGCTAAGGTAAAATGTAAGGGAGATACATGCCACCAGGACGAACTTGTGCGGCCTGGGGATAATGCATCCCAAGGGGCGTCCCCCACAAGGTGACCTGAGATGCAAAAGGATACGCGTTGCAGGGACAGGCCCGTGCGACATGGGAATGATGTAGCCCGAGGGGCACTCCCAGTTGAACAAAAATCGGAAGATGTCACCTGGCATAGTTGCTGAAGTAGTGTCGGTGTAGCTGAAGGTGCTCGACGAAGACATTGTTCCTTACGTGCCGCCTGGCTTCGGCCCCTCGCGAGGTTCCGGGGCTCCCCAGATCTCACGGAGGGCCGAGTCCAACTCCGCCTTGATCTCCTTGTGCCTGGCCTCACGAGCCGCCAGGACTTCCCACATGTGGCGCTGGTGCAGGGCCGCCTGGTTCGACACGCCGAAGGGCATGCGCACGTAGCTGTGAGGGGGACCCTGGCATCGGCCCACCTGGGAAGGCCAGTAGAGCTCCCGAGATGCAATCTTGTTGAGTGCAAGGACGTTGACGCAGAAGCGCGGCCCGTCTCCTGAGCCTGGACCGACAGCTGCCCTTAGAGGAGGCGGGCGACTCTCGCCCCGCATGGATCTCGGCTCCTGTAGGTCTTCAATGGTCTGGCTGATGAACTCCTGAGCGCTCGGTGCCTCACGCCTTGAGGCCTCCGGAGGGAAGTGTGCAGCGAAGCACTCTTCCACATGGTGCCCGAGCGCCTCCCTTGTGACATTGGCTAGGTTAAAGGCCCTCCAAAGGAGATCCCCCGAGCCCAGCCTGAGGGGGGCGCCGGGCATGCTTTCCTATGCGACAGAGGGAGGAGGCCCCTCCCTAGGTGCAGGTCCCGAGGTGCTGCCGCCCTGTGATGTGTCCTCATGAGGCTCCAGGGCCAGCAGCTGCTTCCTCTTCTTGGAGACGACCTCAGGTGGGTAGATGATGTTGTCGCTGTCCGGATCCTCGATCGCCGCCGCCTGGTAAGCGCGCTCGAGTGAGCACACTGCGTCCTTCTCCTCGCAGGCGATGGTGATGACACCACCGCTTCCTGGCATCTTGAGAACATTGTAGCTGTGGTGAGTCACTCCCATGAACTTGGCCAGGGCTGGGTACCCGAGGATGGTGTTGTAAGGGAGATGGATGTGGGCGACATCGAAGTAGATGAGCTCAGTGTGGTAGTTGTCACGCTTGCCGAAGGTTACGGGTAGGTGAACTTGCCCCACGGCGGTGGTGGAGCCTTCAGTTACTCCGGAGAAGGGCTTGGTAGGCAGCAGTTGATCATAGGGTACTTGGAGGCTGTCGAATGTCTCGATGGACAGGACATTGAGTCCTGCGCCACCGTCGATGAGGGTCTTGGTAACTTGGACGTTGCTGATGACGGGAGAACAAAGCATCGGGAGGGCGCCAGCCGTAGCTACGCACTTGAGCTGGTCTACTGAACTGAAGGTGATGGGGCACCTGGACCACCTAAGTGGGCGAGTAGCCTCCAGCTTGGGGAGAGCCGCGTTTACTTCACGGGCGAACTGCTTGAAGAGGCGCTGAGAAGCTGGGGCATGTGCTCCGCCCAAGATGCAAGCGATGGCACGCGGCTCCTGGAAGCCCCCACCCCCCTCGTCCTAGTCCTCGTTTCTCCTTGGCGGTGGCAGAGGTGGTAGGCTGGCCCTGCCCTGAGGACGGTCCTCTTCGGGCTGGTCCCTCCAGGTGTCCTTGCGAGGCTGGCCGCACCAACGGTCCTCTCGAGGCTAATCATGCCACTCCTTGCGGGGGTCGCGGTCATCCCAGCGTCCCCCGGTCCGACTTCCTCCGCGGCCGTAGCCACGGTTGCCGCGCTCTAGGCGTTGGACGACGCGTCCTTTGCGGAGGGCCCTGAGCTCTTGACAGTCATGAGTGTTGTGGTTGTGCACATTGTGGAAGGCGCAAAATGCTCGGTCGTTCTTGCGCGGCACTGGGTAGTCACGACCGTGCTTCATTTCTTGTTCGGCTGCAAGCATTGTCGCTCCCTTGCGCTTTACGTCCTTGCTTTTGGCCTTCTTGTCTTTGGGTTCAGCAGCGGGGAGCTTGATGAGTGAGAAGAGCCCCTCCTCGGCCCTGGCACACTTGGTAGCGATGTTGAACAGCTCCAAGGACTTGCACAAATCTTCGTGGATGGCGAGCTCTTCTTTCATCTTGACGTCGCGGACACCATCTGAGAACGCCGAAATTATGGCCTCGTCCGTGACCTTGGGGGTCTTGACGCGGACATTGTTGAAGCGTTGGATGAACTTCTACAGGGTTTCTACTGGTTGTTGCTTGATACACCGCAGGTCACCCGCGGCCGGGGGACGGTCTCGAGTGCCCTGGAAGTTGGCGATGAACCACTTGTGCATCTCACTCCAGGTGGAGATCGATCCCGCGGGAAGGTTCAAGAGCCATGAGCGTGCGCCATCCTTGAGGGCCATGGGGAACCAGTTCGCCATGATCTTCTCGTTGCCGCCAGACGCTTCGATGCTCAGCTCGTAGAGCTGCAGGAACTCTGCAGGGTCGGGGGTGCCGTCGTAGCGTGGAGGCAGGTCGGGCTTGAACTTTCCAGGCCAGTTGACGTTGCACAGCTCAGGGGTGAGGGCCTTGCAGCCTGCTGTCGACACTGGAGCTTGTTGGGAAGGCAAAACTCGGTCTCGGTCCTCGTGCGCCGCCACGGCGGGGGGCGCGCGGTCTCGACGCAGTGGTGGGGGGAGTGCGGGTGCTCCTCCGTGGGGCCGCTGGATCTCTTGGCAGCTTCCTTCTTCGTGCACCGGCACCGCGCGTGGGCGGTCACATCGCGAGGCCACGTTCCTTGGGTCCTGGACGATGCCTTGGCGCAGGGGTAGTAGTGGAGCTTCTTGGGCCTCGTCGTCCTCATGGGGAGGCGGATGAGGCAGGGAGAGGGACGGTGCCGGAGAGCCCCCAGCGGCGCTGACGAACTCGGCGATGCGGTCGAGCCATTCTTCGTAGAAGTCATCGACGGGGAGGTAGCGCAGGAGCTCGCGTGCCATGAGCAACGCAGTCTGCGCATCTACGGGTCCGTGGCGAGCATGGGACAAAGAGACCGCCGAAGTCAGTGACGAGGTAGTGATGCGTCTATCACGCCGCACGGAGGGGTGTAGGGATGATGCCTGATGTTCATGCCGCGCCGGAACGATGGCGGCGTTGGCGGTTGGCGATGGAGAACGATGGGATGGTCCACCAGCAGGAGCAGTCTGAGCGACACGGGCAGCAAGGGCAGCCCGCCGCTCAGCACGGGCTCTGCAAGCGTCGGCCATGGAACTGCTGGAACGACAAAGTACTGATCGATGAAAGGGAAGTTTCGGCACACCCCTACCTGGCGCGCCAAATGTTGGATCTAGGGTTCCGGCAAAACCCTTAAGGTTCGAACTCTGGGGTGCGCACGAAGATCTCTCCTTTCGCCCTAGCTCGTCTACTCAACAACCCTAGGCCTAGCTTGTCAGATCCGATGAACAAGGGACACAACATTTATACTGGTTCGGGTCACCGTTGTGGTGTAATACCCTAATCCAGTGTGGTGTGGTGGATTGCCTTGTAGGTTGAGGAAGAACTAGTACATGGATGAACTGCCTCCTGAGGAGAGGTGTTCTTAGGCTCGGGTGAGTGTGTGGAGTGTAAGAGGTCTCGATGATCCCCCCCTCCTTTTCCCAAGATGGTGGCTAGTCCTATTTATAGTGGCTCGGGTCCTCTTCCCAAATATTGAGCGGGAAGGAAGCCCACAACGGCCAAATATGAAGGGGGCAGCTAGTACATGCTATCCTGACAAAAGGTGGTCTTCGCCTGCCAAAGGCTCTGGTGGTGACGCTGCTGCGGGCTCCACGATGACCTCCGTCCTGCCGTCCTGCTGGTCTTGGTCTCGTTGCACCGATATGGAAACCTTTGCCTGACGCCTCGGGACTCTTCCTCTGCACTACTCCTTTAGCACCAAAGGGGAAACTGGGAATCTGCGCCCGCTGGCACCCGCCTGGCCTTGGTCATCACTGCTCACGTCACAATGACCTCACGAGCCTTGATTGTAACACCCCGAGGATCATGCTACAGTGATCTCCCCTTTAAATGATGCCATGTCATCTTGTTTTTCAAACTAAATTGCCACTTGATGAAAATCAAAATCAAATTCCATTTGAATTACAAGTCGAGTATTTACTTCTTCTGTCATGCAAACAAAAATGTTCTTGATGTTGCAATTAATCCCCAAGTATTTGTCATGATGAAAACAACCTCTTTTGGTTTTCCAAAATCCCCTTGGGATTTAATGTAGTGGTTCAACAACATCTTAATGCCCCTTATAAATTAAAACACGATTCTAAACTTTTCAAGGTAACCTCAAACTTCTTGTGGCTGTGTCAAAAATTGCAATGATAGTAATGAGCCAAGTTTCATTCTTGAGAAAACAAAATCTTTTGATAGCTTAACTAAATACAAATAGTGCCTTTTAAAAAGAAAGCAAAGTTGGAGAAGGCCCCTGTGCACCTTGGCCCATCTAGCAACAATGGCCCAGTCCACCTCCCCTCATCTCCCTCCTCACGCTACAGGAGAACAGAGAGGGCGTGGTGTTGGGGAACGTAGTATTTTCAAAATTTTCCTACGATCACGCAAGATCTATCTACTAGATGCATAGCAACGAGAAGGGAGAGTGTGTCTACGTACCCTCGTAGACCGAAAGTGGAAGCATTTATCAACGCGGTTGATGTAGTCGTGCACCTTCACGATCCGTCCCGATCTAGTACCAAACGTACGGCACCTCCATGTTCAGCACACGTTCAGCTCGATGACGTCCTCGCCTTCTTGATCCAGCAAGACGGGCGAAGTAGTAGATTAGTTCCGGCAGCACGACGGTGTGGTGACGGTTGTTGATGAAGAACAATCTCTGCAGGGCTTCGCCAAGCACTACAGAAACTAGACGGAGGATAAATTAGAGGGTCGGGGTAGCCGGCACACGGCTTGGTGTATCTTGATGTGTCTTGGGTGCTAGCCCTACCCCTCTATTTATATGTTGAGCCTTGGGGTCGAAACTTGGAGTAAAAGCCTTCACAAAGTCGGTTTCACCCGAAAGGCAAGAGTCCTTCTCGGACTCCAGGGCCAGACGCCAGGGTTCCCGGCGTCTGGACCCAGACGCCAGGGACCCTGGCGTCTGGCCCATGGACTCCGCAAAACTACCTTTTGCGCTTTCCAAAAACCTTGTGTGCTTTCCCTTTTGGCCCAAATAACGTGTTCTCGTACCCAAACACTTCGGGAAACATCCGGAACCTCTTCCGGTGAATTCTGGAACCCTTCCGGAGGTCAAACACTATTATCTCATATATTAATCTTTATCTCCGGACCATTCCGGAGTTCCTCGTCATGTCCGTGATCACATCCGGGACTCCTAATAACATTCGGTCATCAACATACATAACTCATTAAATACTATATCGTCAACGAACGTTTAAGCGTGCGGACCCTACGGGTTCGAGAACTATGTAGACATGACCGAGACATCTCTTCGGTCAATAACCAATAGCGGAACCTGGATGCCCATATTGGCTCCTACATATTCTACGAAGATCTTTATTGGTCGAACCGCATAACAACATACGTTGTTCCTTTTGTCATCGGTATGTTACTTGCCCGAGATTCGATCGTTGGTATCACTATACCTAGTTCAATCTCGTTACCGGCAAGTCTCTTTACTCGTTCCGTAACACATCATCTCGTGACTAACTCATTAGTCTTTTGCTTGCAAGGCTTATTATGATGTGTGTTACCGAGAGGGCCCAGAGATACCTCTCCGACACTCGGAGTGACAAATCCTAATCTTGATCTATGCCAACACCACGAATACTTTCGGAGACACCTGTAGAGCATCTTTATGATCACCCAGTTACGTTGTGACGTTTGATAGCACACAAGGTGTTCCTACGGTATTCGGGAGTTGCATAATCTCATAGTCATAGGAACATGTATAAGTCATGAAGAAAGCAATAGCAGTAAAACTAAACGATCATAGTGCTATGCTAACGGATGGGTCTTGTCCATCACATCATTCTCCTAATGATGTGATCCCGTTGATCAAATGACAACTCATGTCTATGGCTAGGAAACATAACCATCTTTGATCAATGAGCTAGTCTAGTAGAGGCATACTAGGGACTTACTGTTTTGTCTATGTATCCACACATGTACTAAGTTTCCAGTTAATACAATTCTAGCATGAATAAAAGACATTTATCATGATATAAGGAAATACAAATAACAACGTTATTATTGCCTCTAGGGCATATTTCCTTCAGTCTCCCACTTGCACTAGAGTCAATAATCTAGCTCACATCGCCATGTGATTTAATACTGATAGTTCACATCGTTATGTGAATAACACCCATAGTTCACATCGCCATGTGACCAACACCCAAAGGGTTTACTAGAGTCAATAATCTAGTTCACATCGCTATGTGATTAATACCCAAGAGTAATAAGGTGTGATCATGTTTTGCTTGTGAGAGAAGTTTAGTCAACGGGTCTGTCACATTCAGATCCGTATGTATTTTGCAAATTTCTATGTCTACAATGCTCTGCATAGAGCTACTCTAGCTAATTGCTCGCACTTTCAATACACATCCAGATTGATACTTAGAGTCATCTGGATTTAGTGTTAAAGCTTGCATCGACGTAACCCTTTACGACGAACTCTTTATCACCTCCATAATCGAGAAACATTTCCTTAGTCATCCATTTACTAAGGATAATTTTGACCGCTGTACAGTGATCTACTCCTGGATCACTATTGTACCCCCTTGACAAACTCATGGCAAGGTACACAACATGTTTGCTACACAGCATGGCATACTTTATAGAACCTATGGCTGAGGCATAGGGAATGACTTTCATTCTCTCTAAATTTTTCTGCAGTGGTCGGGCATTGAGTCTTACTCAACTTCATACCTTGTAATACAGGCAAGAACCCTTTCTTTGACTGATCCATTTTGAACTTCTTCAAAATCTTATCAAGGTATGTGCTTTGTGAAAGTCCAATTAAGCGTCTTGATCTATCTCTATAGATCTTGATGCCTAATATATAAGCAGCTTCATCGAGGTCTTTCATTAAAAAACTCTTATTCAAGTATCCTTTTATGCTATCCGGAAATTCTATATCATTTCCAATCAACAATATGTCATCCACATATAATATTAGAAATGCTACAGAGCTCCCACTCAATTTCTTGTAAATACAGGCTTCTCCAAAAGTCTGTATAAAACCATATGCTTTGATCACCTCATCAAAGCGTATATTCCAACTCCGAGATGCTTGCACCAGTCCATAGATGGATCGCTGGAGCTTGCATACTTTGTTAGCACCTTTTGGATCGACAAAACCTTCTGGTTGCATCATATATAACTCTTCTTTGAGATATCCATTCAGGAATGTAGTTTTGACATCCATTTGCCAGATTTCATAATCATAAAATGCGGCAATTGCTAACATGATTCGGACAGACTTAAGCATCGCTACAGGTGAGAAAGTCTCATCGTAGTCAACTCCTTGAACTTGTCGAAAACCTTTCGCAACAAGTCGAGCTTTGTGAACAGTAATATTACCGTCTGCGTCGGTCTTCCTCTTGAAGATCCATTTATTTTCGATGGCCTGCCGATCATCGGGCAAGTCAACCAAAGTCCACACTTTGTTCTCATACATGGATCCCATCTCAGATTTCATGGCTTCAAGCCATTTTGCGGAATCTGGGCTCATCATCACTTCCTCATAGTTCGTAGGTTCATCATGGTCTAGTAACATTATTTCCAGAACTGGGTTGCCGTACCACTCTGGTGCGGAACGTACTCTGGTTGATCTACGACGTTCAGCAGAAACTTGATCCGAAGTTTCATGATCATCATCATTAACTTCCTCACTGATTGGTGTAGGAATCACTGGAACAATTTTCTGTGATGTACTACTTTCCAATTCGGGAGAAGGTATAATTACCTCATCAAGTTCTACTTTCCTCCCACTCACTTCTTTCGAGAGAAACTCCTTCTCTAGAAAGGATCCATTCTTAGCAACGAATATCTTGCCTTCGGATCTGTGATAGAAGGTGTACCCAACAGTTTCTTTTGGGTATCCTATGAAGATTTACTTCTCCGATTTGGGTTCGAGCTTATCATGTTGAAACTTTTTCACATAAGCATCGCAGTCCCAAACTTAAAGAAATGACAGCTTAGGTTTCTCGTCAAACCACAGTTCATACGGTGTCATCTCCACGGATTTAGATGGTGCCCTATTTAATGTGAATGTAGCTGTCTCTAATGCATAACCCCAAAAGCGATAGTGGTAGATCGGTAAGAGACATCATTGATCGTACCATATCCAATAAAGTACGGTTATGACGTTCGGACACACCATTACACTGTGGTGTTCCAGGTGGCGTGAGTAGTGAAACTATTTCACGTTGTTTTTATTGAAGGCCAAACTCGCTAACTCAAATATTTTACCTCTACGATCATATCGTAGAAACTCTCATTTTCTTGTTACGATGATTCTCTACTTCACTCTGAAATTCTTTGAACTTTTCAAATGTTTCAGACTTGTGCTTCATTAAGTAGATATACCCATATCTGCTCAAATCATCAGTGAAGGTCAGAAAATAATGATACCTGCCGCGAGCTTCAACACTCATTGGTCTGCATACATCAGCATGTATGATTTCCAACAAATCTGTTGCTTGCTCCACTGTTCCGGAGAACGGAGTTTTAGTCATCTTGCCCATGAGGCATGGTTCGCAAGCACCAAGTGATTCATAATCAAGTGATTCCAAAAGTCCATCACTATGGAGTTTCTTCATGCGCTTTACACCAATATGACCTAAACGGCAGTGCCACAAATAAGTTGCACTATCATTATTAATCTTGCATCTTTTGGCTTCAATATTATGAATATGTGTATCACACGATCGAGATCCAACAAACCATTTTCATTGGGTGTATGACCATAGAAGGTTTTATTCATGTAAACAGAACAACAATTATTCTTTAACTTACATGAACAACCGCATTGCAATAAACATGATCAAATCATATTCATGCTCAACACCAAATAACACTTATTTAGGTTCAACACTAATCCCGAAAGTATAGGGAGTGTGCGATGATGATCATATCAATCTTGGAACTACTTCCAATACACATCGTCACTTCATCCTTTAACTAGTTTCTGTTTATTTATGCAACTCCCATTTCGAGTTACTACTCTTTAGCAACTGAACCAATATCAAATACCGAGGGGTTGCTATGAACACTAGTAAAATACACATCAATAATCTGTATATCAAATATACCTTTGTTCACTTTGCCATCCTTCTTATCCGCCAAATATCTAGGGCAGTTCCACTTCTAGTGACCATTTCCTTTGCAGTAGAAGCACTTAGTTTCAGGCTTGAGTTTAGCTTTGGGTTTCTTCATGGGAGTGACAACTTCCTTGTCATTCTTCTTGAAGTTCCCCTTCTATCCCTTTGCCCTTTACTTGAAACAAGTGGTCTTATTAACCATCAACACTTGATGTTCTTTCTTGATTTCTACCTTCGCCGATTTCAGCATTGCAAAGAGCTCGGGAATTACCTTCGTCATCCCTTGCATATTATAGTTCATCACGAAGTTCTACTAACTTGGCGATAGTGACTAGAGAACTTTGTCAATTACTATCTTATCTGGAAGATTAACTCCCACTTGATTCAAGTAATTGTAGTACCCAGACAATCTGAGCACATGCTCACTGGTTGAGCTATTCTCCTCCATCTTGTAGGCAAAGTACTGTCAGAAGTCTTATACCTCTCGACACGGGCATGAGTATGAAATACTGATTTCAACTCTTGGAACATCTCATATGGTCCGTGGCGTTCAAAACGTTTTTTGAAGTCCCGGTTATAAGCCGTAAAGCATGGTGCACTAAACTACCAAGTAGTCATCATACCGAGCTTTTGTCAAAACGTTCATAACGTCTGCATCTGCTCCTGCAATAGGTCTGTCACCTAGCAGTGCATCAAGGACATATTTCTCTGTGCAGCAATGAGGATAATCCTCAGATCACGGAACAATTCCGCATCATTGCTACTAACATCTTTCAACTTAGTTTTCTCTAGGAACATATAAAAAATAAACGGGGAGCAACATCGTGAGCTATTGATCTACAACATAGATATGCTAATACTATGAGGACTAAGTTCATGATAAATTAAAGTTCAATTTAATCATATTACTTAAGAACTCCCACTTAGATAGACATCCCTCTAGTCATCTAAATGATCACGTGATCCAAATCAACTAAACCATGTCCGATCATCACGTGAGATGGAGTAGTTTCAATGGTGAACATCTTATGTTGATCATATCTACTATATGATTCACGCTCGACCTTTCGGTTTCCAGTGTTCCGAGGCCATATCTGCATATGCTAGGCTCGTCAAGTTTAACCCGAGTATTCTGCGTGTGCAAAACTGGCTTACACCCGTTGTATTTGAACGTAGAGCTTATCACATCCGATCATCACGTGGTGTCTCGGCACGACGAACTTTCGCAACGGTGCATACTCAGGGAGAACACTTATACCTTGAAATTTAGTAAGGGATCATCTTATAATGCTACCGTCGTTCTAAGCAAAATAAGAAGCATAATAACATAAACATCACATGCAAATCAAAATATGTGACATGATATGGCCATCATCATCTTGTGCTTTTGATCTCCATCTCCAAATCACCGTCATGATCACCTTCGTCACCGGCGCGACACCTTGATCTCCATCGTAGCATCGTTGTCGTCTCGCCAACTATTGCTTCTACCACTATCGCTACCGCTTAGTGATAAAGTAAAGCAATTACATGGAGATTGCATTTCATACAATAAAGCGACAACCATATGGCTCCTGCCAGTTGCCGATAACATTACAAAACATGATCATCTCATACAAAACCGTATAACTCATCATGTCTTGACCATATCACATCACAACATGCCCTGCAAAAACAAGTTAGACGTCCTCTACTTTGTTGTTGCAAGTTTTACGTGGCTGCTACGGGCTTAGCAAGAACCGTTCTTACCTACGCATACAAAACCACAACGATGTTTCGTCAAGTATGTGCTGTTTTAACCTTCACAAGGACCGGGCGTAGCCACACTTGATTCAGCTAAAGTGAGAGAGACAGACACCCGCCAGTCACCTTTAAGCAACGAGTGCTCGTAATGGTGAAACCAGTCTTGCGTAAGCGTACGCGTAATGTCGGTCAGGGCCGCTTCATCTCACAATACCGCCGAAGCAAAGTATGACATGCTGGTAAGCAGTATGACTAGTATCGCCCACAACTCATTGTGTTCTACTCGTGCATATCATCTACGCATAGACCTGGCTCATGATGCCACTGTTGGGGAACGTAGTATTTTCAAAATTTTCCTACGATCACGCAAGATCTATCTACTAGATGCATAGCAACGAGAAGGGAGAGTGTGTCTACGTACCCTCGTAGACCGAAAGCGGAAGTGTTTATCAACGCAGTTGATGTAGTCGTGCACCTTCACGATCCGTCCCGATCTAGTACCGAACGTACGGCACCTCCGTGTTCAGCACACGTTCAGCTCGATGACGTCCTCGCCTTCTTGATCCAGCAAGACGGGCGAAGTAGTAGATGAGTTCCGACAGCACGACGGCGTGGTGACGGTTGTTGATGAAGAACAATCTCTGCAGGGCTTCGCCAAGCACTACAGAAACTAGACGGAGGATAAATTAGAGGGTCGGGGTAGCCGGCACACGGCTTGGTGTATCTTGATGTGTCTTGGGTGCTAGCCCTACCCCTCTATTTATATGTTGAGCCTTGGGGTCGAAACTTGGAGTAAAAGCCTTCACAAAGTCGGTTTCACCCGAAAGGCAAGAGTCCTTCTCGGACTCCAGGGCCAGACGCCAGGGTTCCCGGCGTCTGGACCCAGAGGCCAGGGACCCTGGCGTCTGGCCCATGGACTCCGCAAAACTTCCTTTTGCGCTTTCCAAAAACCTTGTGTGCTTTCCCTTTTGGCCCAAATAACGTGTTCTCGTACCCAAACACTTCGGGAAACATCCGGAACCTCTTCCGGTGAATTCCGGAACCCTTCCGGAGGTCAAACACTATTATCTCATATATTAATCTTTATCTCCGGACCATTCCGGAGTTCCTCGTCATGTCCGTGATCACATCCGGGACTCCGAATAACATTCGGTCATCAACATACATAACTCATTAAATACTATATCGTCAACGAACGTTTAAGCGTGCGGACCCTACGGGTTCGAGAACTATGTAGACATGACCGAGACATCTCTCCGGTCAATAACCAATAGCGGAACCTGGATGCCCATATTGGCTCCTACATATTCTACGAAGATCTTTATCGGTCGAACCGCATAACATACGTTGTTCCTTTTGTCATCGGTATGTTACTTGCCCGAGATTCGATCGTCGGTATCACTATACCTAGTTCAATCTCGTTACCGGCAAGTCTCTTTACGCGTTTCGTAACACATCATCTTGTGACTAACTCATTAGTCTTTTGCTTGCAAGGCTTATTATGATGTGTGTTACCGAGAGGGCCCAGAGATACCTCTCCGACACTCGGAGTGACAAATCCTAATCTTGATCTATGCCAACACCACGAATACTTTCGGAGACACCTGTAGAGCATCTTTATGATCACCCAGTTACGTTGTGACGTTTGATAGCACACAAGGTGTTCCTACGGTATTCGGGAGTTGCATAATCTCATAGTCATAGGAACATGTATAAGTCATGAAGAAAGCAATAGCAGTAAAACTAAACGATCATAGTGCTATGCTAACGGATGGGTCTTGTCCATCACATCATTCTCCTAATGATGTGATCCCGTTGATCAAATGACAACTCATGTCTATGGCTAGGAAACATAACCATCTTTGATCAATGAGCTAGTCTAGTAGAGGCATACTAGGGACTTACTGTTTTGTCTATGTATCCACACATGTACTAAGTTTCCGGTTAATACAATTCTAGCATGAATAAAAGACATTTATCATGATATAAGGAAATACAAATAACAACGTTATTATTGCCTCTATGGCATATTTCCTTCACGTGGCATCCATCCCGCGGCTGTGGCCATTCCCCCAGCCACGTG